>OX411548.1:19742521-20162521 GCA_948146395.1 Fragum whitleyi | reverse complement strand
AACTCAAATTCCCTGCTCTTTTAGAAAATTTGCCTAACTACTTGGCATGCACGAAGAAAAACATATACCTCTCTCCTTCATTCTACATTTTTGAAAAATATGAATATCTTATTTGAAAAATCCGAAGTGAACATTTGAAGAAGTGTGATCCAATTTGATGTCTTGAAAACTTCGGCCCCCTAATTTCAAAACTGGCTGGGATATGAACAGAAATAGGTGGTCTCGTACTGACGCGATAGGGTACTGGGGATTGAAAAAGGGATACTGTGGATTGCATTTTGTCAGCAATTTGTTTATTGGGTGTTGACAATCTTCCTGAAGCTTCAAACTCATTTTGTAGCCTTTTATAAGGCTGAATTAGTAAATACCTCATACCACACGATAAAATCACTTTATCATGGCATCATTGTTTATTTCATAAGTATCCTTAATGTCTCATCTTAAATTAAATAGTATATGAAATAGTACGTCTATTCATCAATTTAAATTTAAACATAACATTGCTTTGATTCTATAATTTTGTTAAAATGTAAGGAAATAAAAAACTAACTCATCTGGTTATTGAAAGCGGCTTTTAATTTAGATTTCAATTTCATGTTGGTGAAAATACCTTCTTTTTATATTTATCGAGGTCTTAGTGCAAAAACATAGTATGTTTCTATACAACGTATAGGCGAATACTTTTTCCTTGACTCTATCAGAACATTGTATCAAATGTCACATCTGCGTATTATATGAAATCGATTGAAATCCAAGCACAATATTCCAATTGAGAGACCAGCTTCTTTATTCTACTGAAGCCACCCGCCAAGGGATGGATAATCGTAAACTAGTGTGAAGTAGCAGCCGGAGGCTAGGAAATGATAAAGTGGTAACACTAGTGCGAGAAATACAGGAATCCATATTTAGATGCTCCAAATGCATCGATATAACAAAAAAAATTGTCGAAAGCGGCACTACACCACATTCAAGCAAAAAAAAATCTTCTTAGGAATCTTGCCTAACACATTCATGTTATTCTGTGCATCTTTCTATCGATTTTAATTTCTCAAACTATTGACTGAAATAAATGATTAGTCACAGATAATTCCAAGTTGTCTAAAACAGTATCTATCAATGGTATTATCCTTGATTACCCTCTTGGGCAGCTAGAAAATCTAAATATAGGAAAATCTACCTGATCCGTGCCAAATCTCCATATTTTAAGATTGTATGATTTTTTTTAAATGTAGTGGCTTAGTTAAAGACATACAGTCAATACCCATTCTCAACCATGTAAATATTTGAAGAAAACAAGATCATTTACAGTGCAATACCCAGTACGCTTTTCTGCACTTCCCAGTCCACTTAAAAAGGATGAGAAACCAATCTCCAGGACCCTAATTATTTGACACAGGTCACCGTCAAATGACCATAACTTGGTCAAATCTACATGAACACAGCTCATATTTTCAGGATGTTTTCTTTGATAACTCCTTAAAAGATTGCTCGCTTCAGTTTACCTAATATATTTTATTGTTTGTCTTGTGATTGAAGGTTACAATCACAGGATTATTGCTGTATAATTTGGTGTAAATTGGAACCATACTAACGTAAAGTGCCATAAAGTCGTCATATTTAGCTTTTCAAACACTATTTGTACCTAAAGTCGTCAGATAACTGTTTCCCTGCTTAGTTTATATTAAAACGGAACCATTCATGCATATTTCTATATATAAATATTTATTCTATTATTTAAAACGCGTAAGATATTGGTAAAGAAAGAAAGCGGGGGTCATGCTGACGACTTTTGGACCTGGTAGACCTAAAGTCGTCACGACCAGGTTCCTATAGTCGTCAATAGGTCCAAAAGTCGTCACAGACTATAAGCCTGTAAAAATAGTCCAACTTACAATAAATGAACACTGTAAAACGTGCTTAATTTTTATTTTCTAGGCAATGATGCAACATCGCTCTCAAACCAAGGGTTACAAAACGATATGGGAAAATTAGAAACCACAAAAATATACCCTTTACCTAAGTATAACCTATGTGTGATAGCATCTTCGGGCTTAAACGAGTGAAATGGTAGTATTTTTGCGAGAAATACTTGAAACTCATTGATAGGTGCTCCAGTCACCTCAATGTGACTAAAACATTGGTCAAAGTTTCGTTAATCACATTTAGATAAACAAGGTCTCGTCCAAATCAAGTGACCTTTGGTATCTCGATTTATGATTACTAGGCATCAAAGTTTTGTCCTGGTCCAAATTAAAAAATGCAGACGACAAATGAAATTACAGTAAAATCTCAGTGGTTCGCACGCCGGTGGTTTGTAGGTATGTGTTGGTTCGTATACATTCTTTGGTCCCGATTTTCTTCCTTTTTTATCTTTGTAAGAAGGCTCCGAGTAATTCGCACGTCGGTGGTTCGTAGTTCGTAGCCCGTGTCAAGTCCCGAGAGTTTCCAAATGACACAAATTTATATGATTAATCCGTAGGTGTGAATTGTGCTATCAATAGCTGTCCTAGGTGTAACAAAAGACATATACCTTGATTTTCTCACCTGTTGATTGGTATTAATCGAAGTTATTGTTTTGCATCAATATTTACAGGCATTGTTTGATTTGTAATTTTTGGCGGGTTTAATCGAACAAAGGATCAATCAGTGACCTTAATTATTGTACTTAATTTAGCTTTCTCATACCGATCATGCATAGATGAATGTGTAAATCTTCGTGGACTTAATTGTCAACATGACTTCCACACAGATTCATCGTAATGTCGAGAGTTCATCGTCCACTAAATGAGTACTCAAAGTGATTTGATCCAAAGGGAAAACACTCTGATGTAGTTAATATTTGACATGTAAATAATTGCTGAAGGAAATTACTTTTTTAGGATTTAAATATGGGCGAAACGAAAGATGATCATTGTTCAAGTGAGATTTGTTGCGTCCTTACTCTCTACAAAAGGGTCTCGTTATAACTTGATTTAAAACATATTCCATAGAACCTTAGAATAAAGCCACAAATATAGGGTACCTTAAGACCATGTTCGATCTGAGCCATCAAAAAACTACCGACCGCTTGATATTGGTTGGTTCGTACTACGTTTAGTTCGTATAAATAGTCCCGGTCCCTTGAGATACGAACTACCGAGACTTTACTGTATTTTCTAATAGGAATATGGTTAAATTAATTGAGAAAGTGCTGGTAACGGATAGTATTGTGGTTCATGAGCTGCATTGCTGACAAAGACCCTTTCCACCGACTCGTTACATAACAATCCTTAATATATTCAAACAATCGGCGAGTAATTATATTTCAAGGGTCATGTGGAGCCTTCAAAAATCACAAATGAAGTATAATACTGACATTTGCATATGGGCAAGGATTTATTTAAATAGCGATTCTAACCTTTGATACCAACACCAGTGCATTTAAAACAAGAGGACCCTGAGGGCCCTAAATCGCTCACCTGATATTTCAAGTAAATTATCATTAAGACTCCATTTCCTATGATATGGCATGAACCTTCCCATTTTCAACAGAGTTCATTCTTGTGACCTGGCAAACATTTTGATCAAGTTTAATGAAGATTGGACTATATTTGTGGCGTTTGGAGCTCTTACGAGAAAATTGTCATTAAGGCCCCTTTTCCCGTTATATGGCATGTATACTTCCCATTTTCAAATGATTTCATCCTCATGACATAACAAACATTCTGACAAAGTTTCATGATGATTGGACCATATTTGTGGCTTCTAGAGAATAAACAAAGAATTGTCATTAAGATGCCTTTTCCTGTGATAATGCACCGATCCTTCCCATTTTCAATAGAATTCATCCTCATGACCGAACAAACATTCTGACCAAGTTTCAAGAAGATTGGACCGTATTTGTGGCTTCTAGAGTCTGAACAAGAAATTTGTCATTAAGGCCCCTTTTCCCGTGATATGGCACGGATCCTTTCCATTTGAGCAATTTTCATAAGGGACCACCCAAGGAATATTTCTGCCCAGTTTGGTTGATTTTAACCCATAAGTTTAGGAGGAGATGTCATTTAAAGATATTGTTGACAAAATTGTCATTAAGGCGGCTTTTTCTGTGAAATGGCACGGATCCTTCCCGTTTTCAATAGACTTCATCCTCATGACCTAACAAACATTCTGACCAAGTTTCAAGAAGATTGGACCGTATTTGTTGCTTCTAGAGTGAAAACAAGAAATTTGTCATTAAGCCCCTTTTCTCGTGATATTGCATGGATCCTTTCCATTTGAGCAATTTTCATAAGGGACCACCCAAGGAATATTTCTGCCCAGTTTGGTTGATTTTAACCCATAAGTTTAGGAGGAGATGTCGTTTAAAGATATTGTTGACAAAATTGTCATTAAGGCGGCTTTTTCTGTGAAATGGCACGGATCCTTCCCATTTTCAATAGACTTCATCCTCATGACTTACAAACATTCTGACCAAGTTTCATGAAGATTGAACCAGATTTGTGGCTTCTAGAGTGAAAACAAGAAATTTGTCATTAAGGCCCCTTTTCCCGTGATATGGCACGAATCCTTTCCATTTGAGCAATTTTCATAAGGGACCACCCAAGGAATATTTCTGCCAAGTTTGGTTGATTTTAACCCATTAGTTTAGGAGGAGATGTCATTTAAAGATATTGTTGACAAAATTGTCATTAAGGCGGCTTTTTCTGTGAAATGGCACGGATCCTTCCCATTTTCAATAGACTTCATCCTCATGACCTAACAAACATTCTGACCAAGTTTCATGAAGATTGGACCATATTTGTGGCTTCTAGAGTGAAAACAAGAAATTTGTAATTAAGGCCCCTTTTCCCATGATATGGCACGGATCCTTTCCATTTGAGCAATTTTCATAAGGGACCACCCAAGGAATATTTCTGCCCAGTTTGGTTGATTTTAACCCATAAGTTTAGGAGGAGATGTCGTTTAAAGATATTGTTGACAAAATTGTCATTAAGGCGGCTTTTTCTGTGAAATGGCACGGATCCTTCCCATTTTCAATGGACTTCATCCTGATGACCTAACAAATATTCTGACCAAGTTTCATGAAGATTGGACCGTATTTGTTGCTTCTAGAGTGAAAACAAGAAATTTGTCATTAAGGCCCCTTTTCCCGTGATATGGCACGGATCCTTTCCATTTGAGCAATTTTCATAAGGGACCACCCAAGGAATATTTCTGCCCAGTTTGGTTGATTTTAACCCATAAGTTTAGGAGGAGATGTCGTTTAAAAGATATTGTTGACAAAATTGTCATTAAGGCGGCTTTTTCTGTGAAATGGCACGGATCCTTCCCATTTTCAATAGACTTCATCCTCATGACCTAACAAACATTCTGACCAAGTTTCATGAAGATTGGACCATATTTGTGGCTTCTAGAGTGAAAACAAGAAATTTGTAATTAAGGCCCCTTTTCCCGTGATATGGCACGGATCCTTTCCATTTGAGCAATTTTCATAAGGGACCACCCAAGGAATATTTCTGCCAAGTTTCGTTGATTTTAACCCATAAGTTTAGGAGGAGATGTCATTTAAAAATATTGTTGACAAAATTGTCATTAAGGCGGCTTTTTCTGTGAAATGGCACGGATCCTTCCCATTTTCAATGGACTTCATCCTCATGACCTAACAAATATTCTGACCAAGTTTCATGAAGATTGGACCGTATTTGTGGCTTCTAGAGTGAAAACAAGAAATTTGTAATTAAGGCCCCTTTTCCCGTGATATGGCACGGATCCTTTCCATTTGAGCAATTTTCATAAGGGACCACCCAAGGAATATTTCTGCCAAGTTTGGTTGATTTTGACCCATAACTTTAGGAGGAGATGTCGTTTAAAGAAAAAGTTGACGCCGTGACGGACAGACGGACAGACGGACAGATGGACAGACGGACAGATGGACAGACGGACGCCGGACAACGATCGATCACAATAGCTCCCTTGAGCACTTCGTGCTCAGGTGAGCTAAAAAAGCGATACGCTTATTATTTACACAAAGGATACATTTCAGAAAATATTCCCATATGATTTGTACTTGAATAATATTTTTTCTATCCGTGAACAATCCGCCCTAACCTTCGCCTTAAGTGAAATTATTTTTCGACCTGGGATACGTCATGTCTATTACGCTGACAGGCATTTTGTTTTTTATTGTATAACATAGCTTAGACGGAAATAAAAACAACAACAGCCTAATGCCACAACATGAAATATGAAAAAAAGAATATTAGGCCTACGTTACAAGAAATATGTGCTAGCTTCTTTCATGTCCTTTTACAAGGTCTCTTACTGTATGGATTAACGAAAATGTGATATAGTAAATTTCAAAGCAGCATACGCTAAATTCAAGTAGTTAACAATCAAGAGAATTTTTACCAATTTGGTTAATATACTATGGGAACGAATAAAATTCTTGATACAAATAGTATTTATATAAAAACAATTCCACCCATATTATATAAATTCTTAAGAGTTGTATATCATTTCTAAAAGAATAAAATTGCACAATTATGAGAATTCACATCGAATCCATTATCCTTTAATCAATAATGTTCTTCTTAAACGCATTTACAAAAGACATTATCGCACATTTACACAAAATGATTTAATACAGATTTATTTAATTCGACTGCACTGAAACGAGCGCCTTTCGAGGGTCGCTCTCGAAAATTCAATCCTGGTGTTTCAATATCCCGTAGAGAGAGGCAGATGAATTGAGTTGGGCTTGTTATATTACATACTTAAGGAAAAAAGTTCTGTCCGGTTTTGTTTTGTTCAATAAAGCTTTAAATTTGAAAGATAATGACTTTGAAATATTGCTTAGCAATATCGACCCTATCTTAAAAACACAGGGACTATTTTTTTACAGACATTGGGTCACAAATAACGTTAATTGAGTCCCAATGACGTTAATAACGTTTTACATTTTTTCAAGCTCCATGCGACAAAGCTTAGTAAAGTTTTGCATGAGAGCCTTTCTGTATTGATAATCCAATATGAAAACACTAAAAAGGTTGGTAGAATTTATTTTTTCCTTTCAGAAACGCATTTTCATTTTATCATACGTGTTATGTTTTTGCAGGTTTTTTATTAGATCATGAAATAAAGACGTTTTCTGCCATTTTTGGATTAATAATTAATCATGAGCTGTAAATGAAGTATGCATCGTTTACCTGAATTTAAGGGTTCATCTGGCCGCGTTTTTAACGACCTTAGTCAGAACAGCTAAACAAACGTTGTGTTGATCCTTTTCCTTTTTTTTAAAGAAAAATTTATGCACGAAGCCATTAAGGTGGATACTTTATACAAGTATGCATAATTTATGTTTATCAAACTCTGTCCTCGCTTGGATTTGAGCGAGTCGAAATAAGACAATCTAATGAGCTAATTATTACGTCGTTTTATCCTTAGACAGCTGATCAAATATTAACTAAACCATCTTAGATCGGAAGGTTTAATAGTCAACTTTATAAAAATGCGACATTCCTTCATGTTCAATTTCTCATAAAAAAGATCTTACCTTATTTGCATATACGCGAAAAAAGACAAGTATTTTGTCGATAAGTATATATAAGGGGTTCGTCCATAAAACAAACCCAAGCGACGGTAGCGCTGGAACTGCGGGCCTTTATCATGTCAAGAGCCGAGCGCCTTTACCACTAGGTCATCGAGAAATTGATTCTAGAGCATGTTTTTCTTTTTTTAACGTCTTTACCGTAGCATGTAACAATATAAGCGGCGGTTAGTTAGTTATGAAACTACTGCTTAGTTCTGTCGAGGTTTTTTTTTTAATTGATGTAAAGCACCGACACACAGGGCCTTGGCTTAACATCTCATCCGAAAGACAATTAATGTGTGCTAGTTTGCATGCTCGGGAATAGAATCCATGATATCGGACTTCATGTCATTAACTTTTGAAGTCAGGTGCTCTTAAACTGAGCTAAATTGGCTGACTAATTGATTCTAGAAACCGAACAATTGATGTGTGTCCTAAACTCGTCATCTTGGACCTAAAGTCGTCATCAAGATTCAAGTTAGTTTATTGAGTAAATACCTATGACCAAGTAATAAAGGGAAGTCATACGCTTAGAAAAATATATGATTTGAGAGCCGGAGTTATCCCCTAAATTGTTCACATGATGGTTTGTTTACATTCAGCTTTCGCGCAACAGCACGTGTCTTTCCCTAACAACTTCGCGCGTTTCCATCTCTAGTGCGAAAACAACGAGTTCGGGACACTGTGTGTTTTTCAGTTTATTGTAAAAGATATTTAATGCTTAAAGAGTAAAAACGAAACGAAAATCATTAATCTATCAAATAATGACGTTAAGTCTTTCTTGAATCCAATGGATATGACAGAAAACGAGGTCACAAAAAAGTGACGACAATAGGACACTGACGACTTTAGGGCACTTTACGTTACGGTAGAATAGGAGATATGATAAAAAGAACATGTTGACGGACGCGGGACGGTCGACAACCGAGCGGCTGACGAACGAGTACCGGGAGAAGGGTGATCACAATAGCTCACGAAAGCACTGTATGCTCAGGTGAGCTCAAAATAACATGTACTTACATTTCACTCATAAAAAAGGTGTTCTATGCATCCATCATAAATGTGGTATTCATCTATTTTAAAGTTTCGTTTAATCCCACGTGTTTATATCTACACAATAACATCCGCTGTGTATTATCAAATATTGTGTACAAATATTTTCTACCCGCTATGCACTCTTACAATTGACCCTACCCATTATTTTCTGTTTCGACTCAATGACTTCATAAAATAGGGGTTAACGTCCCTTAAAAACTTGCGATCTTTCAAAGGAAAAGGGGCCATCCGACGATTTCGAAATGTTAATACTCAAAGACATTTATGGCAGTTGATTTATATATATACATTTAAATAAATGAACACGTGCGTGACATTTCCAACAATTTACAATGTGCGCCAAGCAAAGACTATGACCAGCCTGTGCATTTGCACAGTCTGACCAGAGTCTTCACTTTGCGCCTTGTGAATAGATAAGACCTCAAAGGGTCTTTAAGAGATATGCTGCTGAATGTTGGCCCTCCATCCTCATGTCTAATCAGTTGTTGGAAATCTCATGCACGGGCTCAGATAGAATTTTTACATGGTGTTGTAATGATTCAAGTTACAAGTTATTTTCGTCGCTGTTTGTCGTTTTGTTTTCGTTGTTTTTAAGAAAATTTGTAAAATAATTTGCAACAACAGAAAAATATAGATCTACATCGTTTTTAAAAAGCGAGCAATGCAACACCATCTCTGCGTTCCGAATTTAAACGTTCGCGAAAGGTTTATCAATTTATTGATTTTTTCTTTTTTTCTTTTTTTTTTAAATTTGTTTTTTTTTCTATCAAATAAGTCTAACTTAGAATTAGCAATAATATAATTGAGATGTGTACATCAAGTTTCGCACATTCTTACACTTCGGATCATTAAAATAGATTTCGGAAGTGAAGATTTTAAAGTGCCTCGCCCCATTACAGAAAAATTTGAGTGCAAATCAAAAGTTCTTGTACAATTTCAGCAAAAATCACCTAAGGAAGTTAGGGCCAAGTTTTACCTAAATTGGTTAAATGTGGAGGGGAGTGTTCTTAAAGCTTTGAAAGTGAAAAAAAGCCCCGCCCTGCCACGCCCGTATCTTAGGATAAATCGATTAAAAAACCAATGCAGTAAAGGATCACCGAAGAACCATTTATGCCAAGTCTCATTAAATTCGTCCATTAATTTTGGAGAAAAATGTTTTTGATGATTTTATGGTGAAAATAATTCCCGCTATGCCACGCTCGAGTATAGGCCTATTGGTTGGTTCTTCCAAATTTGAAGGAAATCCGCCTATTTTATATCGTTTCTCAAGGCGGTTTAAAAAAAAAGGGGGCGGACACACTACAGTACCATAACTCGCTGACCTTTGATTAGGGGATGGGGTGTGTGTAGGGGGTCGGGGGAGGGGGAAGCATGAAATAGCCTTCGAAAATGCTGTTATACAGTTTGTAACGTCGTGAAATTGACACTCGCATAGACTAAAACAAAATCACTCACTCGGTGCTTCATTCATTCATTCATTCATTCATTCATTCATTCATTCATTCATTCATTCATTCATTCATTCATTCATTCATTCAAACCTCTTTCATATTCAAATATGCTTCGAAATCAGTCATGTGTTGAACAGATTATTCAAATCGATCAAACTATTCCTCTCACTCATTCATCGCACTCATTCAAGTTAATCACAAAATCACCCCAAATTTTACAACTTTTCAAGTTCACGTTGTTTATATCTATATAGCATGTTTTGGGAACTTTTACTGAAAGGGAATGTATCATGCAATGAAGCCTGCATTGACCTGATATCACCTGTCTGATAACATAACATGATATGAGCCATTTTTTTTTTTTTTTGAAACAACTTGCATGCACTTTCACTTGAATTTCTTTGATTTTCAAAGGTGAATCATAATTAAGCTCTGAAAATGAAATAGAAATAGAATAAAACGTTAGTGTTTTAAAATATCAATGCTATAAGGTTTCGACTGTGAGAAATTATCTCGGCAAAGCTTCGTCATGATAAATTCTCCAAACCTTGACCAGATAACATTGTTTTTTTTAGACACTAATATTTTATTCTCTATTTATACATCGGGAGCCTTGTTATCTCTGTCGGCGAAATGTAAAAATGTGACTCATAATATTCAGCAGAATGTTTTGCAAGTCACACTTATTATATGCCATCAAATCGCTATGGCATTTTTTGCAGTCCTATATAACACGTAGTTAGTGTTTTGTATGAAGAAAAATATCTAACGAGGTTGGGAGAATTGATACTTGTCGAGGCTCTGCCGAGACAATTATCATTTCATTTCTCACAACCGATTTATCTTATAACCTCTATTTGTCTTGTTTTCGTCGATGTTTCTAACCGAAATGCAAGTTTCTAAAAATAACCGCATGATATCATTGTTCTAAAAATAACTATGTGATATCATAAAAAATATCACATGGGATGTTATCACACGGATATTTGTATAGTTAATATATAAAAAAAGACAATGGGTATTGATGGTAGTTGTACTCCACAGAAAAAATTATTTATGACCGTGAGTGACATTTCCAACAGTTTGAAATGCGCGCTGAGCAAAGACTCTGGTTAGTCTGTGCTTCCTCACAGTCTGTCAAGTCTTCACTTTTTGGCTCCATCGATAGATAAGGTATAAAAGTATCTTGAGATAGGCAGACAATCGTCTTTCTGGGTTATGTGGCTATCGGACCGCTCAATATTCGCCACTCACAAAATGTTAAATTGTTGGAAATGTCACGCACATTCTCGTTGTATTTTTATATTCAAAAGGTAATATTCTCTGAAAGTATGACACAGAATGAAAATAAGTAAAAGGTAAGGAACGTTGGCAATTCTTAAAACAAGGAACCATCTGGGTATAGTGCATAAATTTACGACCCCAGTCAGTCTATGTGAACTGCGCGGAATGACTAGGGTAGAAACTTTTCGCTTTTGAACAATTTTCTGAATCTTAAATAACCATTCTACCTTCTTAAAAAGGAATCTTAGAAAAGCGACCTCCGATTAACCGCTGCTAGAATAAATCTCAATTTTAAAGATTCATTGTGACCGTCGCCCTAGCGCAAATGGCAGCGAATCAGGCTCACAAACTTCTATCATGGGATGTAATTGGTTCGATCTGAGGGCTGCATCATTTTTCTAATTATGATATTTTAATTTTGGTCGATTTTATTAATTTTTGTACATTCTGATTGGCAGAAAAATTGGTTTCATTCCCCAATGAAATAATTTTGAGTACGCAGCTTTTGTGTAAGCTTCCACACAAAGTAGTCCAGAAATAAATCTGTCCAATTTGGAGAAATATTTTAATTTATGCTTTATGATATCAAATCATAAGATTGGAAGATAATACTTGTTGATTTCACAGAGGCATGAACTAAAAATCTTCTCAAACCAAAAATTAAATCCGCTCCGCATATTCATATAATATGATTGGGTTTTTAGTTTTATGTCTCAATAAATAATTGAACATTTATCCTCCTAATCTATTAAATTATCGATGGGGGGGGGGGGGATAGATATATTTCCTTCGTCTATCAAAGAACTGTATTTTATATTTCGTCTTTTCGGGGAATTGGTTTAAAACAAGCTCATAACATTTAGTACTCAAGAAAATTTTGTGATGGTTGAACATGACACTTGTCAGTTTTCGATACACTGAACAGGATGATAAAACGGTGTAAACTGTTTGCAAATTATACCCCGCTTTGCAAGAAAGTGTATGTGCAAAGCGGGGTTTAATTTGCAGTTCGCACCGTTTTGTTATCCTCAACACATGGCTGCAGTAAAGATTATCATGAAATTGACAAGGTAGGTGATTTTGGGATGATTTTGGAATGAAATTGAACGAGTGAGATAAGCGGGGTTTGCGTTAAATTTAAGGGAGGTAATCCAATGTCGCTTATTTTGTTCAAGATGAACAAAAATTAGCGATATTCATTACCTCCCTTTTACAAGTATACGTAATTTTCTATTTCTGCGTCTTCGTGGACAAATCAGACACTATCAAATGCCATACAAGCCAATAAAATCGTAAAATAATTTGATAGATTTGAATGAAATATTGATAGTCTTGAACAATTTCCAAATCTTTTCAAATGACTGGAGCGTTTTTTATCGATTTGAGTGAGTGTTTGGAATGAATGAATGGAGCGCTGATTGAATGATTTTGAATGATAATGATCGGAATGATAGCCAATTTCACGATGCTTTTAGCTGTAAGGACAAAGTCAATCACGACCTGTAATTATCAACGTAACTTATACAAATACTAAGATGGTATCACCGAGTGTCAACACCCTATATTGGTATATCTGCACCCCTATTATCTTGTATCAAGTATGTACTTGCGGACAAAACCGAGCAACATTGTAAAACACGTATGAAACTAGACTCTCATAGCACACAAAGGCGTCCATTTAGCTCCCCTAGCCGTGGGTCACTAGGGTTTTTGTTATGTCGTTGCTTCATAGGAATTAACCTTAGGCGGTCCTTCGTCAGGTCGCTATTATCCGCTCGACCTCTATATGAACAGACGATATTATCTATTCAATGTATATCAAAATACGTTTGTTTTTATAAATGTTTTGAGTTGGTCAAAACTTTACTTTAAATTTTATACTAATATAAAGTAGAAGATATTGTAAGGTTGATTAGTGGTATTCTGGTCAGCCTGGGCATCCATACATCTTCAGGGCCCCGTTTTTGAATCATCAATAAAGAACCCAATTGTTTGATATCGTGACAATATCTGATTGTGAGATACAGGATTTGACAGCAGTCAAGACTCACGTTCTTCTGGTTTCCCGCATACCATTGACTCAATTTCGCTGAGCTTTCATTAGTCCTCGCATTTTTCCAACAAAATGTGATGCGAATACATGATAGAGATAAACACCTAATTTTTTACTCCAAGTAATGCTTAGCTTAAGTAAGAATTTCCATTACAACATACGCCATGGTAAAATAAGCGCTATACCCCTCTCTTCTTAAATGCAGAATTTGCAGGACATGTTTAGCAGAAAAGGGAATTCCATAACTACCATATTACCATGACACAACTGCTAGTTGACCAAGAATACGTTAGATTATCCTAAATTGTTTGCAACCACAATAACCTTACTGCTTAACAGATTATCCCCTACTTTTTGTGAACAGTATATTTTGAGAAAAAAGACACAAGGGGACATAAAACGAAATCAATCCCTGGACATTTTGATCAAACACTTGGCCACTGACTCATTTTTTGTTTCAAACTTCACCTATCTAGTTATGTTAATTTTTTTTTCTTTTATTCCACATTTTAACACGAGGGGAAGTGAAGGCTGATAAGTAGTTAGAGACTAATGTAGACATATAACTTTTGACAGAAGAAATGTCCATCAATTCTTATTTCAAGGCTATTCTGACAGTCGATAATTCGACCAGTTAGAGCAGGTAGCCCGCAGTCTGAGAGATACTCTGATGTAGCGGGCAACAATACCCGCCCGGGGTCAGAAATAAGTTAGCCTAATGTCTTAACGACAGCATGAACAAAGACGCAGTCACGAAATTTTTGTCCCCTTTGCGACGGAACTCTTTGTTTATTGTGAAAAGGTGATAGGGATCTGTTTATTATGCTGAAGGTAACAGAGAGAGAGCGAGAAAGAGAGAGAGGAAATGAGAGAGGGAGGGTGAGAGAGACGGAAAGAGACAGGGGAGAGAGAGAGGGGGAGAAAGAAATAGGGAGACAGGGAGGGAGACAGGGAGGGAGACAGAGAGGGAGAGGGGATGATTGACTGACAGACAGAAAGAAAGAATAACAGATAAACTAAAAGACAGTCAGAGACAGAGTGGTAGAGAGAAAGAGAGAGAATGAGAGAAAAAAAAAGGGAGAGAGAGAGAGAAAGACTGAGAGAATGAGAGAAGGGAGGGAGAGGCAGAGACAGAGAAAGAAGGGGAAGGGAGACGGGAGACAGAGAGGGAGAAAGAGTGATTGATTGATTGATTGGTTGATTGAATGGAGTCTAACGCCGCTTTCAACATTTTTTTCATTTATATCGCGGCGACTGGAGCACCTAACAATGGATTCCTGGTATTTCTTTCACTAGTACAACCATCACATCCTTTCCTAGCCTCCAGCTACTATCTCACATAGGTCTACCTATTATCAACCCATCGGTGAGAGACAAATAGTCGGAAAGAATGAGTGCCGCCGTCGGGGATCGAACCCGTGACCTTTAGATTGTCAGTTGAGAGTGAGGGAATGATAGACAAAGAAAAGGGTGAAATAAAGTGGCGTTTAATCATTTTTATGGAAGATTGTCGAATTTATATCTGTTTGATGTTTGGATGATTGTAAGATATAGGTTTTTTAACGCTCAATAATGAAGCTAAAGAAAGAAAATCTAGAATCAAAATCAACATATATTTTTAATTAGCGACGTAGTTCCATGACTAAATATCTTTCTATAAACAATTTGCTGTGGTAAAACTCCAATTTTGATATTCATACCTACTCCGAAAATGATCACCAAAGTATAGAATAAAGGCAATATGTAGATAATCGGACAAAAAAAACCGCCCTCAACCCGCTCCTCCTTTTTTATGATTTGAGTGTGGTGAATAATAAAAACATCGTTCGTTTGTTTGTTTTCAAGATACGATTTAACGCCGTTTTCAACAACCTTTCAATATTGCGGTGGCGAGAGCACCTAACAATGGATTTATGGTATTTCTCACACCCGTACTATCATTGCTTCCTAACCTATCCTCCAGCTGTTATCCCGTTAAGGTCTACGATTACAAACCCATTGGTGGAAGTCAAATGGTCGGAAAGGATGAGTGCCGCCGTCGGGAATCGAACCCGGGACCTCACATCCTTATCTAGCCACCGGCTGCTATCTCATATAGGTCTACGATTATCAACCCTTTGGTGAGAGACAAATATTCGGAAAGGATGAGTGCCACCGTCGGGTATCGAACCCGGGACCTCTAAATTGACGTGAGGTGTCCGTGGACTAGAGGTAGAGCGTCGGCCTCTTGACCCAAAGAGTTCGATTCCCGGGAGCGGCTATAGATCTTGGTTCTCTCTAGGAGCTGATGATCCATGCCTAACTTCAAGGCTGTATGGCTTCTTGTTCAGGAGAAGAATTTTTCAGATTTTCATTAAAATCACATTGTGGCAATTGCAACCAGAGTTTTCAACCGTTTTAAATTCCTGAAGCTACTTTGGAAGAAGACTACCTAGAGAACATTACTCTTTTTGGTGTAAATCGGCCCCGTAAGTCGGTTGAAAATTTACGGCCGCCAGGCGACGGACTCTAAACGGACGCCGGACGGAGGGTGCTCACAATAGCTCACATGAGCACTTCGCGCTAAGCGGAGCTAAAAATATTGGTATATTTTCTGAAAGACAGACAGACAGACAAAGTAACATCGAATATGCGTTAACTGAGAAGTGCGTCTATAATTAGACGAATGATGTACTGTATTATGTTTGTCTGCAGAAAAACAATAAAACGCAGTACAGTTAGTTACACCATGAACTCGACATTCACCTTATTCAATCGCTTACTCAACGATCCATTCATTCATTTCAAACACTCACTAAATCCATTCAAAAAATACGCTCAATAACTGAAAGAGAAAAGATCAACAACCGCATTCAAAACAAATATAACCAGACGAAATTGCGATTTCACTGACAAAATCGAAATTGTGAGCGTCTGATTGGTTTTATGAAGAAGTGGTAAGCTATTTATAGAACTTGTATACATATTTTATTAAAGGGGGGTAATAAACACCGCGAATTTTGTTCGTTCTGAAGAAAATTAGCGATATTGGATTACCTCCCTCTAATTTCAGTCAAAACTCAATCATAGCACTCATTCAATTTCACTACAAAATCATTCCAAAATCATCCACCATGACAATTTCATGATGTTAACTACATGAGTTCGAAGATTTTCAACAGGACAACTTGTGATTTCGACGACAAATGTACGACACGAGATCGGATATTTTTTCAAGATATTCTTATTCCAAGGTGTCAGGTTTTTTTTATTGTTCTTGCGTTTAGCAGATTGTTCCTTTTCAGCAATGGGGTAGCAAATTTGTACAGAATTCCATATGGTCCCATTGATTTGTCTTGAATTGAATTGAAAAGGCATAAATAGACAACAAGGGAAGTAGTTCTGAGTTTTCTCAATTCTTTGTTAAATTTTCAAAATATACATAAACTAAAATGATGGGATTGGGATGGGATGGGATGGCAAGTTTTAAAGCCAGGAACGCAGGTTTGCGAGTCTGAGACTCTTAAATAAATGGCCAAGACTCTCAAAACATTCTTATGGGAGTTCCTAGGACCCTTTTGGAACCAGCTTCAGTCTTCAATTCTTCTCTTAAGCTTATTCTAAAAAGTACATACATATTTATATCATACCTTGTGTAGCTTAATCCAAAGAAAATCTAACATTTACACGAAAACATGAGGATAGCTCAAAAGAAAATAGTTTACATTAAAACCAGGGATTCTCAAAATTATGCAAGTACCCCTATGAGCCCAATTACTGAGTCCTTGGGAACCTATTTTGTTGATGTGACACTAAAGCCCTGGGATGTGATAGCCGGATGGCAAGGGATGACGTTAGATGACATAGGATAGGATATGCTATGATAGGGTTGAAAAGAAAAGGATATGGGACAGGATGGGATGGAATTTGATGGGATAGGATAAGATAGATAGGTTTATTGAGTAGTTGGGGTTTTACACCGCTTTCAACATTATTACAGTTATATCGCGCCGGCTGATGCTCTTATCCATGACTTCCTGATGTTTATCACACCAGTACAACCACAACATTTCATCCGAGCCACAAGCTGCCTATCCCATTTAGGCGTACTTCTTATCATTTGCCTATTGATGGGAGACAAATGATGCTTGTCACAATGGCGAATAAAAACCGGCTGGGCCGTGATTCGAACTCACGAACCCAGGATGAGCAGCCCCTCGCGTTGCCGATTGAGCTAGCCGGGCTTGGTATAATTAGTAGGAATATCACAACAGAGTTAATTCGTTTGATAGGTATGACATGTCTTTGTATCATTACAGAACTCAAGGTCTCTTTTTTATGCTACAGGAATAAATATCTACGCAAGAAGTATGCAAAGTAACAAAGCCTTTTTTTCTAAAATCAATTCAGGTGGCTTCTCGAGACATAGCAGAAAATTAAAACCTGATAATCTCGCCGCCAAACCAGTACAATTTTCGCTGATGTAGTGGGTAATCGTTTGTTTCAGTGTAAGATCGATTTACGAATATTTCATTAAGTGAACAGTTAAAGCTTTATTTTCACGGGTTTCATTGGTACCTATCAATTAGCATCTGAGAAAACTCACTTTTTACCATATTTGGAAATTAGCCACGCCCATTAAATCCATATTTTTCATTGGATCCAAATTTCTTGAACAGCTTTGAAAGAGAGTCACCCAAACATCATTCCTGTGAAGTTTGGTTGAAATTCAACTAGTAGTTTCTGAGGAGAAGATTTTTAAAGAGAAAGTTTACGACCGGACTCACGGACGCATTGGCGCACGGACGGACAGACGCACGACGGACACAGCGCCATGACAATAGCCCCAGTGGCTTTCAGCCAGTGGAGCTGAAAATGGTTTAAAGACCGAGTGCGAGGCGTTGAAGCATTTTTAGGGTCTCTGCAAATGTTAACGCCCGAAAAAACGCGAACTTACACTTTTAATGCATGAAAAAGAGACTATGGTAATTATTCAAACAGAGGTTACAATATAACTTATAGGAACACTTTAAAACTAGCTCCAAACCAACTAATGAGCAAAAAAAATGCAATTTACATTTCACCGTCACTTTTCTTTTTACTGACGTCGCATGGTAAAATTTATGGCGTCAAAAAGTTTAACGGTGGAATAGGTTCAACGTCTTTATTTATGCTCTATATCAATGTTAAACAAAGAAACTGATAAAGTGTATAGGCCCTGACTGAGGATATTCAAGTGAAATAAGCCGGGCGTAACGTCACGTGAATTTACTTATTAGTTCACGTTTTCTCACGTTAATGCCGGGGTTTTGCTCGAAAAACAAATGAAAAAAATGTCCAAATAGAAAGATAGTGAAATAACAAATTCAAGCAAAGGAATCCGTGTTTTCAAGGCGGAGAATCACGTGACACAGCAATTTCAGGAAAACGTCAATAATTCTGTTAATATGTGACCTATTTGATTTCGGTTTGAAGCACAGAAGGTTGGGAAATATCAGGAGTTAGCTGCATCCGGCAGATCTTTTAAAAATCTGCTAATAAAGATTCTAATCAATTTTTAAATTTTTAATTTTAATTAACTATTGATGACAAAGTGAAAATTCATTTCGTCGCCAATAACTTTTCTTTCGGCCGATTTTTAAAGATCTGTTATACCAGCAACTCCCTGGCGTTTTTCCCCTCCTCTTTATCAAACTTTTTTTTTCAAATCGGACAAGAATGAACAGATTTTATTGAAAAATATCGAAAAAATTGTGCCCCCACTCTCGTTATTTTGATGCTTAAAAATTATTCATATAAACGTAATGCTTTACTTCGGTGAATTTCATTACAATTACGAATGTCTTTTAAATAATTGGATAGGCGATTTAGATCCTCTTTCTACCTCTTGTTAATGG
Source organism: Fragum whitleyi (assembly GCA_948146395.1). NCBI lineage: Eukaryota > Metazoa > Mollusca > Bivalvia > Cardiida > Cardiidae > Fragum > Fragum whitleyi. The sequence continues at coordinate 20,143,231 of OX411548.1, read as the reverse complement.
TTACTTCGCCATGTGGTCAGATTAATTGAATTTTGTATATTTTGATAATCCCTCGTGTCTTTTCTTGTGGTCAAATAGCTGTCGTCTTTGCACAAAGCCTTGAGAGCAAATGTCACATTTAAATGGAAACTTTCCTGTATGTATGAATTTGTGTGCACGAAGACAACTTCGGTGATTGTAAGCTTTAGGACACACATCACATTTATATGGCATAGCACCCGTATGTATAATCCGGTGTTTATTCAAATTACATCGCTGTGAAAAACGCACGTCACAAAGTTCACATTTATACGGTTTTGTGTCCGCCATGTGTACGTTAAAATGGGTTTTTAACAGTTTTTTCGTTGCGAATTTTTTATCACACCTTTTACATGTAAATTTGTCTTCCCTTATTGAATGAACTGTTTTTAAATGTATTTTGACGCCAGTTTCTGTTGTAAAACCCTGATTGCATTTCAAGCACTTGAATGGTTTTGAATCGCCATGACACCAGTATCGATGTACCATTAGGCTCTTGCAGCTCGGGTGGACTGACTTACAAGTCTGACAAATGAATGAACTTCCTCGTTCAGCGTGTTTCTGTCTGTAGTGCTTTTGTAGCTTATCGTTATCTCTTTTCAAACATCCACAAATTTCACAAAGAAATTCCCATTCCTTGACCTTTATCCTCTGAATTGAATACGTCGATCTTTCACATGATTGTCTATGATCATTTAAAAAGTAAGCACTCGAAAAGAGGTCACCACATTGGCCACATGAAAACGGACTCAAATGACATGGTTGGTGATTGGACAATGTCTTATTACATTGGAACACATGATTACAAAATTGACACTGAACAAACTCAAAATGACCCGCTATGTGGTGTTTGAGCTTACATTCGGAAGTAAATTTTGCAGCGCAAATGAAGCAAAGTCCGTCTTTTTTGACAGATTCAAATCTATTTTTTATTATTTTTGTATCTTTTGTGCATTTTCTAATTAACGAAACCTTTGTTGCTTTCGTTATACATTTACCTTTTCTCGGAGGAGGGTTTATTTTTCGGGAGTGTATACTTCGAGAGTGTCGTTGAAGATTATAGAAATTCTCAAAACTTTGCTTACAAACTAAACATTTGAAAGGCCGCATGTCCATATGAGTCGCTTCTTCATGCTTTAAACGATCTAATGCAGTTTCAAAAATTGTGTTACATGGTTTACACTCATAAATTTCTCCGCTGTTTGTATACACATGTTTTCTTTTAATGTGATCCCTATAAGCTCTAAACGACCGATACTTTGCAAAACAAATCGCACATCGAAAAGGTTTGGAATTGCCAATCGTTTCAGGGACCTCTTCTGTAACCCTCATTTGAGCGTTCGTAATTTTATATCCTGAACGTTTAGATCTCGGTATATTTGTCCCAAATGGATGAACTGATAGTTTGTGTCTTCGAAGATTAGATATGCTACCTACACTATATGTGCAAGTAAAACATTTGTAAGGTTGCATATCCATATGACTTTCTTCCTCGTGATTCAAACGGTCCAAAGCATTTTTAAATTTTTTATCGCAAGGTTTGCAATAATATTTGTTTTCATCTTTTTTTGAAATATGATTTCTTGATTTATGCTTTAAATAAACCTCAATGCTTCGGTATTCAATTAAACAAATTGCACAATAAAAAGGAGTTTGTTTAAAGAGAATCTCTTCGTGTTTTAACCACTCGTTAAAGTTTTGAAATGCCACTTCACATTTACCACAAATATATCTAAAACTATTCTCTACCCCACACTCGGCTTGTAGTTGGTGCAGAACAACAAATTTATAGCTGTTAAATTGTACATTACATTTGCCGCACTCAAATTTTACCTCCTGTTTATCAAAGTTTGCCTTGAATTCTTCGCACTGAATTTTAGTTTTATGACAAGCTAACGCCTCCGTAGACTCAAAATATAATAAACAATCACAACATTGGTGTGACATTCGAACAGTGTTCTCTAGGATATGAGCCTCACATTCACTGCCATCATTAAAGGGATGTTGGCAAATTTTGCAGTGTGGTGCCGTTAATGAATTCCTTTGAGTATATCCTTTATTTCCATTGGATGTGTCATCGTTGTTTATCCCATCTTCCTCAAATAATGACAGGTGCTTTCTCCAATGTTGTTCAATATCATTCTCGCTGTAGAATATAGCCGTACAAAGGTCACATTTGTATTCTTCGTTCATGTTTGACAAGTGCTTCAATAATATATATCATGGAAGTATAAGATCTGAAATTGAAAACAAAAATATGGAGAATTTAACCAAGTGTTACATGCGTCATGACGGCGAATCACGTGGCATAACAACAAGGTTAAAAACAAGAGGACCATGATGGTCCGATGGTCCTTGATTGCTCACCTGAGTCTATTTGACCCCTGAGACATCACATTAGTTAAAAAGGCAGATGTCATAGGGGAGATAATTTCTACATAAAACACACTTTCATGAAGTTTGAGCCAAAATGATGGCCCCTGAGTTATAACAAGAAAACTATCATTAAGACATTTTTTCCTGTGATATGGCATGGATCTTTCCCACTTTCAATAGGGTTCATCCTTGTGACCTGACCAACATTCTGACCCAGTGTCATGAAGATTGGGCCATATTTGTAGCCTTCAGAGAATAAACAAGAAAATTATCATTGAGGCCCCTTTTACCCGTGATATAGTACGATCCTTCCCATTATCAATAGGATTCATCTTTGTGACTTGGCCAATATTCTTACCAAGTTCCATGAAGATTGGGCCACATTTGTGGCCTCTAGAATGTAAACAAGAAAATCGCCAATAAGGCCCTTATTCCCGTAATATTGCATAGATCCTTCCCATAAGGGTTCATCCTTGTGACATGGCCTTCATTGTGACCAAGTTTCATGAAGATTGGGCCATATTTGTGACCTCTAGAGAATAAACAAGACAATTGTCAATAAGGCCCATTTTCCCGTGATATGGCATGGATCCTTCCTATTATCGATAGGGTTCATCCTTGTGACCTGATCAATATTTTGACCAAGTTTCATGAAGATTGGATAATATTTGTGGCCTCTAGAGTGTAAACGTTATTGATGTCGGACGACAGACGACGCACGACAGACGACGGACATCCAACGATCAGAAAAGCTTTCAAAATTCTTCAATATTTCAATTATAAACGGACAGATTTTTACAAGACATGCCGGAGAGAACGCGGAAAAGTGTCATAGAATCAATACATGTGTCCGTTTTTATGCGTCATCGGAAAAAAAAAGTTTTTGAAGCTCAAATGATTTTTTCTAACCGTTACGGTTCACGTTAAAGATAAATATTTCTCAGAAAGGCATCTTAGCTAGCCAAGGGTGATGCCCACTACGTGTTCTAGTGAATAGAACACGTAGTGGGCATCACCCTTGGCTAGCGAAGATGTCAGAAAGGGCAACCTTTTTCTTTGAGAGTCCTTATGGTTGACGTTTACGTTCACCAGTGTTAATATCATGTAAGAACAATCCTGTCAGTTGTTAATAGCTTTTCAAAACAGCAGTGCGTACTTAGATTCAATTTACTCTTTTTCAAGACATGTATCCGTCTGACAACTATGCATTTTAAAAATGGGGTAAAACAAGGAATCTTCATAACTTGTTGAAACCTCAAAGACATCTTTTAGGTGCGAAATCAATTGCAATCCTGAGATCAGGTGAACGTTTTGCTTGCATAGAACTACTTTTCAGCTAGAGTAATTTGCCCATTTTTTTCCAATGGTCTATGGGAGGTCACTTGATGAATGGAATAACTGGAATGGTAACCTCCCCTGACACTACTTAGGTATATAAACAATGGCCAATTCATTGAAATTACGGAATACACATGAATAGCGATACAGCCCGAGCAGGTAAAGTAAAACATTCAGGTAAAGTAAAACATTCAGGTAAAGTAAAACATTCAGGTCGTGTGATAAAGGTTTATGCAACGGGGTTTTACTTTACTTTTCAACACAACACAGCCAATCTCGAGGAGACGAGTGTCTGCAATTTTTTACCTGTGTATATAAACACTTACCTTTTCTTTCTTAATTTGAGAATGAAAATCGCGGAAAAAATAATTATTTTAGAGAATTTTTAAGCTCACCTGAGCACATCGTGCTCAAGGTGAGCGTGCTCAAGGTGAGCTTTTGAGATCATTGGATGTCCGTCGTTAGTCGTCCGTCGTCAGACGTCAACAATTTAAGTGTTTACACTCTAGAGACCACAAAAATAGACCAATCATCATGACACTTTGTCAGAATGTTTGCAGGTCACAAGGATTGTCCCTATTGAAAGTGGGAAGGATTCGTGCCATATCACAGGAAAAGGGGCCTAAAAGAAAAAATTCTTGTTTACACTTTAGAGGCCACATATATGGTCCAATTATCACGAAACTTGGTCAGAATGTTTGCAAAGGTTACAAGGATGAAGCCTATTAAAAATTGGAAGCATCCATGCCATATCACGGGAATAGGGGCCTTAAAGACAATTTTCTTGTTTACACTATAGAGGCCACAAATATCATCCAACCATGAAACTTGGTCAGAATGTTTGTCAGGTAACAAGGATGAATCTTATTGAAAATGGGAAGGATCCATGCCATATCATGGGATAAAGGTACTTGATGACAATGTTTTTGTTTACACTATAGAGGCCACAAATATTGTCCAATCTTCATGAAACTTGGTCAGAATGTTTGTCAGGTCACAAGTATGAACCCTATTGAAAATGGGAAGGATCCGTGCCATATCACAGGAAAAGGGGCCTTAATGACAATGTTTCTTGTTTAACTATAGGGGCTACAAATATGGTCCAATTATTATGAAACTTGGTCAATATATATGTCAGGTCACAAGGATGAACGCTTTCGAAAATGGGAAGGAGACATGCCATATTACAGGAAAAGGGGACTTAATGTCAATTTCCTTGTTTACACTCTAGAGGTCACAAATATGACCCAATCTTCTTGAAACTTAGTCAGCATGTGTTTCTTGACACAAGGATGAACCGTATTGAAAATGGGAAGGATCCATGCCATATTATTGGAAAAAGGGCCTTAATCACAATTTTCTTGTTTAACCTCTAACAAATCATAAAATTGCAATCATGACTTTTTGCATGGTCCTCTTGTTAAGCAGATAACAACATTATCATAATTTTAATTATGAGAATCGATTTGCATTACAAAATAAGAATAATAACCTAGATTATCTAATTGTCATTTCTTTCCTTTTATACCGAATGGAGCAGACAATCACTCTTTAAACTACACCCGGCAGAATGCCGATAGTTATCAAAATCTCGTAATTACAGGACTTTGGTTGACGATCGACGATATATATTGAGAAATGTATATCTGAAAAGAGATGCGAACTTGGGTCAGATCATTTTCCTTTTCATCGTAATTTTACATGTTAAATTCCTCCCCATCTCTACAAATGGAAGAATCACTCCAGTATGCCAACAGAAACGTCCACCATCAGTACTTTCAGTGCTTTGATTTTAACTGCAATGTTATCCGCCTGAAGACCATGAGTAAAAAAGCCTGGTTACAATGTAGTATATTACGCAGTTGACTGAAATCGCATAAAATGTCAATTTCCAAATTGTTACGGCTAAATGCTACTAACCACTCTACCGGTAAAAACGTCACCGCCAAGTCTATTACGTAGCTGGTATGTTTCACAAATGAAGGACCAAAGACGCAGAGAACTAGAGGCACTTCAGCGCCTGATTCGCTCAACAGGACTGAATCATCTGATAATGATCGTAAGAAAATGATAATGCGCTTTAGAAAAGAAGAGTATTAACCTACATGCACAATGCCTTTAGACATAATTGTACTTACGTATCCCTTTTTTATTGGCTGAACATGTTCGTTACAAGAACAGAGTACAGTCCTTGATCAAAATATAAATGGTAAATAGAATACAGCCACTGGGACGTCACAAAGTCATATTCGAGTTTCGTTCTATTACCATAATCGAGCGTTGATGTTCGGAAGGATTGTCACTGACACCTAGTAAAGCACGACCACAAAAATGTTTCCACAACAAAATATTTTTTCAGCTTACAATTGTTAAATACGATTGTAAGAAAATTTCATTTCGATAACAAAAAGTTAATGATAGGTATAAACTGTTGTAAAAACTGAAACTAAATTACAAGACAGAATGTCAGAGCATTTAGACACTTAAAGCACTCATTCGGAACACAACTCGGCCAATCTCACGATCAACCTCGGATGTACATAGACGGACTATTTTAAAAACTACGGGAAAACGTTGAAAAACTCGATGACGTCAGTAAAGAAGGGCGTTAGCCCTCGAAACTGTAAGTTAAAACATTCGACGTCGCCAACGCTACTCGTTTAAGTCACTGACGTGAAACCATCGTATCCTAATATGAATATCTTTAGATTCTTAAATAACGGCTGAAAAATCTTAATTTTTGATAATGATTCGTCATTCTCAAAAATTAAGATTTTTCAGCCGTTATTTACTGTAAAAGATATAATTCTACAGTGCTAGTTTTTCTTACACTGTTTCCGCCTAACAAAATGCACGATTTTGTTACATACCCATCTGCCTTACATACATCCGAGGTCTGTTGCAGTTTACGGAAATGGCCGAGTGATGCTCCGAATGTTAAAGCACTGTAATCTGGACATCGATGATACAGTGACACATAAAAGCTGCTCTTTCACAGATTCCGAAAATGCGATTTTTGAAAAAAAAAATGTTAACATGATCTGAAATTATGACTTCATCGTGTAGGGAACCTTAAAATAATAAGATTCGATATGGTAAGGCAAGGAAAAAAAGACATTTATTCTTGAATTAAGCGAAATTCCATTCTGAAAAAAATGAATCAACTACTAACGCCTAAATAAAAGTTTGGGCCGATTATTTATGCGTGCAATTCCATCCGGTTTTATTCCATCAAAGGTCAAGGTCAAAGTTTTTGTAAGTTAGAAAACGTCATATCGATGCATGCGAAAAATGAAACATTATGCATGAACAATATAAAGTTCGTTATTTGTAGTCTGGATATAAATAGACTGGTTCCGTCCAGACCTTGCCGCTTTGAACATTCAAGCTTATTATTATTTTTTTTTTTAATGTGTTGTTGTAAGTGCTTAACCCATGTGCGATTCTTAAACATTTGAAAACGCTCAAATTTCCGAATCCTCGAACCAGTTTTGTATTTTTTCTATGAAGAAGTTTGAGAACTGTGAAAGAGCAGCTTTAAGCAATTATCTGTCGAAAATCAAAAGTTAGTATGATTGTATTGCATACATTTCAAAGTAGGCCTACTGTTTGTATTTGAATATCTCAACGTCATCGACGTAACGGTTAGAGACTCAGTTGCAGTGTGCTCCGCTCGGCGCATAGTACATGTATGTCTTCAAGAGCGTTCATATAATGATCGACGTTCGACGTACTTCTATTAAGTTGATGTTTGAACATTGGAAAAAATCACAATGATTTTTTCCCACACGATTGAGCAGTCTTTGAGATATGCCGTGAGTCCAAGAACTTCTGGAACACCCTTCATATAACTCTTCCCCTTGTCAAGATTTATATTTGAAATAGTATGTACTTTTGATCATAGATAGCAGAGATAAATGTATGGTTAAAGTTTGTCACGCCAACGTTAACGCCAACGGAAAAGGGCGCAAAGAAGGCGACAATAACTCGACATTTTCAGGTTCCAATATAGTCGAGCTAACAAATGAATAAAGGGGCCACGAGTGAAAATATAACTTTTAGTGTTCGCGGAACGATGGATTTATCGATCCAACACGACAAACAAACGATCTATTATTCTTTTTCTTTAATGCAAAACAAAATGTGTCTGAAAAAAACCAAGGCCCCCCCCCCGCCACTGCCATTTCAATGCAGACATTTTCGATTTATTTGACCTTGTGAAATGACCTTCACCTTGACAGATGACCTTGAGAGAGGTACCAACAGAAAGGGCTAGTCACAAGCAATTCTCATGTGAAGTATGAAAGCTCTATCCTTTACAAATTAAAAGTTATGGCCAGATTTAAAGTTTAAAGTTCTAGGGGACAACCCCACATGTCTAAATCAATATGACCCCGACATGTCGATGTTGGTGCGTATTTTTCAAGAAACGTGACCCGTCACCCAAAAGGGACCATATGAGAACTCCGTAAAATAAATATTTGAAAAAAGACGTCGGTTCCATTGCAGGCCTACATTTTTTTTCATCAAGGTAGATTGATTATTCTAGATTCAGAAAATTTGTAAAGCGTCACTGAGATTGTCCCTTGACGCATGGCGGGTCACATGTGTATTATGAGAAACAACATCGATAATGATTACTGTACTACTCAACGAAGGTTATGTATTGCTATCTACATGTGCATTTTTTCCTTACAAAGGCCGTAACTACCATTACGCATATTACGCAGGTGCGTAATAGAATTAAATCCTCTTTTAAAAAAAATGTTGATGAATGATCATAGCATCGAAACTACAGCTTATTCAAGCTGTAGTCACGATGTTTTGATTAATTATCAACGATCAAATCATAGAAAAGGGGAGTGGACGAGGACATTTACTAGTATCTTTTGTCACATTCCACATATCGCATGCTTACTGACATCTGCCAATAACTGTCTAAACAAAATTTATTTTTAGTTGCTTTTGTTTATTATTATTGTTGTTGTTTAAACAAATCGTAAATCTACGGAAAAAATTACTCACCGTAAGATTCAGTGTGAACACAAATTTCTGCTTCGGGTGGGATTCCGTAGCGCTACTGTAATGTTAAACAAAGTTGTGCTTCTCTATTCAAATGAATAAATACCTTCAACGAAATTTCAGTGTATTTAAACCAGAGTGTAAAGTTTTCTTTTCAAAGTGTATCTAAACAACCGGACCGTATAAAAATTTGACCTACTAACCCGTTGTGTTATCTCCAGAGGTACAGTAAATATCGAGAGCCAGTTTGCTGAAATTAGGGTAGCAATGGACACATGGCGTCATTTTTTTCCGCCCATTGAATTTTTTTCTTGGTCATATATGTTGTAGATTAAAATTGGGTAGTCATTATATCAAATTTGAAGGAACCTTTCCACGCTCGTTTTCATGCTAGAGTTATCTGCCCTTGAGCGGTATAGGCCATTTTTGGTGAACGAAATTTTCGTTCACCAGTGTTATATACCGTGTATGGAAAATCCTGTAGGATCTTAATAGGTTTTAAATAAAGCAGTACCTCTTTAGATTCAATTTAGTATCTCTAGATACTTCTCTCTACAAAATCACTGTTTGTATCGTGAAATGCATGATTCTAGCATTCTTCATCAAGTGAAGATAATGAAAATTACCCTTTAAAAACACAAAAATATCTTGGATTGTCTATACGAGCGAATTTTTGATCGGCGTAAGATTGTCGAGAGTTGAGGGCAAAAACAAAGGTTGTGTCTGTACACTGTATAGACAGATACTATGTTTTTGGTGGACGTTTACGTTCACCAGTGTTAATACCACGTTTGAACAATCCTGTCAGATGTTAATAGATTTTCAAAACAGTAGTACTCATTAAGATTCAATTTACTCTTTTTAAAGAATTGTAACCGTCTGACAACTATGCATTTCAAAAATGGAGTGAAACCAGGAGTCTACGTAACTTGTTGCAACCTCAAAGACATCTTTTAAGTGTGAAATCATATTCAATTCTGAGATCAGGTGAATTTTTTCCTTGCGTAGAACTACTTTTCTGACAGAGTGAGTAATTTGCCCCTTATTTCCCAATGGTCAATGGGAGGTCACTCATGAAATGAAATTACTGGAATGGCAACCTCCCCTGACACTACTAATGTATATAAAACAAAGGCAAATTAATGGAAATATCGGTATACACATGAATACTGATACAGTCTGGGCAGGTAAAGTAAAGCATTCAGGCCATGCGATTAAGGTTTATGCAAAGGGGTTTTACTTTACATTTCAACACACGAAAGCCAAACTCGAGACGAGTGTCTGCAATTTTTTACGCGTTTATATGATCACTTAACCTTTGAGAATGAAAATTGCGGAACAATCAATTAATATCCTTTTATAGATTTTTTATCTCTACTGGTCGAAGGCCACTGGGGCTATTGTCATGGCGTTGTGTCCGTCGTCCGTTCGTGCGTCCGGTCGTAAACTTTTTCTTTAAAAATATTCTCCTATGAAACAACTGGATGAATTTCAATCAAACTTCACAGGAATGATCCTAGGGTGATCCTCTTTCAAAAATTGTTCAAGAAATTTAGATCCAATGACAAACATGGATTTAATGTGCGTGGCTTATTTCTAAATATGGTTAAAAGTGGGTTTTCTCAGATTCTAATTGATGGAAACCAATTAAATTTTACATGAATGATCCTTGAGTGGCCTTTTATCAGTCTATAAAAAAATATTGTGATCGGTTGAAAAATATGTATTTTATGGGCGGAGGTCATTTTCTATATGGTATTTAGTCGAAACTTTGAAAATCATTTTCTCAGAATGTAACTGATAGATGTCAACAAAATCTCACTCGAATGGTACTTTAGTGATCCTTTATCAGGCTACCAGAAAGTATTGTGATCAGATGAAAAATAATTATTTTAATGGGCGGAGGTCATTTCTCTATATGTTATTTAGTGGAAACTTTAAAAATCATTTTCTCAGAATGTAACTGATGGTTTTCAACCAAATTTCACCGGAATGATCTTTTTGAGTAACCCTTTATGAGTCTACCAAAAATTACTGTGATCGGATGAAAAATATGTATTTTATGGGCAGAGGTAATATCTCAATATGTTATTTTGTGTAATCTTTGAAAATCATTTTCTCATAATGTTATGGGTGGATATCAATCAGACTTCATTGGTATGATCCTTGGGCGACCCCTTTATCATGTAGCCAAAATTATTGTCATTGGATGAAATATATGGGTTTTTTTATTAGCGGAGGTCTTTTCTCTATATGTTATATAGTGGAAACTCTGAAAATCATTTTCAATATCAGAAGAATCCAAAATATCTAAAAATCTAGTCACAACTTTTCTTTCTCTTTAACAAGAATTTCAATCCTGTGGAGCGACCCAAGCCATTCATAGCTTTCTAGTTTAAGCAGATAACACCATAATTTTTAATAATGAGATTACGGAGAACTGATAAGCATTACAAAATAAGAATAATAACCTAGATCATCTAATTGTCATTTCTTTACTTTTATAACAAATGGATCGGAGAATCACTGTTTAAATTATCCAGGAAATAATTCCGAAAGTTATCGAAACCTTATAATTACAGGACTTTGTTGACGATCGGCGATATATGTTGAGAAACGTATATCTGAAGCAAGATGCGGTCAGGTCATTTTCCTTTTATCGTAATTTTACATGTAAAATTTCTCTTTTCTCCACAAATGGAGGAATCACTCTAGTATGCCAACAGAAACGTCCACCATCAGTACTTTCAGTGCTTTGATTGATTTAAACCTTCGCTATTGCAACATGTAGTAATTTGCCGGAAATGTGTGTTTATTGAGGTCGTGAACTCTTGAACTTCTACACACCCCTGATTGGCCGTACCCCACGTGATGACCTACTACGATTTTACTTGCCTTCTTATGAATGAAGTCTTTGCTTATAAGTTACGAAAGGTCAAGTTTACAAACGAATGGAATGTTCCTGCCGTATTTCTCCTATTAAACGCGCCCGAGTGCGATGCAAAACGTCGTGGGGCGCTATTATTTCAGACTCTTTTACTTAATTAAAAAATTTACGTATTTTGGTACCTAAGAGAAGCAAACTGTTAACATGTTCGTAATTATCGAATGAAATACGTACGCTACCCAATACGCTTTTCTATTTATCTATTACGGCTATAGATTTAAAAAATAAAATAAAATGTTAGCTAATGAATTGTAATTCTGTCATTTTAAGTCATCTATCGAAATACGGTCACCCTCGACCATTAATTGCAGCTTTCAAAAGCAAGTGATTGTGTTAGCAGAAGCCGAGATTATTATTATTGTTATTATTTGTTCAAGATAGGAAGTTCCAGACGATGCAATTATTCAATGTTCCGCTACCGATGGACAAAGCGGTCTAATAAATCATTACCTATTCACGTATGAAATAAACAATCCTGTATTAAATCCTAAAATTTCGTGATGTGTAAATGCACCCGGTACATGAAATGAAAGTGTTTCGTAGTGAAAACACAAAACGTCTGGAGCTAGCTGGGTCACCGCGTGTCGGCACCCTTTGAAGTCCCCAGATTCTTGCAAGCGGCGACGTCGCTTTTGAAATAAGTCACACACGAGATTTTACGGGGTTTTTCCTATTTTAACAGTATGACTTGTGACTAGGATTTAATCATTTGACTCGGATATTTTGTATATTTGCAGAAGGTGAAATGATTTCAGAAATATTTTCGTAACAACGAAAGGGGATTTTGTTCGCATGTGACTTATGAAGAATAACGAGAAATAGTTTTAATTTTGTGTAAAATTTTAACCTTTCGCACTTCCGGAAGACTGCGCGATTTAGGACGCGCTAGTTTTTCAGACGTTGAACGATCTTTTAATGACGCAACCAGCCTTATCCTGAAAGGAATTTAACCCACAATCTAATGAACATTACGTCGTGGAGTAGCAGCTTTTGAATTTAAATTCGAGACCGGATTTTTCACCACGGACGGTTGGATGCTGTTGATCGTATAGTCAAGGGCCTGGGAATCGTATTTATGGGGGAGCGCGTTTATGAGGGAGAGCGCGTCTAAATTCTCTTTGAAACATAAACACGCACCACTTGACCGTGACCAACCTTGATATGAAATAAAATTTAAACCATTACCAGACAACTTATGTTCTCAACTACCAAATTTACACCTCTTGCTTAAATCCCGTTTTTATCTTAAAGCTTGTTGTTGCATACTTGTGTAATGTAAATATCTTCGGTTACGGGTATTTTTGTATCACATTACCCAAATCCAATTTCCTGTTTTTGTTTTCGTTTCAAACAAGGCCGGAAAACAGGGGATATAGCAATCTCAGTAGGATTTACTGTTAATATATGAATGTCGTGAATAGATAAATAAATAAAAGAATCAAATGAACAAATATCCCAACACGATAGACCTAATTTCAAATTTTAACATCGAATGGATTTTTTTCAAAGTACTTGACATCGTAACTACAACTGAATAGTAGCGCTTCTATCCCTCGGATGGCTCTAGAATTTCCTCAATACAATCATTCATCTATTTGTTTTACCGGAAGTATGTAAAATATTACAGAAAACGAAACTTGGATTGTGAATCAATCGCCTGTAGACTGGAGCATCTTTACCTTAATATGGAAATTGGTATTTCTCGCACCAGAACTATAATGAGCATACATCCGTACGTAGCTGCCATCTTCTACCCTCTTAGGTTTACGATTATCTGCCGTTTGGTAGGAGCAATAAAATTTAAACAACGTCTATATTTGGACAATTCATTAGCTGTACAAAATTCATTCCTACATACATTAATTCGGAGGATGGGGAGGGGCATTCAGGTCGTACCAGAGCCATAGCGGATAACGCTTAAAAGTCAAAATGCAGAAAGACTGCTGTTTAATCTGCTAAAATACGGGTTCCGCTTGTGGAAATTGAATTGCCTTTCTAACTGCTATTTTTTGAGTTAAGAAAAGAATCATTAGTCTAGACACTATAGTTGCCTGTTTTCTTTTCTCTAGGCTTATCGCTCTCTGTCTATCGGTCTGTCTCTGTCTGTCACTCTCTCTACCTTTCTTTTTCTCTCTTTCTCATTCCTTGAATTTAGAATTTTGACGAGACACTTTCCCTTGATTATTTTTTTATATTTATAATTTCTCTTTTCTCAACGAATTCAATATATCACTTTAGAATGCCAACAGATCCGTTCACCATCAGTACTTTCAGTGCTTTGATTCATTTTTAGGTCTAGTATAAACCCTGTACTAAGTTATAGCTATAAAACACCTACATTTTGATAGACCTTATACATGTACACAATGGCTATTGAAAAAAAGCACTAATTTTTGTAATTTTACTAGTTAAAAATGTCACAAAAACCTATTTTTTGAAGAGTTTACCCAATGATTTTTTCTTATTTGTTATGTTAATAATCCATATTTTTTCCTTTATTTGGTAAAAAATTTAGCATACCTTTCCATGCAAATAAGAATTTTTTTCGTTATTTTTCAGCCTTTCCCCCTAATCGAATGAGGGTTTTTACACATTTCTATTGTTAAATTTAATGATCCAGTCATTCAATTAATATCTAATTGCCGTTCTTGCGCCTTACCTGGTTTCAAGATGTTTCCTTAATAATTAGTTTCTGAGTCCATATCCTAAAATATTATTTTCTTTTTTTAATAAGAACTCGTATTTTATGGCCATTTGAATAAAATATAAGAACACATATGACTACTGGAACCTATTGTAGCTTCGAATATGGGTGCAACGACAGGAAGTATACATGGAAATGTCTAAATTAAATTACCTTCTATAAAGTCTCTACATTTATGAAATTATTTATAAAAAATAATCTGTGATTAAACTCAGACGTTTAGTAATTAGCCCGTTGGAATGCTAAATCCTCATTGAAACATGCCCGAATATACAGAGGACAAAGCGTTTTGAAAAAAGATAGTTAATCTTTCGACAGAAAATTTATCTTTTGCGTACAATGGTTTCTATTACATATAATTACACGTTAAATAATTTGAACAAAAGTTAAAACTTAGTCCGACGCTTCTTTAAATTCGTTTCAGTCTAAATCTTGTTATCTGCAAATTGAATAATGGCGTTAAACAAAATGTGGGTAAAATGTTACACTGTAACACTTTGCCCCATGTCCTGTGTAACACTTTGCCCCAATCGCAACTTTTCGGAAAAGACACTCGTGCAAAGAAAAGAGAGGTTAGCAATTCCATAGTTTGTACACTAATGTCAGCTTTGGGATCACGGGATCCCATAACCTCATATCTTTTCTATTTTCTGTACTTTTATAACAGACGTGGCGGATATTTACGAAAATGGTAAGAATTTACTTTTGTGTCACAAAAATCGTTTTCTGATTCTTCTTAAGGGGACATTCCTGTTTGATATAGCTAATATGCAGCACAACATGCATAATTAAAAAACCTTTTTCTACGAAAAAACACCTGTGTCATAAATGATGTCAAAAAGAAAATATTTCAAACGTAACACTTTGTCCTTTGTAACACTTTGCCCCGGTCTCCCCTACAGGTACTATGAGACCTTGTCTATCTGCTAACGCATAGTAAAGACTGCTCAGACTGTGCGGAAGCAAAGGCTGGTCAGATTCTTTGCTTTGCGCATATTTGAAATTATTGGAAATCTCACCCACAGGCTCTTAGCGGAGACCGGGGTAAAGTTTTACACGGGGCAAAGTTTTACGTTTGAAATAATTTCTTTTTGACATCATTTATGTCCCAAGTGTTATTTCTTAGAAAAAGATTTTTTGATTATGCATGTTTTCGGCCGCGGTATGTTAGAGACATCAAATAAGAATATCCACATAAGGAGAATCAGAAAACGATTTTTGTGACACAAAAGTAAATTCTTAGCATCTTCGTAAATATCCGCCTCGTATAATATCAAAGTACAAGAAATAGGAAAGATATGTGGTTTTGTGATAATGTGGTCCAGAAGCTGACTTTTGAGTACAAATTATTGTATCAATAACCTTTATTTTCTTTGCACGAGTGTATTTTCCAAAAAGCTGCGATCGGGGCAAAGTGTTACACAGACATTGGGGCAAAGTGTTACAGTGTAACATTTTGCCCACATTATGTTTAACACTGTTATTCAATTACCATATAACAAAATTTAGACTTAAACGCATTACAGAGAAGCTTTAGACAAAGTTTTTATGGTAATTCATTTTTAACATGTAATGATATGCAATAGAAACCGGTGTGCGAAAAAGATAAATTTCCTGTTGCGAGAGTGACCACCTTTTCTCAAAACGCTTTGTGCGCTATATATTCGGCATGTACAGATTTTTTTGTATATAATTTTATAAATGCAGAGTTTAAGAGACTTAATAGGAGTAGTTAATGCAATCTGAGTATCTTATCATTAAGAAAACATCTTGAAACATGTGGTAAGGCGCAAGAACGGCACTTTTTTGTCATGGGTGACTAAGTCAGTGCGGCGAAACTTTCAGTCTGATTTGGAATAGTATGTGGCCTTTCGTGTTTATCCCGGTATTGCAAATGCAAATAGAAGTCCTTTTCTTGGCGACTGCCATACTGTGTAACACTTTGCCCAGGTAGGTTTAACACTTTGCCACAAAAGACCGGGGCAATGTGTTACATTTACCGATGTTTTTTTTCTGCGTTTAAAATTTATATAGTATGATGAATTTGTTTAATTGAGGTATTTTTATAGTTCGAAATTCGTTAAATTTTCGATACATATATTAAAATAATTCAAAAGAGCTATGGTGTCTGAAAGTGCTTGAATTGTTTGAAAAATGTAACACATTGCCCCGGTCTCCCCTACATCTCAAATATTTCTAAATGTATCTCTCAGACAATAACAAATGAGATCGTTTATATGCTTCCAAATTCAGAATCCGTGTTTTCTCTCATATGTATCTAAAAAGGTTCTACAATATGCTTTAAAAAAAATCTGATTAACACTTCTCAATATGCTCCGGCGTCAGCGGCTAGTTTTCCACAGCACAAAAGACGTCCATCTTCTTTCAATCCAAAACCGGAAGATTGTTTTTGACTTTTTGATTTGTCTTTGATTCAATGTAATGTCTTGCCATTCTGGATGAAACCATCGCTAGTATTGACTATCGTAATTTTTGTATAAAAAAAACCATCGTCCGGCATTCTACAGCCGGCTGCAATGAACAGGAATTCGTGCGATTGTGTATATTCCTTTTGCCTCTCACAAACCCATCGTTTGCTTTGATTATTGGTTTCTCTGGAAAACTGGTCATTTACTGTTATCTTTGAAACATAACGGATGTTGCAAAGCGGTCAAGTTTTGAAGGAAGATTCTTTTCAAAAGAGCCAGTCACTTGTTCTCCCCAAACTTTTTCAAAGTCATCAATGATGCATATATTAAAAATGAATGAAAATAGTTCAAGCATTCAGCTTATAACATTCAATTTTTGATATTGAGAGCAAACATGATATCAATAAAGAAAATATAATTTCAACAGAGTAGTGTGCCCTACGGTGAAATAGTACTGTAATATTTTGGAACAATAAGGACATTAAAAAATGTATAGGTGATTGCGAACTTGTGTCAAGTTTCGCAACGAGTGGAAGATTCACTCTAGTATGCCAACAGAAACGTCCACCATCAGTACTTTCAGTGCTTTCATTTTAAACGTCACCGGTTTAAAAGCGGCTTATGACAAATATTTTTGTTGTGTCAGACTGGACAAAAATGGCGGCCGCGATGATCATGAAAACCGGAAATGACTCCTTCTAGTGTATTTCAGGACTATTTTTGGCGCATTAATTTTTTCCCCAGGCGTATCTACTTTTTTCATTTCCGGTGTACCTTAGCTGAATGGAATTCAGACAGAGCCGTATGACGTTGAAGAACTCGACAAACAGCTTTCTCTATACATAAATCGAATTTTATAAGGCGATACAATGGCAGAAAAGGGCAACATGATTTTGGCATCGCTCCTAGCAGCTCTAGTTCGATGGTGTACATCGTTAAGTGGATATTCTGGTAGATTTGCTTTCTTATTTCAGTCGTACCCAAATATGTTCGTAACATTGTTACTTAAAATTCATTATTCAAAAGATAATGTTTATTTGTTAAGAATGATTATGAATGAATCTAGCGGATATAATGCTAGTATATCCCAGATCGTCTTTCCAAGTGTAGAAACGAATTTAGTCAAATAGAAAACTGAAGAATGGCTACTATGCATCCCTGTAAGTTCAAATGGTGTATACTCCTTGACCCTATTACCGGTGGTCTTAATGAAAACTGTCTGTGTTAAAGAATCTCTTGATTTTTTCTTAGAATATTTTATGTCATCACATAGCCAAATCATTCCTTAATCAAAATCAGCACTTTTGTTTTTAGAGAAACGCATTTCAACAATAGTCTTTGGTTGGAAACAACATGACCCTCAAGATTTGCCGGATCTACTTTTGTACCAATTACCGTTGTACTGAGGAAAACCTTTAAAGTTCACAAATTACAAACCCTTTTGTAGACTTTCTATACATCATATACAAACTTTGACTTATTTGGGTATAATTCATCATATCTTCTGTTACAAACATTGCTTAACCTAAGTCTAAAAAGAGAAATTCATACACCACCATGTCCAAATTTTGTTTTCCTCTGTAAAAAAGTAAAGTTGATAGATGGATGCTATAAAATTTTAACAGGATCTATCAGGGACCAACCAAGTTAAATTATTGTTTAAAAAGGTTTAACTAAAATTTTGAAAAAAATATCTGAAGTATTTCTGTATTTGAAATTCTGAATTTAATACTACACCGGTAATTGGTATACCCCGGTAAAAGGGTAACTGAGCATAGCTTCTTACTAGATACGAAAACGTATCCCTCCTTTGATAATCTGACCGGTAGCATATCAGAGAGAGGGGTACATTATTGCAGCTAGCTTCTTACTAGTGTCTTCACCTACGCTTAGGATCACCAAACAGTGCAAACAGTTTTCCAATTGAACCCTGCTTTGCACGCAAGTGCACATGCAAAGCGGGGTTCAATTTGAGATCAGTTTGCCCCGTTTGGTGATCCTGAACGCAGGGCTGGTTGTTGTAGATTATCATTCTATGGCATACTTCTCTGTTCTGAATTTTTCAACTGGTCGCATAAGTAACGAGAGATCAGAACACTGGGCGAGGCCATTTAGGATTTATAGCATAAGATTGGCTGGAAATTGTTAAAAGGGAGGAAAATTGCAGAAGATGACAGAATGTAGAAACACAGCAAGGTGCCCTGTTACCTCAGTTGATAGAATCCCACTGTCATCAGGGCTTGTGCTAGTATTTGAAATTGAGGAGTCATTGACTCTTTGAACATGATATTGTGGGGGTCAAAACTCATTCTTAAGGGGTCAAAACAACAGAAAAATGTAGAAAAATACAGGTTTTAGTGTGAATTGACCTCTTGTTGTAATGATCTAAAGGGAAAAATTAATTAGTAGAATTCTAAATAAATAATACAATACATCATTGTAATAACAGTGATAAAACCAAATTTTAACCCTTAGAATTTTCTCCCAAGGGGGTCAAAATGACCCCCTTGGGAGTAATTTTTAAGGGTCAAAATAGGATATTTTCAGATTTTTGAGGGTCAAAACCCTGGTGTAAGGGTCAAACACGAGCTCTGGTCATGGTAGTCATTATTGTGTCAGTCTCCAAATCACGAAAGTCATGGGCTTGATCCCAACAGCGGGATTCATTGTTTCCGACATTTTGTCTCCCAACAATTGGTTGATAATCATAGGCCTATGTGGGAAAGCAGCAGCGAGCTGAAGGCTGGGAAAGGTTGTAATGGTAGCACTGGTGCAAGAAATACAAGGAATCCATTGTTAGGTGCTCCAGCCACTGAAATATAACTGAAAGATTGTTGAGGCTGCATTAAACCACATTCAAACAAACAAAAATTGATAGAGCACAAGACAATTGTTCCTAGAATTGTGGTTTCAAGCCCCATGTTGGTCCAATTTTTATGCCCCCCCCCTTCACATCAAAAGATCAGGGGCTTGTTGTTTTTAGCCTGTCTGTGGTAAGTGATAGAGCCTTCATATTTCACATGTTGATTGCATGGGACAAGACCTTTCTGTTGATACCTAGCTCAAGGTCATATTTTGAGGTCAATCTCATTTTTCAAGGTCAAATTTGTGAAAAATTAAAACTTTAACATTTGGCCATATATTTGGAATGGTAAATGATACAGCCTTCATATGTGCACACATGTGTATCGCTTGTGACAAGACCTTTCTGTGATACTTATTTTAAGGCTGTCCAAGGTCACTTTTTTAAGTTCACTATTGTTCAACTTAAGAACTTTAACATTGGCCATAACTTTTGATTGGTAAGTGATAAAGTCTTCATATTTCACATGATGATTGCTTGTTACACTCTTCTGTATAGATTCTGTCAATTGTTTGGCTGTTTCCAGTAGTAAAAGAAAAAACTTACAAATGCATCTGGTTGTTATTCTACCCATAGCTGACTATTAAACTCCTCTGTTTTACCAGCGTTTTCAGGGATGCAAGTTTTGTGAGTCTGAGACTCTCAAATGAAATGGAGCAAGGACCCTAAAAACTATCTGATGTGAGTCCTTTGGACTCTCTTTGGATCAACCTCAGAAAATATTGAGGTTGAGTGATAAGTAATTATAAACATAAACACTTTCTTAGCCTTAGGGGATAGCTCACCTCTAAATACACAGAAAAACTAGATTATTGCTTTAAAAAGTATCCACAACATAGGGTTTCTTTGAGAAATTGGGATTTCAGACTGGCTTTAACCCCTTGCTGTTTAATCCCTGCTTTTTATGTGCCTGTGATTTTATGATTGAGAAAACATTGTGAAAAAAAGAAGAAATTGCTTCTGACAAGCAATTTCTTTTTTTCCACACTATTTTCTACCCTACAGAATGGTTATTTTTCAAATTAAATCCACTTTTCGTCGGCAAAACCTTTGAATTTGGACAGGTCCAAAATTTTGAAAAACAGAAAAGGGTTAACTGCACCTCTGCAAAGGATTAATTTATTCTTCAGGACAAGGCAAACCACCGATGTTTGGAGACTACGAAGCACAGAGACACTGGATGGAAATAACTGTCAACCTTCCCATGAATGAATGGTAGGTACACAGTGGCAGATGCAGAAGGCGGAGTTTGTGTTTGGCCTTAAACCAGGATTTTGACCTCCAAAAATCTGATAATATCTTATTTTGACCCTTTTTTGTGAGAAATTTCTTAGGGTCAAAACTTTTTAAGATGATCCATTATACTATCTAAAATTTTAAAAATCAGTTGCTTACTTTATATCAAGAGAAGAAAAGGTCAAATGACTCTTAAATCTATAAAGTTCTTACTCATGGTCAGCTCTTTCTTGTTGTTTGACCACATTAAATTCTGTTTTGTCCCCATCAATTTAATTGTTAAGGGGTCAATGACTCCCTAATTACAAACACTAACACAAGCCCTAGAAGGGGTTTGGGGTCTGGAACAAACCCCCTTTGTAGCAATCAAAAAATTTATTTAAGCCTAGAAATTAAATTGAAATTCTGTAATACAAGGAAAATGAATCTCCATTTGTAGCGTTGGATCCCCCATTACATAAATCCTGGTCCAGGGGGTCTGTCCCAGGCACAAATAATAAATCATTGTTATGCTGAATGAAATCTTAGCAAAATGGCAAGTGCTGAATGCACTGAATGAACTGTGGGTCATTTATTTGGGAAAAATGTATTTTTCAAACTTTTCTAGTTTTCAAAAGAAAATCAGGTGGTAAAAGTGAGCTTATAGGATATGATTTGTTTATCACTTATGTATGAGGTCAGTAATTACACTCAAAACAGCATTTTTCCTCAGGGTTTTGGGAACCGGTCTGAGAAAGGGCATTATAGGGATGAATATTGTTGGGCAATCGGCTTAAATTTACAATCGATAATCTTTTTAACTCACCTGAGCACATCGTGCTCAAGGTGAGCTTTTGTGATCATTGAATGTCCGTCTTCCGTCGTTCGTCATGCGTCGTCATGCGTCAACAATTTAAGTGTTTACACTCTAGAGGCCACAAATATGATCCAATCTTCATGAAACTTGGTCAGAATGTTGTTCAGGTCGCAAGGATGAACCTTATCGAAAATGGGAAGGATCCATGCTAAATCACGGGAAAAGGGGCCTTATGACCAATTTTCTTGTTTACACTCTAGAGACCACAAAATTGGTCCAATCTTCATGAAACTTGGTCTGAATGTTGGCTAGGTCACAAGGATGAACTCTATTGAAAATGGAAAGGATCCATGCCATATCACGGGAAAAGGAGACTTGTTGATAATTTTCTTGTTTACTCTCTAGAGGCCACAAATATGGCCCAATCTTCACAAAACTTGGTCAGATTGTTGGCCAAGTCACAAGGATGATCCCTATTGAAAATTGGAAGGATCCATGCCATATCACGGGAAAATGGGCGATATTTTTCTTGTTAACACTCTAGAGGTTGTAAATATGGCCGAATCTTTATGAAACTTGGTCAGAATGTTGGGCAAGTCACAAGGATGATCCCTATCAAAAATGGAAAGGATCCATGCTATATCAAGGGAAAAGGAGCCTTAATGACAATTAACTTGTTTACACACTACAGGCCACAAACATGGCCCAATCTTTACAAAACTTGGTCAGAATGTTGGCCAAGTCACCAGGATGATCCCTTTCGAAAATTGGAAGGATGCATGCCATATCACAGGAAAAGGGGCATTATGACCAATTTTCTTGCTAACACTCTAGAGGTCGTAAATATGGCCCAATCATCATGAAACTTGGTCAGAATGTTGGGCAAGTCACAAGGATGAACCCTATGGAAAATGGAAAGGATCCATGCTATATCAAGGGAAAAGGGGCCTTAATGATAATTTTCTTGTAAATGCTCTAGAAGCCACAAATATGGTCCAATCTTCATGAAACTTGGTCATAATTTTGGCAAGGTCACAAGGATAAAATTTATTGAAAATGGGAAGGATCCATGCCAAATCACGGGAAAAGGGGCATTAATGACAATTTTATTGTTTACTTGCTAGAGGCCACAAATATGGCCCAATCTTCATGAAACTTGGTGAGATTGTTGGTCAGATCATAAGGATGAACCCTATTGAAAATGGGAAAGATCCATGTTATATCACAGGAAAAGGGGTCTTAATGATAATTTTCTTATTGTAACTCTAGAGGCCACAAATTTGGTCTAAACTTCATGAAACTTGGTTTTTTGTAGAAATTATCTCCTCTATGACATCTGCCTATTTAATTGATGAGACGTCCCAGGGGTCAAAGAGACTCAGGGGAGCGATCTAGGACCATCTTGGTCCTCTTGTTTTAGTTGGAAGAGTATATTAATTAATGATCAATTGTACAATCATTTTCTTAGAAATTAATACAGCCATTCCCAGTATTGTCCTTTGACCGAAAGACTCTTTCTGTAGATTTTTCTACCAACTTTATGGCTCAGCATGAAACGGTTGTAACTGCCTATTAACATATAGGCAGTTACAACTGTTTCATGCTGAGTCATCACTGATGTCAGTTTCTAAACAATACATAATGGCTATCATTCATGTGTAAGATACTGATTAATCGATTGTGAAATTTCTTAGTCGATTATCATAATCGGAAGCCCAAACCAAGTAATTATCAATTATAATCGATTAATCTGCCCATCACTAGGGATGAATGCGTTATTTTCTTCAAAATTGGGAAAAAATTATTCTTGTTTTAGACAAAAAGTATTTTTAACCATTGACTACCAGTATAAAAGTTTCTTTACATCCAAATACATTCAAGGTAAAACTAAAGTAAGAAACAATATGTTATACTCTTTATTTTACTCTTAAAGTTTGGAAAGGTTCTTGATTTGGATAAGTTGGGATTTTTTCCATCATTTTAGCAGGGATTATTTTGGGATGGGCCGTACTGATTTTGAGAACAAACTATTTGTTTTAGACTAAATCTGATTACAGTTTTGGATGGGCCCCATATATAATCTATCCAAATCTGATGCTAATTTTAATCTAGGATAGGTATTAAGGATTTTTGGGCCCACAACTTTTTCCTAATGGCCCATCAATTTTGCAAATGGCCCATCAATATCTTAAATTTTACATGTAAATGAATGGGACATGGGCCATTGGGCCATTCCAATGGCCCATCATGAAATTGATCCAAAAATATCACTGTTTTAGGAAAAAAAGTCATTATTTGGCATTGGGAACACATCCTTTTTAGGGTACAACTCAAAGAAAGAAGAAAAAAAAAGGTTCAAAAGCTTTGAATTATGCAGGGGTCCAGATAAGAGAGGGTAAAGCTAGTCTAAAATCTTTGTTTTCCAATGAATCCCTATGTTTTTGGTACTCATTTGAATAATCTCAATGAGATTTATAAATGAGTATCAATCATATAGGGAATAATGAAATATTTTAATTTGAAAAATAAAATACCCCCTCTATCTGTAGCTGTTTTGCACAATGATTGTGAAACAATTTCAGGATTTTTTTTAATTTTGATGATCATTTAATATTTTAGTTTTTCCAAATTTGAAATTATTTTTAGATTGGGTTTAAACTTAGGTCTCAGGGTAAAATTTAAAAAAATAAAAGACAAAAAAAGCCTTTGCTTAAGCCACAGTCTTGTTTTGTAGGTACACGAATTCCTCAAGAAATGATCTCATGTACTGGGGATTAGACTATCCTCCCCTCACTGCAATCCACAGCTATCTACTAGGCTTAGTGTGAGTATAGTCATCCCCTGAGGTATGGTGAAGGTGATATAGCAGGGGTGTGGAATTCCCATGCCCGACTTGTCCGACTCGGGCTTTTGTACTTGAGGACAAGTAAATTTTTCTAAGCCACTTGTCAAAGGACAAGTGAATACCAGGGCGGATCTTGGAATGTTACTTAAAAGAATTAAGAGAGAAATCATCCTAATGTTCATTTCATAGGGTAGAAAACATTGTTTTTAATGAAGAAAATGCTGCATACCAGCATTTTCTTCATCAAAAGGCAATGTTTTTTTCAAAATTTTCTATTTACTCTTTAGCGGACAAGTTCTTTTTGATTCTGGACGAGTAGAAAATCCGCTTTTACTTGCCCAGGGACAAGTGGAGAAAACTCGTATTTCCACACCCCTGGATATAGTAATGGTCTCATTCCGTCATTAAACTTGTCTGGAGCATATCTTTTCAAGTATAAAAGCTATCAACTTGAAACTTAGTAGGTGGATAGATCTCATGGAGGAGAAGTGCAGCGCACAAGAACTACAACTCTTGCTTGCATAATAAAGTCATTGCCCTTTGATTAGGCTTCAGTTAATTATCACGCTTTGATGGCGAGGAAGGTCATGTCTGACATGGCTCTTGTTTAGCCTATTTGTAAAAATTGTATTTCTTACATTTGTATTCATATGTGTCTGTATTGGAGGGACTTTTAGCTATAGATGTAGCTAAGATTATGAAATTTAAACCCACTCAGAAGAATCCAACATAGGATATATAGGATAAAAGCAAAATGTGGACTGTATCAAAGGATGAATGTCCTCCCTCCGCTCCCCTTTTCTATGATTTGAGTGATGGTGAATAATCCAAACATCGTTATTACAGCTTGAATAAGCTGTAGATTTGATGGTATGATCATTCAGCAACGATATTTTTCAAACTA
The DNA here is from genome assembly GCA_948146395.1 of Fragum whitleyi. Lineage (NCBI taxonomy): Eukaryota > Metazoa > Mollusca > Bivalvia > Cardiida > Cardiidae > Fragum > Fragum whitleyi. The sequence goes on along the minus strand of OX411548.1, from coordinate 20,117,753 downwards.
GGATTTAACCCTTTCCTGTTTCACAAAATTTTGCACCTGTCCAATTCAAAGGTTTTGCAGACGAAAATCAAAAGTGAGTTTTTTATTTAAAATAACCATTCAGTAGGGTAGAAAATAGTGTGAAAAAAGAAGAAATTGCTTGGCAGAAGCAATTTCTTCTTTTTTCACAATGTTTTCTCAATCATAAAATCACAGGCACGTAAAAAGCAGGGATTAAACAGCGAACGGTTAATTCTTTGACACACTTGCATAATGTTAGCAGTCATTGTTAGTAGCCTGGACTTAAGGCCCAATAAAAACTAATGATTGCATAGTGAAGACTGATTGGGCATCCAGTATTCACATTTCACAAACACTCAATCTTGCTCAAGCGACAACTTCTATTAAGCGGCTATCTTTATTATGCGACTGTTTTCAAAATCCCCTTCTTTAAACCAAAATACCGGTATCTTAAAAAGGAGTTATAATTGGTCCAAAATTTATTGAAAATGAATCTAGTGTTGTAAAAACTCACCAGAATTGTCTTATTGAGATGATTCCATTGAGTTTTAACAACATAGTATTGTTGAAAATTTCGCAATTATATGCATATTTAATCAAAAAGTTTGTTTATTATTTGTAAACAAAACATGTATTAAGCAGGGATAATTCTGGCTCAGAAAAGCATGGGCGAAAATATCTCATTCAGCCAAATCTAATGAGAAATTAAGATTTTAAGCGAAATTCTTTAATGAATTTCTTCATTAAATTTCATTTTGCTTTGAGATTTTTCTTTCATTAAGCCAGTTTCAATGAGATTTCAAGGCAGAAAAATTAGAGAACCTCTGAATATCTCGCCACAAAATTATCCCTGATTAAGAGGTCATTTTCTTTCTTTACCGCTTTTTGGTGGTCCCGTTAAAGTGGTTTACTTAAACAAGTTTTACTATTTTTGAAATTATTGAACAAACGCAGGCAGAGGCCTACAGTTAGATTTGCTATTTTGGGATAAAAATCCATATGTATGTATTGCTATAGCCTTGTTAATGTGTTAGTGGTCTTGTGAAATATTTGTCATTTTGTGATATCTCTGGTACATGTATTACTAAAACCTTTGTCATGCTGAATATTTTTTTTTTTTTCAAAATTGCAACAAAAACAAAGAGCTCAAAGCACTAGATGAACTAAATGTGAGTCGGTATTCATTTTGATATTTGAACTTTTAAGCTTTTCTGGTTTCAAAAAAGGAAAATTAGGTGGTATGGACAAAGATCAGACTGCACTTATGTGCAGGCTGATGTTTGTCTATAGCACCTGCCAAAGCAGGAATATTCCTGGTTCAGCATGACAAGGGTTAAGGCATTCACTTCAGCACCTAATATTCAAGTGAAGGTACCCATAAGTGGTGGTATTGTATTAAGGTAGTGGACCCTTAATAGTTCCACAACATTTCAGACCACATATTCTTTCACAATGTTAACCGAGGTTTCCTAATGAAAATCATTAGGAAACCTCAGTTAACACTGTTAAAGTTCATTACTTCTGAGATGTTGAAAAACTATTACGGGTCCACTACCTTAACAATCAGACTTGCCCATGGAAAAAATTAACGGCTAATAAAGAAATCACATTTAGCAATAAGTTTCATTTTTTTCCAGAATTTTTATGCCCCCGATAGGGAGGCATCATAAATTTGACTTGTCCGTCCGTCCGTCTGTCTGTCCGTCCGTCCGTCCGTCCGTCATTCCGTCCAAAAACTTTAACATTGGCCATAACTTCCTTATTACTATCAAAGCGGTGTCGGGGGCATTGTCATCTTACAGTGACAGCTCTTGTTTGAACTCAAAAAGATACAGATTTTTTTAATTTTACCAATTTGAAATTATGTTTTGCAAAAAAAACAAAACCTGCAGTTTTTGAACTCAAAAAGATAAAGATTTTTTTAATTTTACCAATTTGAAATTATGTTTTGCAAAAAAAACAAAACCTGAAGACTGGCCTTTTGTATGAAATGTAAGGGTTTATAGTTAGGTAGAAGTTGTGTAATCAAAATGTTTTGATTGGTTGATTAGCGCTTACCCCAGACAAAGCCATGATACTTCAGGATATAACCTTTAAGCCATTGTTATGATGTCATTTATTTCCACTGGTCATTCCTATGACTTTAATGGAAATGTTACTTACAGCCTCAAATGATATATTTGATCATTTTTAGTGCAAGGTATATCAATCCAGACTGGGTAGCTCTACATGAATCCAGAGGCTATGAAAGTTATTATCATAAACTCTTCATGAGATATACAGGTAATGAGACAATCAAATAAGTTCCAACAACATATGGTTTTATTTTGTGGGTGTCATGGTGATGAGAAATGGCAAGAATCCATTGTTATGAGCCCAAGCCTTTGGGTTAAACAAAACCATGTAAATTAGGACCATTACCATTCTAGAATTCCATCAAATGAAAGAGATTGGTTATAATAGATGTCGACCAGAAACCACATTTCAAAAAATCTTCGAAAGTGGAATGATTATTTATTTTTTTGCATTATCAAGCACCTCCAGCTGAGCATTGCATACGTAGGTGGTGCTCTTGTTGAGAAATAGGGGCATAATCATTTGAGCCTGTGCGTGAGATTTCCAACAATTTCAAAATGTGCAAAGCAAAGACTGACCAGTCTGTGCATCTGCACAGTCTGCCCAGAGTCTTAACTATGCGTTTTACAAATAGATAAGGTCGCAAGGTACCTATAGCCAATTAGGTAACTTAACATTTACACTATGTAGCTTTCTACGCTATTCGATATTTGCTCCTCACAAGCATTTCAAATTGTTGGAAATGTCACGTCACTCACAGGCTCATTTTAGATTGGGTAACTCTACATAAATCCAGAGGATATGAAAGTCATCTTAAATTCTTTTCGGTGGTTTATCGAGAAATAATAGTAGATTATCACTTGATAATCTCACTGCAAAAGCAGTGAAATTATCAAAATCTTATACCTTGCTTTTGTGCATTTCACCCTATGACGTCATCTACGCGGGGCGAAATAAGTGACGTCACAATGAACGTTGCATAGCAATCACGGGCCAAATGACGTGCTTCACGGAAATTAGAAATTTAACATTTTTCCATTAAAGAAATAAAATAATCATTTGTTTTTCATGTAAGATTCATTAATATTTCATTTCGTGAACAACAAAAGCTATATTTTCACTTGTGGCTCTGCCACTCGTGAAAATATAGCTTTTGCTGTTCACTCAATGAAATATAAATCGATCTTACACTGAAACAAACGATTATCCTCAATATCATGATAATCTCTTCATGAGATAAACAGGTAACTTAGCAAGAGATAGATGGGGGAAATTTAGATTGAAATTATTTTGATAATACTTCCACAAAACTTACTTTGTGGTTACTTATTTAAACTGTCTCATCAGGATGATAAAAATGAGTGCCCACAGCATAAAGTTTAATTGAGAAATGAAGATATGACTTGTAAAACCCCCTTTTTCCTGTACCTCTTAATTGAAGAAATTAGTTTTTGTATTTCTTCTTTATAAGCATTGTTTGTAGCTCAAATGGCCAAAGGCTGCAGCAGGCTATTGTCATGGTGGTGTGTCCGTCGTGCATCTGTGCATCCTTAAACTTTTCTTTAACCCTTTGCTGTTTAATCCCTGCTTTTTACTTGCCTGTGATATTATGATTGAGAAAACATTGTGGAAAAAGAAGAAATTGCTCCTGACAAGCAATTTCTTCTTTTTCCACACTATTTTCTACCCTACTGAATGGTTATTTTTCAAATTAAATCCACTTTAAATTTTCGTCTGCAAATTCTTTAAATTTGGACAGGTCCAAAATTTTGAAACATCTCCTCCTAAACTGTTGACGAAGCTTGGCAGAAATATTCCTTGTGTGATCCTCTTCTAAAGTTGTTCAGGAAATTTGGATTGACCTCCAGATATGTGAGTGGCAGGGCGGGGCTTATTATACCCCCCACAACGAAGTTATGGGGGGGTATACTGGAATCAGGTTGTCCGTCCGTCCGTCCGTCTGTCCGTCCGTCTGTCCGTCCGTCCGTCCGTAGACATAATTTTGTGTCCTCTTCTCCTCCCACAGTTTTGGACCAATTTTGCTGAAATTTTATCAGGTTGTTTCCTATCATATGAAGTTGTGCACCTGCAATTTTCATCCAGATCCGGTCATTAGTTTGAGAGTTATGCCACTTTGAACTTTTTAAGGAGGGGGTACATTTTTCAAATTTTGTGTCCTCTTCTCCTCCCACAGTTTTGGATCAATTTTGCTGAAATTTTATCAGGATGTTTCCCATCATATGAAGTTGTGCACCTGCAATTTTCATCCTGATCCAGTTATTAGTTTTAGAGTTATGCCATTTTGAACTTTGTATGGAAGGGGGGGGAGTAGTAAAAATTTAAAATTGCAAAACTCAGTAACCATAAGGGGAGTAACCAAATTTTGTAATTAATCCTATCATATGAAGTTGTGCACCTACAATTTTCATTGTTTTGGGGTGACATAGGTCAAAGGTCAAGGTCACAGTAAATTTTTGTTCAATTTTCGTTTCCAGAAATCGAGAACCAAGCGACCTAGAATCATGAAACTCTATGTAAATGTTACTTATGACTCAAGGAAGTACCCTATTGTTTTCAGGTCACATAGGTCATAGGTCAAGGTCACATTAAATTTTTGTTCAGTTTTCGTTTCCGGACTCTAATTCAAGAACCAATGGATCTAGAATCATGAAACTTCATGCAATTGCTGTATATGACCTCAATATTTGTTACAAACACATCTTGCACTTAAAGCACTTACATTTTGACAAAGTGCTGGTGGGGGGTATAAGTCCGCTCTGCGACAGTTCTAGTTTTCTCTAAATCTTTCTAATCTTGTCCTAAACCATTGGCCCAATTTCAATGAAACTTGGTATGAATGAACCTTGCCCTTGGGTTACTCTCTTCTAAAGTTGTTCAAGAAATTTGGATTGACCCCTGAAATATGGGCTTGACAGGGTGGGGCTTATTTTCACTAAAAAATCTTTAAAAATCTTCTCCTCCCAAACCATTGATCCTTTGGTAACCCTCTTCTTTAATTGTTAATGAAATTTGGATTGACCCCCAATTATGGGCATGGCGGGGCTGGGATTTTTTTACTTTAAAATCATTAAAAATCTTCTCCTTCCAAAACATTGGTCTAATTTCAATGAAACTTGGCATGAACCTTCCTTTGGTGACATTCTTCTAAATTTGTTTATGGATTGACCCCCAAATTTGGGCCTGGGGGAGGCCTATTTTCACTTAAAGATTTTCTGCTCCCAAACCATTGAGCCAATATAAATGAAACTTGGTATGAGTGTTTCCTGTATGTTCCGTATCTCAAGTTGTTCTAGATTGACCCCAAAATAAAAATGTGGCATGGTTGGGCTTTATTTCGCTTTAAAAATGTTCACCTCCAAACCATTGGACCAATTTCAACCAAACTTTGCGGGATAATGTTTTTTGGATAAATCTCATCCCAGCAGAATTTGATTGGCCCATATATGGATGTGGCCTGGCAAGGCATATGTTCACAAAAATAATTGTCATTTCCCCATACTATATATAGTATTGTTTCATTGTTAAAGATCCATCAAGACATATTTATCTTATAAAAAAAGAACTTTTCCTTTTTAGAATCAATACTAATATATATTTTGAAAAATGACTTTGCATAAGGTTTATTCTACACTTTCTATCCATCTTTTGGCCGCATCACAAATTTCCTTGTAAACTTCCATATCTGACCGAGTTTTTATTTGATAGATATTTGAGAGACACTTTTACATAGCTCTAAGGTTAAGGTCACAGCTAAAATTTGGGCTTGACAGCAGTTACCTTGTGACAACCACCTAGTAAGCTCAGCTGGGAAAACCTGATGTATTACCGTATCTTTGGATTCTCCATCATCAACATGGTCCTTCTCATTGATCTTACGGTAGTGGACCCGTAATAGTTTCGCTACGTTTTGGAACTCATGATCTTTCACAATGTTAACTGAGGTTTCCCAATGAAAATCATTAGGAAACCTAGGTTAACACTGTTAAAGTTCATTATTTCCAAAACGCTGCAGAACTTTTAAGGGTCCTTTACCTTAAATCATTGATGTTGTGCTAACACATTTCTTACTCTTACAGTCTTGGTGGCAGATATTCTTATTTACTTTCCTGCTGTTTACTGGATATTCAGTGCTAGAAAACCAAACCCCAGGGACAGATATGCTGTGGTAAATATAATTCTGAAGCTAATGTTAAAGTAGGGCTTTTTGTTAAGGTATCTCTTAATTGTTAGAGCTAGTGTACGTGATATTCAACCTTGTCAATGTTGGAATTATTTTTGAATATGAAATTGAATTTAATTTAAGTAGGTATTAAAAACACTGTAATTGAATAGCAACATAACAATTTTAGCAATAAACTTTCGAAAATTTATGTTTAAATAAAAGCTGATTTACTTACCTTTGTTGATTATTTGTCTGAGCTCAAGCTCCTACATGTTTGAATGTATTTTAAAACATTTTCAAGCAATGGTTACCTTGGTTGAGTAACTAGATTTTCAATTTAAAGAAATAATGGTCAAGGTCACACTCAAGGTGAAGGTAGAATCTTTGCCTCCAAGGTCATAGGTCAAGGTCAAATGTTGAAAAACAATCTCTGATGGTTCAACGACAGATGCACTGCAGGGAGAACCATCAAGTATTTTACATTCAAGAAGGTATCAATAACTATTCCTCACTGTTAAGAACCCAATCAGGGTAAGTAGCCAGGACTCTCCAAACTATCTGATTTGAGTCCCAAAGACCCTAGATCAGCTTCAAAAAAGAATTGAATTCTTTCCTAAAGTTGAGTCCCAAATAATCAAAATATTATCGTTACTTTCTTTACCTTTTACCAGGAAATAGCTGTACATTCATATAAAAACAATTTCAATTCTGAAAAGAAATAGTCTATATTTTAAACAGGGATTCCTCAACTTTAAGATAGGACCCCTTGGATCCCAATTATCGAGTCCTTTGGATTTCGTTTGTTGAAATCAGACTAAAACCCCGCCCAATGTGAATTATGCCATCCAAATATTCTCTTTTGTTTTCCAGTCCAGAAGCTTCCTACTGATGCTGATGTACCCAGGACTTATACTGATTGACTACGCCCACTTTCAGTATCCTTTTATAGTTGTAAATTAGACCCATTGTAATTGACCAATCACCCACAGGCCACTGTAATACCATTTAACCCTTGTTATGCTGGGAAAAAACTTTGGAAAAATTGCTTTGAAATCAAAGTGCTGGAAACACCTTATGCACTAATTTAGAGTGATTATTTATTATGCCCCCTTCAAAGAAGAGCAGGTATCTTCATGGCTTGTGTTAGTGTTTGATTTTTGGGAGTCATTGACTCCTCACCTAAGAAATTCTGGGAGTCAAATCTAAATTTAAAGGGGTCAAAACAACAGGAAAAACAAATCATAGATAGAATTTTGCATATTTGATATTCCCTTTAATTGTTTCATGGAATATTATGAAACAAGTAATTAATTTGTAGAACTTAACACAGTAATTTGTCAAAATCTTAAGTATTAAACCATGTTTTGACCCCTAGTAATTCCTCTCAAGGGGTCAAAATGACCCCTTGGGAGAAATTTCTAGGGGTCAACTTAAGGTATTTTCAGATTTTTGGAGGTCAAAACCCTGGTTTAAGGGTCAAACACAAGCCCTGTATAATAATCTTGCTTTGCACTTGTTGGTTGTTTGGTCGGTCCGTCAAAAAGTGTGCAAGCTAGAGTCATGAAACTTCATAGGTGGTAAATGGTTTTGAGGAAAAGTACAGTGCACAATAACCATACCACTTCTCATCATATTTTGTGAGTTATTGCCCTTTGTTGATTGACAAAGAATAGGCTAATTACCTGCTTAAATTTGGGCATAGATGTTTACAAACATCTCTTGTTTTGAAATTGATTTAAACATTTCTGGTTTAAAAAGGAAAATTAGGTTGAATTGACCAAGACCAGACTGCACATTTGTGCAGGCTGATCTTAGTCTATACCTCAAATCAATGCAGGAATATTTCAAGTTCAGATTGACAAAGGTTAAATACAGATTGTCTTGAGAAATTTTCTAATGAGTAGTTATGTCAAATTCATTGTTGTCTGTTTTCATTCTTTAATTGCATAGTTGACAGGGCGTCTGACTCAATTTAATCAAAATCCACTGTGAATATCCCTTGGTAATATTTGTCTCTCACCAATGGGCTGATAATCATATACCTCAATGTTATGTGCAAATGGAGGCTCTAAAAGGTTGCAGTGGTAGGGAGAAATAGCAGAAAATCATGGTTATGTGCCCCATCCTCTTGGTTTAATAAAAAAATGTCATGCACATAGGAACATCCAAGAATTCCATCAGTAAGATATTTGAGAAAGGGATTGGATATGGCAGATGTCAACTGGAAGCCACATTTCAAAATATCTGTGAAAGTGGAATGACATTTTTACATTCAGAAATTCAGCAAAAAAGCAGAAATTTTTGTCCTGATCAGACTGCTCAATCCATGCAGCATGAATATATTTTGCTCCACCAAGATGGTGCTGGGTCACAAAATGAGCTTGTGCATGACATTTCCAACAATTTGGAATGTTCTCGAGGTGTACCCACTGAGCTGTGAAGACTGCTTCAAACTGTGAATATAAAGTAACATGACTGTCTACAGATACTCTGAGACCTTATCTATCTACTAAGCGCATAGTGAAGACTCTGGTCAGACTGTGCGGATGCACAGACTGGTCAGAATCTTTGCTTTGCGCATATTTGAAATTGTTGGAAATCTCACGCACAGGCTCAAATCATTTTTGAATCATTGGGTCAACTTCAAAGGAAATTATTCTTCTATTTATCAATATCAACAGTACTATATATTACAACTGCAATTCAATATACCTATTACCACACCACAAAACTTTGGACTGGTTCAATTTCAAAGAAGTTGCAGAGGGAATATTTCAGTTTATTAAATAATAAAACTAGAAAGCCATGAATGGCTTGTGTCACTCCACAGGCTTGAATTTCTTGTAGTAGCAAATCTAAGCTTTGACTAGATTTTTAGATATTTTGGGTCCTACTGATGTTGAAAATGATTCTCAAAGATTCCACTATTATAACATATAGAGAAATGACCACCGCCCATAAAAGACATATTTTTCATCCAATGACAATAATTTTTGGCTCCATGATAATGGGTCACCCAAGGATCATAACAATGAAGGTTGATTGATATCCATTAGTTACATTCTGAGTAAATGATTTTCAAAGTTTCCACTATATAACATATAGAGAAACAACCTCGGCCCATAAAATACATATTTTTCATCTGATCACAATAATCTTTGGTAACGTAAAGTGCCCTAAAGTCGTCAGTGTCCTATTGTCGTCACTTTTTTGTGACCTTGTTTTCTGTCATAAATATTGGATTCAAGAAATATTTAACGTCATTATTTGATAAATTAATGTTTTTCGTTTCATTTTTACTCTTTGAGCATTAAATATCTTTTACAATAAACTGAAAAACGCCCAGGGTTCCGAACTTGTGTTTTTCGCGCTAGAGATGGAAACACGCGAAGTTGTTTGGGAAAGACACATGCTGTTGCGCGAAAGCTGAATGTAAACAAACCACCACGTGAGCAATCTAGGGGATAACTCCGACTTTCAAATGATATATTTTTCTAAACGTATGACTTCCCTTTATTTCTTGGTCATAGATATTTACTCAATAAACTAACTTGAATCTTGATGACGACTTTAGGTCCAAGATGACGAGTTTAGGACATACATCAAATGTTCGGTTTCTAGAATCAATTAGTCAGCACCTGTAGCTCAGTTTAAGAGCACCTGACTTCAAAGGTTAACGACATGAAGTCTGATATCAAGGCCTCTATTCCCGGCCAAGCACACTAGCACACATTAATTGTTTTTCGAATGAGACGTTAACCCAATGCCCTGTGTGTCGGTGCTTTACGTCGATAAAGTAAAAGAACCTCGACTGATCTAAACAGTAGTTTCATAATGTATTCTCGCACTATCTCCACTAATAACTAACCGTCGCTTATATGAGTACATGCTATGGTAAGGACGTTAGAAAAGAGAGAGAGAGAGACAGAGAGAGAGAGGGGGGGAGAGAAACACGCACTAGAATCAATTTCTCGGTGGCCTAGTGGTATAGGCGCTGGGCTCTTGACATGTTAAAGGCCCTCCGTCAAAGTGCTACCATCGATTTGGTGTGTTTTATGGACAAACCCCTTAAAATAACAAGCCCCACTCAATCATCTGCCTCTCTCTTTGGGACATTGAAACACCAGGATTGAAACGGTTCGGGACCCTCAAAAGGCGCTCGTTACAGTGTAGTCGAATTAAAATAAATTTGTATTAAATCATTCTCCAGGAACTTGTGAATGCGGATGGGGTGGGAATACTGTTCTTGGTCACAAGGTCAGTAAAACCCTGTCACATCCGTATAATAGTAATAGTTTGGATTTATCATAATCCATTAATTTGCCATTTTTAATTATTCACCCATAATTTGTTTAACAATTAAAGCTATTTAAGAATAAGAGAATAATACAAAACTTTACTCTGGCCTAAGCGTACGACTCTGTCGTACGATATGGAACGATTAATGCTTGCTACCTACTACAAGGTCAAAAACTATGACGTATATATTAGTTATTCAAGGTGACTTATAGGCCCCTGGGGCTGGGTGTTCATTATTTATGACAGTTTAATTGTTAACATTAAAATGTAAAACACATGTCACTATAATAAATAAACATTTACATTTACATACATCAATGTGTGATAATGTATTTTGTAAAAATTTTACGTTTAAGAAGAACATCGTTGATTCAGGGTAATGGGCTTGATACATTGTGCAATTTTATTTTTTTTTTTAAATAAATTTGTGTGATCAATAACTAAAAAAATACTATTTACAACTCTTCAAAATTTATATAATGTGGGTGATTTTTTTTTTATATGAATACTATTTGTATCAAGCATTTTATTCTTTTCCATAGTTTTTTAACCAAATTAGATTAGAAGAAGTTCTCTATGTTGTTCACTTCTTGAATTCAGTGAATGCTGCATGTTCGTAAATCCATTAAGTAAGAGGACTTGTAAAAGGACATGAAATACGTAAGCTAGCAGTATATATTTCTTGTAACGTAGGCCTAATATTCTATTTTCATATTTCATTTTGCGGCATTTTCATACATTTCATTTTGCGGCATTTGGCTATTATTGTTTTTATTTCTGTCTCAGCTATGTTATACAGTACGAAACGAATTGCCAGTCAGCGTAATAAACATGACGTATCCCGAGTAGAAAAATAATTTCACCCAAGGCAAAGGTTAGGGCGGATTATTCACGGACGAAAAAATACATTATCCAAGAACAAATCATACAGGAATATTTTTCGACATGTGTCCTTCATATAAATTATAAGCGTATCGGTTTATTTTGAGAAAAATGCACAGGAGTTAGTGTCAAAGGTTAGAATCGCTATTTGAATAAATCCCTGCCTCAATGCAAAGGTCAGTGTCACACTTCATTAGAGATTTTGCAGGCTCCACATAACCCTTGAAATATAACTCACCGATAGCTTGAATATATATTAAGACTTCTTAAGTAATTAGTTGGTGAAAAGGGCCTTTGTGAGCAATGCAACTAACCCCGAAACTATCCGTTACCAGCACTTTCTAAATTATTTCAACCATATTCATATAAGAACATTGTTTTAATTTGGATCAGGACAAAACTTTGATGCCTAGTAATCATAAATCGAGATACCAAAGGGAACTTGATTTGGACGAGACCTTGTTTATCTAAATTGGATTGAGGACGCTTTGAACAATCTTTTAGTCACATTGCAGTGGCTGGAGCACCTATCAATGCGTGTCAATTATTTCTCGCAACAATACTACCATTTCTTCCTTTTAAGCCTGAACTTGATGCTATCACTCTTAGGTTACACTTAGGTAAACGGTATATATTTCTGTAGTATCTTATTTTCCCCACATCGTATTGTAACCCTTGGTTTGGTAGCAATAATGCATTGTTGCATAGAAAATAAAATAAAGCACGTTTTAGAGTGTTCATTTATCATAAATTGGACTATTTTTACAGGCTTATAGTCTGTGACGACTTTTGGACCTATTGACGACTATAGGCACCTGGTCATGACGACTTTAGGTTTACCATGTCCAAAAGTCGTCAGCATGACCCCTGCCTTCTTTCTTTACCAATATCTTACACATTTTAAAGATTAGAATCAATATTTATATATAGAAATGTGCATGAATTGTTCCATTTTAATATAAACGAAGCAGGGAAACAGTAATCTGACGACATTAGGTACATAAAGTATTTAGAAAGCTACATATGACGACTTTAGGGCACTTTACATTAGACTGATAAAGAATCACTCAAGGATCATTCTGCTGAAATTTGGTTTATATCCATCACTTACATTTTGAGTTGAAAAATGATTTTCAAAGTTTCCGCTATATAAAATATAGAGAAATGACCTCCGCCCATAAAATACATATTTTTCATCTGATCACAATAATTTTTGGTAGACTGATAAATAATCACTCAAGGATCATTCCGGTGAAATTTGGTTGGCATCTATTAGTTAGATTCTGAGAAAATAATTTTCAAAGTTTCCACTATATAACATATAGAGAAATGACTATCGCCCTTAAAATACATATTTTTCATCTTATCACAATAATTTTTAGCTCCACTTGCCGAAGGCCAGCAATCTATTGTCATGTCGGAGTGTCCGTTGTGGGTCCTTGCATGGGTCCATGCGTGTGTCCATGCATAAACCTTTTTAGCTCACCTGAGCACGAAGTGCTTATGTGAGCTATTGTGATCACCTTTCGTCCGGTGTCCGTCCGGCGTCTGTCGTCCGGCGTCCTTCAACAATTTCTTTAAACGACATCTCCTCCTAAACTACTAGGCCAATTAACACCAAATTTTACAGAAATGTTGCTTAGGTGGCCCCCTTCAAAAATAGCTAAAAGAATTGAAATCCATGAAAAACTCTGGTTGCTATGGCAACAAAAGGTGAAATTTTAAGACAATCTTTAAAATTCTTCTTCTTCTCAACCAGTAGTCCTACAGACTTAAAACTTGGCATGGATGATCAGTTCATAGACCTGAATTGAAATAGCTAAAATCATGAATGTAGGGCCACCAGGTGCGGAGCACCAGGGGGGAGGGGGTAGTACTTATGGTAAATTTTGTAATCTTTAACCTTCTTCTTCTTCTGAACCACAAGCCCTACAGACTTGAAAATTGGCATGGAGAATCAGCTTATTGACCTTAATAAAAATAGCTAAAATCATGACTGTAATACTACCAGGTGCGGAGCACCAGGGGGGAGGGGGTAGTACTTTTGTGAAAATTTTGTAATCTTTAACCTTCTTCTTCTGAACCAGGAGCCTGACAGATTTGAATATTGGCATGGATGATCAGCAAATGGACCTGTATATAAATAGCTAGAATCATGACTGTAGATTCACCAGGTGCGGAGCACCAGGGGGGAGAGGGTAGTACTTTTGTGAAAATTTTGTAACTTTAACCTTCATCTTCTAATGAACCAGGAGCCCTACAGACTTCAATATTGGCATGGATGATAAGCATATGGATCTAAAATAAAATAGCTTAAATCATGAATGTAGGGCCACCAGATGCGGAGCATTAGGGGGGAGGGGGTAGTACTTTGGATCAATTTGAAATCTTTAACCTTCTTCTTCTTCTGAACCACAAGCCCTACAGACTTGAAAATTGGCATGGATGATCAGCTCATAGACCTTAATTAAAATAGCTAAAATCATGACTGTAATGCCACCAGGTTCGGAGCATCAGGGGGAAGGGGGTAGTATTTTTGTGAAAATTTTGTAACTTTAACCTTCATCTTCTAATGAACCAGGAGCCCTACAGACTTCAATATTGGCATGGATGATAAGCATATGGATCTAAAATAAAATAGCTAAAATCATGAATGTAGGGCCACTAGATGCCAGCATTAGGGGAAAGGGGGTAGTACTTTGGATCAATTTTGAAATCTTTAACCTTTTTCTTCTCCTTGATCAGGAACCCTACAGACTTGAAAATTGTCATGGGTGATCAATATATTGACATTAATAAAAATAGCTAAAATCATGACTGTAGGGTCACCAGGTGCTGAGTGTCTTGGGGAGGGGGTAGTACTTTGGATCATTTTTGAAATCTTTAAAATTCTTCAAATGAACCAGGAGTCCTACAGACTTGAAAATTTGTATGGATGATCAGCATATGGACATTTATTGAATTAGCTAAAATCATGACTGTAGATTCACCAGGTGCAGAGCTTCTTGGGGGAGGGGGAGTGCTTTGTTGAGAATTTTGAATCCCTTCAGCCTTTATATTTGACATGGATTGATCAACTCATTAAAGAAAACTTTAAAAGTCTCAGACTCAGCCTGTATATCTGGCATAGCTTAGCTGATCACAGACCTTTTATGGAAAAAGCTTAAATAAATAATGACCAGGGGAGGAGCAGAGGGGGGGGGAGGATTATTCCAAATGTTATCTGATTGAATAAGTGAAAATCTCTTTTTCTGCGGTTGCATGGACATACCTAGGTAATGAAGCTTTTTTCTCAGGTGAGCGACCGAGGGGCAACGTCCCTCTTGTCTTTAAACATCTTCTCCTCCTAAACCAATGGGCGGATTTTAACGAAACTTGATAGAAATGATCCTTGGATGGCCCTCTTCTTACATTGTTCAAAGGATTTTGATTGGCCCCAAATATGGGCGTGGCATTTTTATGCCCCCATATCGAGAGATCGGGGGCATATTGTTCTACTTATGTCCGTCCGTTCGTCTGTCTGTCTGTCCGTCTGTCCGAAAACTTAACCTTGCCAATATCTTCAAGCCTTTTCAAGATACAAAGCTAATATTTGGCATGTTGATAGATCTCAATGATCTGCATACGCTGGTACCAAAGTCAAGGTCATGTGACAAGGTCAAGGTCATCTGTCATGGTCAAACTTTGAAAAAAAATGCCGTTACGGGGGCATTAGTGTTTCACAAACACATCTTGTTTCACTTTGAGATCTTTAAAAATCTTCTCCTCCAAATCTATTGGGCCTATTTCAATGAAACTTGGCATGGATGTTCCTTTGGTGACCCTTTACTTAAATTGTTCAAGAAATTTTGATTGGCCCATAAATATGGGCATGGCAGGGCGGGGCTTATTTTGAGCCCAAAATCTTTGATTGACATCTCCTCCTGAACCACTGGGCCGATTTCAATGAAACTTTAATAGAATGTTCCTTGGGTGACCCTTTCCTTTTAATTGTTTGGTAAATTTTGATTGGCCCATAAATATTGGTGTGGCAGGGCGGGGCCTATTATGAGCCCGAAATTTTCGAATGAAATTTTGTCCTGAACCACTTTGCTGATTTCAATGAATCTTTAGCAGAATGGTCCTTGAGTGTCTCTTTTTAAAAATTATTTGCTAAATTTTGATTGGCCAATAAATTTTGCCGTGGCAGAGCAGGGCTTATTTTGAGGCCAAAATCTTTGAACGATATCTCCTCCGGAACCACTCAGCCAATTTCAATGAAACTTTACCAGAATGTTTCTTGGGGGGGGGGCAGAAATCTTTGAACGGAATCTCCTGATGAACCTCATGTTCTTTGAACGACATCTCCTGATGAACCTCATGTTTTAATAAGATGGGAATTTGGTAAAGGGTTGCAGGTTCATTGTGATTGAGTATTTGGTGCAATATGGACCAGAACCAGTTAATCATTATAAAATAGGTATTGGGCGATTTCAGAGTGTTAATGTATTCATTTAAAGTAAGCTTCATTTAAAGAAAGTCTAAAAGATTTTAAAGCCAGTGGAGCGATACAGGCCCTCTTGGGTCTCTTGTTTGTAGACTGATAAAGGGTCACCCAAGGATCATTCATGTAGAATTTAATTTGTATCCATCAATAAGAACCTGAGAAGTCACTTTTTAATATATTTGGAAATTAGCCACGCCCATTAAATCCATGTTTTTCATTGGATCACAATTTCTTGAACAACTTTGAAAGAGGGTCACCCAAGGATCATTCCAGTGAAGTTTGATTGAAATCCTTCCAGTAGTTTCTGAGGAGAAGATTTTTAAAGAAAAAGTTTACGACCGGACTCACGTATGGACGGATGCACGACGGACACGCCATGACAATAGCCCCAGTGGCTTTCAGCCAGTGGAGCTAAAAAATGAAGAAAACATTGTGGACAAAGAAGAAATTGCTTGTTGCAAGCAATTTCTTCACTTTCCATTATGTTTTCTAAGACTTTTTTCTTCAGGGGGGTTGAAAAATAAGTTAGCAGGGAGATGGGGTTATGTTCAACCCTATTCTTTATATTTGATAGATTTATAGTATTTGTTTATCAAATTTTGATACGAAAAATCTTTGTAATATTAACCTTGACATAAGGCAAGATATAACTGTATTAGTTTAGGTCTCACACTACTAGCTGTAGCCTGCCTGTTCACTAGCCAGGAAGGTTTGGGGTCTGTGTTTTTCTGCCTAGCCCTCAACTATAAGCAGATGGAGCTCTACCATGCCATGCCGTTCTTCTGTTTTCTGCTGGGAGATTGTGTTAGCAAAATAGGCAATTATGGGTGAGTTCAGGGGTCTGGAATTCCCATGCCTAACTTGTCAAAATTTGGTTTCTTAGCCACCAAATTTTTAGATATTCAATTGGAATTTGATAAAGAGCAAGCAGAAATCGATGGCTCAGCACAAAACGGTTGTAACCCCCTATAAACATATAGGGAGTTACAACCATTTTGCACTGAGCCATCGAAATGAGAACAGAAATACAGGCTAACTAATTATGAAAAGTACATGTATTTCAATTAACTGGTCAAAGTACTATTAAAATTCAAAGTATATTTTAAGTTGGTGTTCTCTTTAGATATATTGTTTTTTTTTTTTTTTTTTTTTTTTTTTTAGGGGGGGGGGGGGGGGGGTGGTATCTCATTTTCAAGTTTGGACATCTTAAAACTACTTGGGTGATACAGGCCCTCTTTTGCCTCATGTTTATGAAATAGCAATTTATAAGTTTTATTCTTAAAGTAATTGGTGTATGTTTTCTGTTTTCTTCAGGTTTTTGCGTCTTATTAAGATTGGTTCAGCAGTTCTTGTCACCTTTGCATTGTGTTGGGCACCATTTTTACATAGTAAAGAGACTATCCTACAAGTTGTTCACAGGATATTTCCTTTTGCAAGGGGAATTTTTGAGGTAATTCAAGTTATTTTGACGTATAGTAGTGGACCCGTAATAGTTCCACAATGTTTTGGAAGTAATGAACTTTAACAAGTATTAACTGAGGTTTCCTAATGATTTCATTAGGAAACCTCAGTTGACATTGTGAAAGATCATGTGTTTGCAAATGTTGCGGAACTATTACAGGTCCACTAGACTACCTTAATATAAAATCATGATGGAGTGCTTGTAGATTAGTGTAGATTCTAAGTGCCTTTTCAATGTTAAGTGTGCACTATTGGCTTTTAAAGCCTGAATTGTTGAAATAATGTATAGGATTTTACTCTTCTTATGCTTTTCACGTAATATTCATGCTGTAATCTAAGCTTTGACAGGAAAGTATAGACTAAGATCAGCATACATAGTCATGCAATGTAATTGCTCCCAGTACTGCTTTCTATGTAGTTAATTATTGAGAGCAAAAAATCAAATTAACTTAAAAAAAAAATTATATATAAATATATGTAGATATATTATGACAAAGAGCATAACTTTATTGTATTTTACAAATAAATTTTCAAAAAACATTTTTCCATTAGATCAAGGGCAGATTGTTTTACCCTTGTCTGTCTGCACAAAACTTAACCAAAAAACTTTTAGCATTGTCATTACTTCAATGGTATTTAAGAAACAATGATCATATATTGCATGATGATAGATCTATATGATATCATCTCTTTATATCAAGGTTAAAGTCAAGTGACAAGGTCAAGGTCCTCTATCGAGGTCAAAGTTGGCAAAATTGCTATTTTTGGGGTGTTTATGTTTCACAGACACTTCCTGTTTATTCACTGTCCTGTCTTGAATAGCTGAATGTAAGGTATCTGCTAAGTGCTCCTGTTCCATTTCAGAACATATTTGAGAAGCCATCAGTTACAGTGTTTAATTATTATTTTAGGATAAAGTTGCCAATGTTTGGTGCTCTCTGTCAGTGCTGATAAAGTTTAAAGACCTTCTGTCACAAGAAAGATTAGTTCAAATGTGGTAGGTAATAAAATATTTGCTATCATAACTCTTTCTTTGCATATTGTGGTCTCAGTGCAAGACTGTACTAAGATACTTAGTACAGTCTTGCAATGAGCCCTAGATATGTTAAACAAATCTTAGAAAGATCTGATTATCAAATTGTTGTTGTTACGTTGCTAGATAATTTGAGCCTGTAGGTGACATTTCCAACAACTTCACAAAAGGTAGTGGACCTATTATAGCTCCACAACGTCTCGAAAGTAATGAACTTTAACAGTGTTAACCGAGGTTTCCTAATGATTTTCATTAGGAAACCTCGGTCAACATTGTGAAAGATCATCAGTTCCGAAATGTTGTAGGACTATTATAGGTCCACTACCTCCATACTAAGATCAGCCTGTGCATTTGCAGTCTGAACAGAGTCTTCCCTATCTGCTCAATAGGTGGCTGTGGACAGCATTTTTTCCCCTTCTTTGAATGGTTCCCTAAAAACCTGGGGCCACTTTTACTAAATGTCTTACGCAAAATTTGATTGTTAGTCAAAAATACAAATTGTACCTGGTGTCTTCATTCATTGTTAGATTCTGCCTTGCAATATCTAATTGAAATCATCTTTAGAAGACGATTCAAATGAGATCATGCGTGGCAGAATTCCATATTTAGATACAACTGTAGAAGAAACTTTAATTTTTGATTAAAGCAAAATATGATTGTAAGATGTTTAGTAAAACAGGCCTCTATTCCTGATGCCAAAAGGTGACATTTTTAGCTCACCTGAGCACGAAGTGCTCAAGGTGAGCTATTGTGGTTAGGTGGATGTCCGTCGTGCGTCGTGCGACGTGCGTCGTGCGTCGTGCGACGTCCGTCGTCAACATTTGCCTTGTATGCACTCTAGAGGCCACATTTTTGGCCAGATCAACCTGAAATTTGGTCACAATGATTGTCTTGATAAAATCTCGGACGAGTTTGAAATTGGGTCAACTGGGGTCAAAAACTAGGTCACAGGGTCAAATCTTAGAAAAACCTTGTATGCACTCTAGAGGCCACATTTTTGGCCAGATCAACCTGAAATTTGGTCACAATGATTGTCTTGATAAAATCTCGGACGAGTTTGAAATTGGGTCAACTGGGGTCAAAAACTAGGTCACAGGGTCAAATCTTAGAAAAACCTTGTATGCACTCTAGAGGCCACATTTTTGGCCAGATCAACCTGAAATTTGGTCACAATGATTGTCTTGATGAATTCTCGGACGAGTTCGAAATTGGGTCAACTGGGGTCAAAAACTAGGTCACAGGGTCAAATCTTAGAAAAACCTTGTATGCACTCTAGAGGCCACATTTTTGGCCAGATCAACCTGAAATTTGGTCACAATGATTGTCTTGATGAAATCTCGGATGAGTTCGAAATTGGGTCAACTGAGGTCAAAAACTAGGTCACAGGGTCAAATCTTAGAAAAACCTTGTATGCACTCTAGAGGCCACATTTTTGGCCAGATCAACCTGAAATTTGGTCACAATAATTGTCTTGATGAAATCTCGGACAAGTTTGATATTGGGTCAACTGGGGTCAAAATCTAGGTCACGGGGTCAAATCTTAGAAAAACCTTGTACCCACTGTAGAGGCCACATTTTTTGTCTGATCAACCTGAAATTTGGTCAGAATAATTGTCTTGATGTAATTTTTGACAAGTTCAAATTTGGGTCAACTAGGGTCAAAAACAAGGTCATGGGGTCAAATCTTAGAAAATCGTGTACCCACTCTAGAGGCCACAATTTTTGTCCAATCAACCTGAAATTTGGTCACTTTTTTTTGTCTTCATGACATCTCTGACGAGTTCGAAATTAGGTCAACTAGGGTCAAAAACTAGGTCACAGGGTCAAATCTCAGAAAAACCTTGTATGCACTGTAGAGGCCACATTTTATGTCTGATCAACCTGAAATTTGGTCACAATAATTGTCTTGATGTAATTTTTGACAAGATCAAATTTGGGTCAACTAGGGTCAAAAACAAGGTCATGGGGTCAAATCTTAGAAAATCTTATACCTACTCTAGAGGCCACAATTTTTGTCCAATCAACCTGAAATTTGGTCACAATTTTTGTCTTAATGACATCTCAGATGAGTTCAAAATTGGGTCAACTGGGGTCAAAAACTAGGTCACAGGGTCAAATCTTAGAAAAACCTTGTTTGCGCTGTAGAGGCCACATTTTTTGTCTGATCAACCTGAAATTTGGTCACAATAATTGTCTTGATGAAATCTCAGAAAAATTTGAAATTTGGTCAAATGGGGTCAAAAACTAGGTCACGGGGTCAAATCTTAGAAAAACCTTGTACCCACTTTAGTGGCCTCATTTTTGGCCCGATCAACCTGAAATTTGGTCAGAAAGATTGTCTTGATGTAATCTCTGACAAGTTCAAAATTGGGTCAAATAAGGTGAAAAAAAAGGTCATGGGGTCAAATCTTAGAAAATCTTGTACCCACTCTAGAGGCCACAATTTTTGTCCAATCAACCTGAAATTTGGTCACAATTTTTGTCTTCATGACATCTCAGACGAGTATGAAATAGGGTCAAAATTGGGTCACAATGCTTATTTTGAAGAAATTTTGGATGAGTTTAGAAATAGGTCTGCCAATACCAAATCTAGGTCAGGGGATAACATCTTAAAAAAAAATCTTAAAAAAAACTTGTATGCACTCTGAAAGTCACTTTTTTTTACCAATCAACCAGAAAATTAGTATAATTGAATATTTGTACATTACAGAACATTCAAGAATCAAATGAGTACTAGGTCATTCTATAAAATCTGTATTCTCCTTTTTTTAGCTCACCTGAGCACGAAGTGCTCAAGGTGAGCTTTTGGAGTTACTTGATGTCCGTCGTCCGTCGTCCGTTGTGCGTTGTGCGTTGTGCGTCGTGCATCGTGCGTCGTCAACATTTACCTTGTGGACACTCTAGAGGCCATATTTTTAGCCCAATCAACCTGAAAATTGGTCAGAATGATTATCTTGATAAAATCTCGGACAAGTTCGAAATTGGGTCAAGTGGGGTCAAAAACTAGGTCACAGGGTCAAATCTTAGAAAAACCTTGTGGACAGTCTAGAGGCCATATTTTTAGCCCAATCAACCTGAAAATTGGTCAGAATGAATATCTTGATGAAATCTCGGACAAGTTCGAAATTGGGTCAAGTGGGATCAAAAACTAGGTCACGGGGTCAATTCTTAGAAAAACCTTGTGGACACTCTAGAGGCCATATTTTTAGCCCAATCAACCTGAAAACTGGTCAGAATGATTATCTTGATGAAATCATGGACAAGTTCGAAATTGGGTCAAGTGGGGTCAGAAACTAGGTCATGGGGTCAATTCTTAGAAAAACCTTGTGGACACTCTAGAGACCATATTTTTAGTCCAATCAACCTGAAAACTGGTCAGAATGATTATCTTGATGAAATCTTGGACAAGTTCGAAATTGGGTCAAGTGGGGTCAAAAACTAGGTCATTGGGTCAATTCTTAGAAAAACCTTGAGGACACTCTTGAGGCCATATTTTTAGTCCAATCAACCTGAAAACTGGTCAGAATGAATATCTTGATGAAATCTTGGACAAGTTCGAAATTTGGTCAACTGGGTTCAAAATCTAGGTCACAGGGTCAATTCTTAGAAAAACCTTGTGGGCACTCTAGAGGCCATATTTCTAGCCCAATCAACCTCAAAATTGGTCAGAATGTTTATCTTGATAAAATCTCGGACAAGTTCGAAATTGGGTCAATGGGGGTCAAAGACTAGGTCACAGGGTCAAATCTTAGAAAAACCTTGTGGACACTCTAGAGGCCATATTTTAAGCCCAATCAACCTGAAAATTGGTCAGAATGATTATCTTGATGAAATCTTGGACAAGTTCGAAATTGGGTCAAGTGGGGTCAAAAACTAGGTCACGGGGTCAAATCTTAGAAAAACCTTGTGGACTCTCTAGAGGCCATATTTTTAGCCCAATCAACCTGAAAACTGGTCAGAATGAATATCTTGATGAAATCTCTGAAAAGTTCGAAATCGGGTCAAGTGGGGTCAAAGACTAGGTCACAGGGTCAAATCTAAGAAAAACCTTGTGGACACTCTAGAGGCCATTTTTTAAGCCCAATCAACCGCAGAATTGGTCAGAACGATTATCTTGATGAAATACTCGGACCAGTTTGAAATTGGGTCAAGTGGGGTCAAAAACTAGGTCACGGGGTCAATTCTTAGAAAAACCTTGTGGACACTCTAGAGGCCATATTTTTAGCCCAATCAACCTGAAAATGGACAGAATGAATAATTTGATGAGAACTTTGACGAATTTGAAATTGGGTTAAGTTAGGTCAAAACTAGGTAATTGGGTCAAATCTTAGACAAACTTTTTTAGATTGTTAATTCAGGTGAGCGATTAAGGGCCACTATGGCCCTCTTGTTTCCCCAAATCATGAAAAAAATTCCCAATTTACCAAAACTGAGAACCTTGCCAAACATGAAAGGGTAAGTTTAAGAGTAAAACATGTTTTTTCTTGGTTAAATTTTAATCTGAATGTCTTGTGACACATAGAAATCTTTATTCCGATATGGTTCTAAGATGGTTGAAAATACTTTGTCCAAAACCAAAATGATGATACTCCCATTCTTTAGCTATTGTGATCGTACTGTCGTCTGTCGTCCAACGTCTGTTGTGTGTCGTCAACAATTTCTTTAAACATCTTCTCCTCCTATACCAGTGGGCCAATCTTGATGAAACTTGGCAGGGATGTTCCTTGGGTCAAGCTCTACCAAAGTTGTTCAAATAAGTGAAATCCATCCTTAACTTTCCCTTTACCCTTAACAAATGATATTTTATGTGTCTGTCCGTACAAGATTGTATCAATAGTATATCATACTCTATTTACTGTTTCATCATTTCCATGATTATTGTTTTATTATAATGATAGTGATTAAGTGAGTAAGCGAGTGAGTGAATGAGTGAGCGATTAAGTGATCGAGAATGTGAGAAGGAGTCGATTGGTGTGCTTGAGTAAAGGAAAGGGTGAGAGTTTGGGATTGAAAGAAGGCAAAATTGTAAAAAAGACACTTTTCTATCTCATTGTTGGTTGACCTTTGTTTTACCTTCTCAAAATAAAGATATTAATATTATTATTAAAACAAAAAGGGTGAAAATATGAAAATCTTCAAAAATTTTCTTCTCGGAAACCAGAAGGCAGACAGCTTTCATATTTGGTATGTAGCATGATCTAGTGGACCTCTAGCAAGTTTGTTCATATCAAGACTCTTGGGTCATAATTGGGCTCCACCTGGGCGCAACCCTTTTTACATAGAATCAAAGAGCGAAAATCTTTTTAAAATCTTCTTTTCCGAAACCAGAGGGCACACAGCTTTCATATTTGGTTTTTACATCATCTTGTGGGCCTCTCCCAAGTTTGTTCATATTAAGACCCTGGGGTCATATTTGGGCTTTGCCAGGGTGCATCCCTTTTAGCTCTTCTGAGCATGAAGGGTAAAAAAAATGAAAATCTTCAAAAATCTTCTTCTCTGAAACCAGAAGGCAGACAGCTTTCATATTTGGTATGTAGCATCATCTAATGGACCTCTACCAAGTTTGTTCATATCAAGACCCTTGGGTCATTTTTGGGCTCCACCAGGACACAACCCTTTTTACACAGAATCTAAGAGCGAACATCTTTTTAAAATCTTTTTTTCCGAAACCAGATGGCACACAGCTTTCATATTTGGTTTTTACATCATCTTGTGGGCCTCTACCATCTCTCTTCATATCAAGACCCTGGGGTTATATTTGGGCTCCATCCAGCCCCATCCCTTTTAGCTCTTCGGAGCATGATGGGTGAAAATAGGAAAACCTTCAAAAATCTTCTTCTCCAAAACCAGAAGGCAGACAGCTTTCATATTTAGTTTGTAGCAACATCTAATGGACCTCTACCAAGTTTGTTCATATCAAGACCCTTGGGTCATTTTTGGGGGTCACCTGTGTGCATCCCCTTTTATATAGAAACAAAGAGCAAAAAGGCATATCTGTCTTGCTCTTGGCTGAAAACATTCCATGGTATTGATCTTATGTAGAAATTATCTCCTTTATGACATCTACCTATTTAATTAATGTGATGTCCCAGGGGTCAAAGAGGCAGGTGAGCAATCTAGGACAATCATGGTCCTCTTGTCATAAACATAACACATTTTTCCAAAAACGCCTGGTTTTTGACTTGTTCCCAAACCCTGATAGAATTCACTGGTGGACCAATGTTTCTAATCATGAAAGCAGAATATTCTAAATGCACTGCTTGGCAGTCGAGGCTGCTCAATGTCTGTCGATCAAGCACTCAAGAAATTTTTGGAAAACAAGCACAAGAACACGAATGGATTAGTGACTTTAAAACAGTTTTGCACATAAAAATATACTACTTTGAAAGATTCCGCTTGGAACTTGGCAGACATGTTAAGCATCACCACTCTCATAAACTAAAATACTCATTTAAGCCTGAGGCTCAAATAAACCTGTTTGTGTATTCTTTATTCAACTGGTATGCACATTAATGGATTGTTTGTGTGAACCTTTGCAAATTCAAGCTCTATTGAACAATAAATTAAAGTTTAGTAACAATCTCAATATCACTGATCAATGTGGTGTTCGTAGTCATGAGGTAGAGCGCCTTCTTGACCAAGAGGTCTTGAGTTTGATTCCCAAGAGAGGCTATCGATTTTGGTTTATCCTAATTAATGCAAGATAAATAGGCTTAAACCACTATTCAAGATTAAACAATTATAGTGATTCATAAATACATCTGAGCCTATGCTTGACATTCCAACAATTTCACATGGGCGTAAGGTCAAGACTCTGAACAGCCTGTGCAGCCGCACAGTCTGACCAGAGTCTTCACTATGCACTTTATAGATAGATGTGATCTTAAAGCCTCTTCAGGTGGCCAGCATATATTAGTATTGTAGTGTGTCGTTATCTTCGATGCTCAACGTCTGTATATCACGCACATATGAAATTTTTGGAAATGTCATGCACAGGCTCATCTAATAACTTTCAACACAAAAGTACCCATTTTACTTTGTTCTTTTTCTGACAGTTTTTTAGTACTTCTGCGCATGACATTTCCAATGATTTAATCTTTGGGGGAAGGACCATTTTTATACAATGTACTATCCTAAACAGCTACATAATGTGATTGGAAGATTGCCTGACTGTCTAAATACACTTTTAGACCTAATCTATTTAAAAATTGCAAAGGAAACACCCTGGTCAGATTGTGCAGGTGCATAGGCTGGCCAGAGTCTTTTCTTGGTGCACATTTGAGGGCTCAATAAATACTCCAATTTATGTTTTCTCTTATCATTACAGTTTAATTACCACTTTGGTGTTTCTGTTGCCGTCTTCAGTGGATTTACTATTCCGTCCATCTCTCAGGAAATTCAGATATGCTCTGGTAGGTAGGATATCTGAACAATTTGGCACACCATTCCTTCCACATTAATATATTTTGTTGAATTTTTTGAGAGTTAAAGTATATTATTAGTCCCCTACCGGTGTTCACACCGGAGGGGACTATAGGTTTGCCCTCCGTCTGTCCGTCCGTCTGTCCGTCCGTCCGTCTGTCCGCTCAAATCTGGATCCCGCGATAACTTAATAACTAAGCAAGCGTTTTTGATGAAAGTTGGTATATGACTAGATGGCAATGTGTAGATTATGTACATCATTTTATTTTTGTTTTTCGACTTAAATTGAGGTTGCTATGGTTACAGAAATAGTGAAAATATGGCCAAAAATGGGATCCTGCGATAAGATAATAACTAAGCAAGCTAGTTTGATGAGACTTGGTATATGACTAAATGGCAATGTGTAGATTATGCACATCATTTTATTTTTGTTTTTAGACTAAAATTGTTGTTGCTATGGTTACGGAAATAGTGAAAATATGGCAAAAAATATTGGATCCTGCGATAAGTTAATAAGTAAGCAAGCTAATTTGATGAGACTTGGTTTATGACTAGATGGCAATGTGTAGATTATGCACATCATTTTATCTTTGTTCTTTGACAAAAAGTGTGGTTGCTATGGTAAAGGAAATAGTGAAAATATGGCAAAAAATGGATCCTGCAATAACTTAATAACTAAGCAAGCTAACTTGATGAAACCTGTTTTAAAATGTAAAAAAATTTATAAGCCATGTTAGTCAGGGTGGTGATGCAGCAGTATTAATCACCTCCAGTGAAAGTTCTCATTTCTTACCAACAAGACTGAAGAAAAACATCTTGGATCAGACAAGGTAACTGTTATTGATACTATTTCTTGCATCTGTCTATTGCTTGCATGAATTGTATAGTGGGCACAGCAGAGACAACAACTCATGTAAGTCTTGTTTAACCCTTTCCAAAACAAGACCTGGTTTTGACGTCCCTGATAGAATTGGCGTGGGAAAACATTGAGACAAACAAAGCCGGTAGGGGACTTATGTCCATGTCCAACATGGCTCTTGTTGTTTGATGAACTCACTGCTGGACCAGTGAAATTATCAAAAGGTTATACCCACTTTTGTTTATTAGGCTCCCCAAAGGGAGAGCATATTGCCGCCGCACGTCTGTCCGTCCGTCCGTCCCCACCTATTTCTCCTTAACCCTTGGGCCAAATCAAATGAAACTTACCATGTGAACTCCATAGTGATGATGCATCTGTGACGGTTTTTGGATTTGAGGCCTCGTCACGGGAAAAGGGGACTTAGGGTAAAAAACAGTTTTTCTCAAGTTTCTCCTAGTCAAACAGTCAGAATTTAGTGAAATTTCATATTTGAGTAGCAAATCAGATGCCCTTTACTATGAACAATTTGAAATTAACGTAAAAAAAAAATCGTGGAAAAAGGGGGTTTAATGTTTGTTACCTTTACGTAAGCGTGTAAAATACAGTTATTCTTTCATTTCTCCTAGTCTTATGCTCAGAAATTGATGAAATTTCACATTTGAGTAGCAAATCAGATGCCCTTTACCATAAACTATTTGAAAATTTTTGTCGAAAAGTATGTCATGCGAAAAGGGGGTTTAATGTTTGTTACCTTTATGTTAGCTGTATAAGAAAACACCTTATTTGAGTCCTTGCAATCTGACCACAGAGCATATCTCCTAAAGTATAAAAGCTATCAACTTGAAACTTTATGGGTGGATAGATCTCATGGAGGAGAAGTGCAGTGCAAAAGAACTACAACTCTTACTTGCATAATTATGGAGTTATTGCCCTTTGTTATTTTTGATACTTAGATTATGTCTGGAGCATATCTCCTAAAGTAAAATAGCTATCAACTTGAAACTTTATGGGTGGATAGATCTCATGGAGGAGAAGTGCAGTGCACAAGAACTACAACTCGTACTTGTATAATTTTGGATTTATTGCCCTTTGTTATTTTTTCACTTAATCTGATGTTATCTAATTTGAATTGGAAACTGCCACAGGTGAAAAAATAGCTTTTGCTGATCACTCAATGAAATAAAGATTGATTTTACACTGAAAAAAAAAACGATTATCCTCTACATATGGGGTTACTTGATGTCCGCCGTGCGTCGTCCGTCGTCCATCGTCAACATTTACCTTGTGGACACTCTAGAGGCCATATTTTTAGCCCAATCAACCTGAAAATTGGTCAGAATGATTATCTTGATCAGATCTCGGACAAGTTTGAAATTGGGTCAAGTGGGATCAAAAACTAGGTCACGGGGTCAAATCTTAGAAAAACCTTGTGGACACTCTAGAGGCCATATTTTTAGCCCAATCAACCTGAAAATTGGTCAGAATGATTATCTTGATGAAATCTTCGACAAGTTCAAAATTGGGTCAAGTGGGGTCAAAAACTAGGTCACAGGGTCAAATCTTAGAAAAACCTTGTGGACATTCTAGAGGCCATATTTTTAGCCCAATCAACCTGAAAATTGGTCAGAATGATAATCTTGATGAAATCTTGGACAAGTTCGAAATTGGGTCAAGTGGGGTCAAAAAGTAGGTCACTGGGTCAAACCTTGGAAAAACCTTGTGGACACTCTAAAGGCCATATTTTTAGCCCAATCAACCTGAAAATTGGTCAGAATGATTATCTTGATGAAATCTCAGACTAGTTTGAAATTGGGTCAAGTGGGGTCAAAAACTAGGTCACTGGGTCAAATCTTAGAAAAACCTTGTTGATACTCTAGAGGCCATATTTTTAGCTCACCTGGCTCACCTGTGGTTAGGTGGATGTCCGTCGTCCGTCATGCGTCGTGCGATGTCCGTCGTCAACATTTGCCTTGTATGCACTCTAGAGGCCACATTTTTTGCCCGATCAACCTGAATTTTAGTCAGAATGATTGTCTTGATGAAATCTCGGACAAGTTCGAAATTGGGTCAACTGGGGTCAAAAACTAGGTCATGGGGTCAAATCTAAGAAAAACCTTGTATGCACTCTAGTGGCCACATTTTTTGCCCAATCAACCTGAATTTTGGTCAGAATGATTGTCTTGATGAAATCTCGGACCAGTTCGAAATTGGGTCAACTGGGGTCAAAAACTAGGTCACAGGGTCAAATCTAAGAAAAACCTTGTATGCACTCTAGAGGCCACATTTTTTGCCTGTTCAAGCTGAATTTTGGTCAGAATGATTGTCTTGATGAAATCTCAGACAAGTTCGAAATTGGGTCAACTGGGGTCAAAAACTAGGTCATGGGGTCAAATCTAAGAAAAACCTTGTATGCACTCTAGAGGCCACATTTATCGCCCGATCAACCTGAATTTTGGTCAGAATGATTGTCTTGATGAAATCTCAGACAAGTTCAAAATTGGGTCAACTGGGGTCAAAAACTAGGTCACTGGGTCAAATCTAAGAAAAACCTTGTATGCACTCTAGAGGCCACATTTTTTGGTCGATCAACCTGAAATTTGGTCAGAATAATTGTCTTGATGAAATCTCAGACAAGTATGAAATTGGGTCATCTGGGGTCAAAAACTAGGTCACAGGGTCAAATCTAAGAAAAACCTTGTAGGCACTCTAGTGGCCATGTTTATTGCCCGATCATCCTGAAATTTGGTCAGAATAATTGTTTTGATGAAATCTTGGACAAGTTCAAAATTGGGTCAACCGGGGTCAAAAACTAGGTCACTGGGTCAAATCTAAGAAAAACCTTGTATGCGCTGTAGAGGCCACATTTTTTGCCTGATCAACCTGAATTTTGGTCAGAATGATTGTCTCGATGAAATCTCGGATAAGTTCGAAATTGGGTCAACCGTGATCAAAAACTAGGTCACAGGATCAAATCTAAGGAAAACCTTGTATGCACTCTAGGGGCCACATTTTTGCTCGATCAACCTGATAGTTGGTCAGAATGATTGTCTTGATGAAATCTCGGGACAAGTTTGAAATTGGGTCATCTGGGGTCAAAAACTAGGTCACGGGGTCAAATCTAAGAAAAACCTTGTTTGCACTCTAGAGGCCACAATCTCTGGCCAATCAACCTGAAATTTGGTCAGAATGATTGTCTAGATGAAATCTCGGATGAGATCGAAATTGGGTCATCTGGGTTAAAAAATAGGTCACAAAATCACTTATAAAAATCTTTGTTAGTCAACCTTAAAATTGTAAAAAACGGATTCTCAAGTTGTATTGAAGCAACAGCTTTGTTTAGCTCAGTCATTCTTCATTCTATTTCTCATTTTTCTTTTGAATATTTTAGACAGTTCATTCAGGTGAGCGATTAAGGGCCACTATGGCCCTCTTGTTTTTTCAAAGATTTTGGGCCTAAAAGGGGCTCCACCCGCCCAAATTTATGGGACAATCCAAATTTCCCAAATATTTTTTGAAAAGGGTCGGCTAAGGAACATTCTGTTAAAGTTTAATTGAAATTGGCCCAGTGGTTCAGGAGGAGATGTCGTTCAAAGATTTTGGGCTCAAAATAAGCCTCGCCCTGCCACATCCATATTTGGGGGTCAATCCAAATATCTTAAACAACTTTAGAAGAGGGTTACTCAAGGAACATTCTGGCCTAGTTTCATTGAAATCCGCCCAATGGTTTAGGAGGAGAAGATGTTTAAAGAAAAGTTTACGCACAGACACACTTCTTGACAGACACTCCCTATGACAATAGCTCCTTTGCCATCGGCCAGTGGAGCTAAAAATGTTGAAAGCGGCGTAAACTCAATAAATCAATCAATCATTCCATCTGTACAATTGTGACCAAGGTCAAAAGGGCTTTTGGCTGCGGAGGAGGATCCAACCAGACAAGATTACTCATATATTGCCTCCAAAAAGTCAATTTTATTGATTATGTTTGGTCAGTTTAACAACAGTTTATTAAAAAAAGAAATCTTGTTTTGTTTCATTTTTGTATTTTCCAGGTTAACTCATCATTAGTGTTTTTCCTGTTTTCATTCCATGTTCATGAGAAGAGTATTCTTATTCCAGCCGTGTAAGTAAAATATTAACCCTTTACCACATAATCCTGGGACTTCCAATCTGAAAGTCGTGGGTTTGATCCCCAGTGGTGGCAAATATCCTTTCCGACGTTTGTCTCTCACCAATGGGTAGATAATCGTAAACCTATGTGAGATAGCAGTTGGAGGCTAGGAAAGGGTGTAATGGTAGTATAGGTGAAAGAAATACCGGGAATCCATTGTTAGGTGCTCCGGCCGCCGCGATATAACTGCAAGATTGTTGAAAGCGGCATTAAACCCATTCAAACAAACAAACAAAAGCCTGGTAATTTACCCACTCCTTCAGATATTGGTAACAAAGCTTCTACCCAATATTGAGGGTTCAGTGCAAGACTGTATTAAGTGTATATACAATGTATATACACTTAGTACAGTCTTGTACTTAACCCTCAAATTATGATATATGCTTTCCCAATTGTACTTCCAAACCTACTTTGAATTCTTTACTGCAACCAGTTTGAATGTGGACCAGTCAGAAAATGTGTATTTGGTAAGAGGTTATATATTTTTTTGACTTGAATATTTTACTTGATAGAAAGTTGCAAATAAGCAAACATTTTTATGCCCCCGCATCGATAGATTGGGGGCATATTGTTTTACTCATGTCCGTCCGTCTGTCCGAAAACTTAACCTTGCCAATATCTTCAAGCCTATTCAAGATACAAAGCTAATATTTGGCATGATGATAGATCTCAATGATCCGCATCCGCTGGTACCTAAGTCAAGGTCATGTGACAAGGTCAAGGTCATCTGTCAAGGTCAAACGTCCGAAAACTTAACCTGAAAACTTAACCTTGCCAATATCTTCAAGCCTATTCAAGATACAAGCTAATATTTGGCATGATGATAGATCTCAATGATCCGCATCCCCTGGTACCAAAGTCAAGGTCATGTGACAAGGTCAAGGTCATCTGTCAAGGTCAAACTTTAACCTGAAAACTTAACCTTGCCAATATCTTCAAGCCTATTCAAGATACAAAGCTAATATTTGGCATGATGATAGATCTCAATGATCCGCATCCGCTGGTACCAAAGTCAAGGTCATGTGACAAGGTCAAGGTCATCTGTCAAGGTCAAACTTTGAAAAAAAATGCCGTTACGGGGGCATTTGTGTTTCACAAACGCATCTTGTTTTATTATTTTTTTTTAATAAAAGATGATAAACTTAAGTTAAAACTCATTATTATTTATCAATACAAAGTAAATATTGAATTTTCTCATTTCAGTATTGTTTGTACATTCATCCCAGATCATCCATTTTGGTGTTTGTGGTTCCTTCTGATCTCAACATTCAGGTATAATTGCTCGCTTAACCCTTTTCATTCTAAAAAATTACTTTTTAAAATTGAATGAAAATCAAAGAATTGAAGGTTTTTCAGAATAATACTTGTCAATTTGATAAACTGATGTATTAAAAAGTCTGTCTTAAGGTAACTGAGGACAGATAACATGGTTGCATTCTTAAAATCTCACAATAATTTCTGAGATTTTTATTTGAAGTGCGGAATTTAGCAAACTCGCAATGAAAAGGGTCTGAAGCTCGTTCATTTGACGTCGTGACGTCATAGAGGGGCCAACCCCTTTTCAACCAGCCAAAATCATTATTTGCAAATATTTTCTGAATTAATCGGCCAATTTTCACGAAAAAAGTTTCATTTTGAAAGTCCAAGAACGCCCAAGTAATTCGTTTAATTTCTGTGAACATTCAATTAGAGAAATTGGCCCGAAACGCTAACTTATTTGCTAATTTTTAGATTTGACGTTCCTTTTTTCATTTCATTTTTTTGCAAATAAGTAGAAATTTCTCAAAATTTCGTCCGGTGACCTATGCTGATTTTTTGTTATTTTGTTGCGAAAAAAATATGCTTTGCATTAATCAAATAAAAATTATATGTCTTCGAGTTAGATTTTTTATTAAATTCGTTTTTGTGAAATTGTTGGAACAGTTTTCGTCGAATTCGACGTCACACCAAAACCAACGGCACTATGCTTATTTTGCGCCAATCTCCGTGCAATAACGTATTCTAAAATATTTGAAATTAAGGTTTATCGTAAAATATAGGATTCCAAAGTATTAAATGTAGCAAATGGCGTTTACGGGATGAAATTCGGTTCACTATTTCCGAAAAAATGGACAATTACTGATTTTGGTCCCTAAAATAGGGGTGGGCCCCTTGATGACGTCATGACGTCAACTCTACGTTATGAAACTCCTTATTATGACCGAAATATGAAAGCGGGTACTTGAAAGTTCAGTTTTATCGCATTAGGTATGATTTGCAGACGATTTAAAATTTGGACCAAATATGGCCCTCTATGTGTCCGCAGTTACCTTAAATGGAGCAGATAGGCCATAAAGACAAAGATTAGACTGCACATATGTGCAGGCTGATCTTTGTCTATACCTCATGCTAATACAGTATTTTTTGGGGTTCAGATTAACTATTGTTAATCAGAAACTTTTGCTTCATTGTTTGTATGAAATTAAAATGATGATAGGATAAGCATATATATAATACATACTTAATGTTTTGTATGAAAAAATATCTAACAAGGTTTGGGGAATCGATAATTGACGAGGCTTTGCTGAGACAATTATCATTTCCCACAACTGAGTTAAATATTTTTGCATACAATTCACTATGTATGTATTATATTTATCTTATAACCTCTATTTGCCTTGTTTTCGTCGATGTTTCTAACAGAAATGCAAGTTTCTAAAAATATCTGAATTATATCATTGTTCTAAAAATATCCATGTGATATCATAAAAAATATCACATGGGTGTTATCACACAGCTATCTGTATAGTAATAATATAAATTAAAAATGCTCATAGATATTAGAACCCAATGTAAGGTCACACTCAAGATTTTATCAATCATCATGTTGTTCATATGAATTGGAAATACATGTACAAATAATTAAAAAATGGCTAAGATGAAGATGATCTTAACCTCGTATGATGACC
Organism: Fragum whitleyi; assembly: GCA_948146395.1. Classification (NCBI taxonomy): domain Eukaryota; kingdom Metazoa; phylum Mollusca; class Bivalvia; order Cardiida; family Cardiidae; genus Fragum; species Fragum whitleyi. The sequence continues at coordinate 20,083,936 of OX411548.1, read as the reverse complement.
TTGAAATAAGGAGATACACATCTATGTTGTTGTACTCTAAATACAAAGTAAGAGAATGATCCACAAAGAGAGATACAAACATCATTAACCATTGTCATGCTGAATAAAAAACTTTGGCCAAAAAATGCATCAAAATCAAAGTGCTGAAAGCACCTTATTCAGTAATTGAGACTTTTGAGTCATTATTTACTTTGAAAATTCATTTTAAAAAACTTTTCTGGTTTAAAAAAGAAAATCAGGTGGTATAGACTAAAGTAAGAGTGCCCTTATGTGCAGGATGATCTTTGTCACTACCTCCTGTCAACGCATGAACATTCCTCGTTCAGCTTGACAAGGGTTAAGGTCTTTTATCATTTTTTTGTCATGTGAATTTCGAAAAATCACAATCCCTTTGAATTTCTACTTTCAGTATGTTACCCCTGCTGATAAAGGATGGTTCATTCACGCCTTATGTGGCCAGTATGACAATCTATGCAATATTGTATTATTATTTCTACCCAATTGATGACAAACCTCCAAAACAGGAATTTAAAGATGGATTACCCTGGTCAGATATAATCTCTAAATTAATGGTAGGTAATTATGTATGCCAATTTACTATATTTATAGGTTGGACTCCTAATAGTTATGCAACATTTTGGAACTCGTAATCTTAAACAATGTTAACAGAGGTTTCCAAATGAAATCAATAGGAAACCTAGGTTAATACTGTTTAAGTTTATGACATTCTGAAATGTGGAACAAAAATGGGTCCACTACCTTATTTGATAAGGTTTTCTTTAGCAAGAGTTTGGAAGAAGCCCATCATTATTCACCCTTTATGTCTGTCTTTTGCTTTGGCATGCGTTGGGTGGAAATTAGATTTTTGGCGATTGTCATCACCTAATTGTTCTCTACAAAAAAAGCTTTACAATGAAAAAGTCCTGGACACAAAGTTTGATCGGTTCAAAGTCTAAGATTTTGTTTGCAGGTCTTCTTTGATATTTATCTTATAACTATACAAATATCCATGTCATAACATCCCATGATATTTTTTATGATATCACATGGATATTTTTAGAACAATGACATAATGTTGTTATTATTAAAAACTTGCATTTATGCTAGAAATATCGATGAAAACAAGGCAGATAGAGGTTATAAGAATAAATATAATACATACGTAGTGTATTGTATGAAGAAATATCTAACTCAGTTGTAGGATTTGATAATTGTCTTGGCAGAGCCTAAACAATTATCAATTCCCCAACCTCTACATATTTTATAGGGATGGGAAAGATAACCTGATGAATTGAGTACTCGATCAAACGTACGAGTATTGATTACCAATTTCACTAATTGAGTAATCGGAAAGTAAAACAAAATCATAATAAATTCATTACCAAACTACTGTTTTAAAATAATTTCCTCAAAGCATCTATCTTTTATTGCAATGTTTTACAAGGATATAGTATTCAGCAACTAATCTTCTAGTCTGTTGATAAAGTTCCCATATTTGCAATCAAGTGCCAACAGTTATTGTTCTCGCTGCCAACCAATGTCAAATTTGTTAGCACCTTCGACGTTTGATACCCTGACTAGGGTAGATGCATTTTAGCCAAACATATGCATTATTTTGTTTTGAGTTCAATGATCAAACTGCATTTAAATCAACTGTATGTTTATCTTCATGTTTAAACCTTGTAATTCAGATTATCAATTATTATGTAGTTACTTGGTGTTGGTCTACCGAAGACAAAGTCAAATTATAACACCGAGAAATTTAACCTAGGAAAGCAACCCTCTTAGCATGTACTTAACAATTCAATGTTTCTTCATATTAATAGGGAAAAAGGCCATCTCAACTTTCATTTCAACGGAAAGATATGCTGCAAATATTGTATAATGATGTGTTTTAAACGCAACAATCAAAAGTAGTCAATTCTATACGAGTACTCGATCGGAAAGGTTACCGAGAAATTGTATAGTACAATTAGTACTTGTTACCATCCCTAATTTTTTTCATACAAAACACTAAGTATGTATTATATATATATGTCAAATAGTGCTGGAGAGATCAATAGTACTTGATATCCAATCACATAAGTTGTATCCCTTATAACTGCTTTAAAAAGCCTTTGAAACAAATGTCTTAAGACTGATTTTGAAATATTTTTCTTAGGGGACTTTGTTTATCCTTTGTTTACCCAGAAAGCCCTGGCCTGCAGCGCAATTCAAGCTTTCAAGTGCCCCTGTTTTATTAGCACTGCTGTTTTCGGATAAAACTTGAGGTATTGCTATAGCCTTGGTGTCGTTGTTGCCATTGTGCACAACTTTAACATTTTGTGATATCTCTGGTTCTACTGTATGCATTCACTTGAAACTTGGCTCACATGTTTACCATCAAAAGAGCAACCTATACAATCAAGGATAACTATTAATGCATTTTATGCAAATTATGCCCCTTTTTCAACTTAGATTTTTATTCACCACGCAGCACTCAACAGCCCAGTATAGGCACTTGTAGGTGGTGCTCCTGTTCACAGTAAGAATTCATCAATTGTAACTGCTCTTAAATTGAATGTGGTATAGATAGATAAAACAGATTCTCTTCTTTTTCCAGATTTATTCTCAGCACTAGTATCTATGTATTAATACTCCACCTTTTTCTATTTTCAGTTTTGTATATCTATGGTAGGGATGGTTATATTGACACTAGTAACCATGACAGTACCTCCACCCAAGAGACTTCCAGATTTATTCTCAGTGCTAGTATCTGTGTATTCCTGTGGACATTTCCTACTGTTTCTAGGATTCTTTCACTACCATCAGTTAACATCAACAGGAAACTCTTCTCCAGCTCAAGTAAAGAAGAAAACTTTTCAGAAACCAAATGATAAAGGTGCTAAAGTTAGTAAACAAATCCAGCCAAGTGTGTTGAAGACTAGCAAAAAGAAGAAGAAGCAGCAATGATGATGCAATGTGTTCATGGAATTTTTATTTGTAAGAATAAAGTTATTATACAAGAAAAATGTTGCAACATTCTCTATTCCTCAAAGTTTAGAAAGGAAATGTTAACAAGAAATTTAAATTGTGACCCAGCACTTTAAAAAAGGACGGTCTGGGAACTCCATAAAATAATTTTCATGCCCCGACCCCAAGAAATTGGGAGCCTTCTTTTCATTTGCCCTATCTGTTTGTTTTCTGCTATGTTTGTCTGAGAAAAAAAAATTATGTTGGCAATAACTTTTGATAGGAAAGTGATAGAGTCTTCATATTTCACATGAGTGTAGCTTGTGACAAGGGTTTTCTGTTGACATCACTTTTTAAGGACGTGTGTCTGTCATTTTCCAAGGTCAAAGATGTTGAAAATTTCTTAACAAGGTGCCAAACTGTGACAAGATGCGCTTGTTACACTGCTTGATGTCCAAGTATAAAATCAAATCAATGTGAAATAACTTAAAAATTAAGCTAGGTAGAGTTACGTTTCTTGCCTAAGAACTGTCCGAGGTTAAGAAGAATTTCATAGTTTTTATTTGTCCTTCAATGCAGTCAAAGAAAAAAACAATTTAATCTCCTTGCAATGAAGAAAGAAATATTCATGATACAGAGGAGTTCAAAGTTTCAATTTATGAGCTTGAACTTTAGGATTATGACAAAGGGCAAAGGTTGATTTGATAAGATTAAATGTCTACACAGGGCACACATGTTTAGCACGGCTGTTTTCTGAGAGAACTCTAGGCATTGTTAACTTATGGCCTTAGTATCATCGTGGTTGTTGCATTCTGTGATAACTCTGGTATTACTTAAGGCATTTACTTGAAACTTGGCACACATATTCACTAACAAAAAAGTAATCTGTACTATCTAGGGGTAATTTAAGTTGCATGCAAGATGCATTTTTTCAAATTTTGCTGTCTTTTCAACTTTTTGATCCAACGGGCATGTTTGCGTGCTCTTTGTTTAAACAAACTTTGACTTACCATTTAAAGTCCTGTTGATCACAATATGAAATGACTAATCAACACAGATTGGACTGTGTATGCTCTATTTATAGGAAAAGGCATGACTTCTAGACAACAAAATTAAAAACACCTAGTTTACCATTGTCATGCTGAGCAAGAGGACCATGACGGCCCTAAACCGCTCACCTGAGTAATGTTTAATGTCAAATGTCCCGGAGAAGAAGATCAAATGCTATCAATTATTTAGCAATACAGAGTGAGACAAGAGGACCATGATGGTCCTAGAGCCTCTTTGATCACTGGGACATCACATCAATTAAAAAGGCAGATGTCATAAAGAAGATAATTTCTACATAAAACCAAGTTTCACAAAGTTTCGGCCATATTTGTGGCCAATAGTTATTTCAAGTCAATTATTATTAAGACTCCTTTTCCTGTGAAATGGAATGAATCCTTCCCATTTTCAACAGAGTTCATTCTTGTGACCTGGCAAACATTTTGACCAAGTTTCATGAAGATTAGAACATATTGTGACATCTGGAGCTCTTACAAAAAATTGTCATTAAGGTCCCATTTCCCGTGATATGGCACAGATCCTTCCCATTTTCAAAAGAGTTCATCCTCATGACCTAACAAACATTCCGACCAAGTTTCATGATGATTTGACCATATTTGTGGCTTCTAGAGTGTAAACAAAAAAAATGTCGTTAAGGCCCCTTTTCCCATGATATGGCACTGATCCTTTCCATTTTCAATAAAGTTCATCCTTGCGACCTAACAAACAGTCTTACCAAGTTTCATGAAGTTTGGGCCATATTTGTGGCCACTAGAGTGTAAACAAGAAAATTGTCATTAAAGCCCCTTTTCCCTTGATATGGCACAGATCCTTCCCATTTTCAATAGGCTTCATTCTTGAGACCTAACAAACATTCTGACAAAGTTTCATAAAAATTCGACCGTATTTGTTGCTTCTAGAGTGTAAACAAGAAAATTGTCATTAAGGCTCCTTTTCCCGTGATATTGCACGGATCCTTTCCATTTTAGCAATTTTTACAAGGGACCACCCAAGGAATATTTCTTCCGAGTTTGGTTGATTTAGACTCTGAAGTTTGGGAGGAGATGTTGTTTAAAGAAATTGTTGATGCCTTAAGGGACAGATTTACAGACAGACGCCGGACATTGAAAGATCACAATAGCTCCCTTGAGCAGTTTGTGCTCAGGAGAGGTAATAAGAATCTAGGAGAAAATTCAAATTATATCGAAGTGCCACAAACACTTGATCCACACTTCTTGAGTCAGAATTTATTTTTAAAATATAAGTTTTCATTTTTCTTGTTTAAAAAGGAAAATCAGGTTGTAGAGACTTAGATCACACTTAGAATGCACATATGTGCAGGCTGATCTTTTTCTTTACAACCTTTCAAGGCAGGAATGTTCCAGGTTCAACATGACAAGGGTTAAGCTCAGCTGAGAAGGAAATGCTCAATTTGAGCTTCTGTAGTTAGGTGAATGTCCCTCATCCACCAGTCAGGTGTTATCAATGTTCACCTTGTATGCACATCAATCTGAAGTTTGGTTAGAATGATTGTTTGGTGAAATCTCACATGAGTTCAAAATTGGGTCAACAGGGTTCAAAAACTAGGTCACCTGGTCAAATGTTGTTACATGACAACTGCTATTGAGCCTACTTTTAAATGTTTGACCACGAGCTATCACCTAGACTTTGTAACTATCTGAAAAATTCTTTCCAATAGCACATCTACTCATGAAGGTGAACAATTGAAAAGTTGTTTTGAAAATCATCCATAAATGAAGGAGTTATTGTCCTTCCAAACCAGACAGAAGTATGGACAGGACACACTGTGCATAAAAAACTTTAAATCTTGTATGCACTCTAGAGGCTACATTTTTAGCATCTCTTTTAGAGATATTTCAACGCCTATACAGTGTGGTGCCTCGAAAAAGAACAGGGGAACATACTAAGGAAGAAGAAGCTCCAATGGCCAAAGGCCAGCAGGCTTTTGTCATGGCAGAGTGTCAGTGTGTGTGTAAATTTTTTCTTTAAACATCTTCTCCTCCCAAACCAATGGGTGGAATTATACAAAACTTGGTAGAAATAATTCTTGGGTGCCACTCTTCGTACATTATTAAAGAAATTTTAATTGACCCCAAAATATAGGTGTAGCAGGGTGTGGCATTTTTCCTAATAAGATCTTTGAAAATCTCCTCCCAAACCATTGGGCTGATTTCAATGAAGCTTGGCATGGGTGTCCTTTTGGATAACCCTTTACTAAATTGTTCGAGAAATTTTGAGTGACCCCCAAATTTGGGCGTGGCAGGTAGGGGCATTCTTTTACATTAAATCTTATACTAGAGGGCCTGTATCGCTCCACTGGGTTAAACATCTCTTACCCTTTACTTAAATTGTTCAAGAAATTTTGATTGACTCTCAAATATGGGCATGGCAAGTTGGAGTTTTTTTTCAAAATAAAATCTTCTAAAATCTTCTCCTCCCAAACCATTTGGCGGATTCCAATGAAACTTGCATTTATGTTCCGTGGGTGACCCTTTACCTAACATGTTCAAGAAATTTTGATTGACCCCCCAAATACGGGTGTGGAATTTTTTACATTAAGTCTTTTAAAATCTTCTCCTAAACCATTGGGCAGATTTCAATGAAACTTGGCATTGAGTGAGCCTATACTTAAATTGTTCAAGAAATTTTGACTGAATTCCAAATATTGGAGTGGCAGGGACGGACATTATTTCATAATAAAATCTTAAAAAATCTTCTCCTTTCAAAATTTTGGTCTGATTTCAATGAAACCAGGCATGGACTTTCCTTGGATGACCCTTTACTTAAATTGTTAAAAGAGAATTTGATTGATCTCCAAACATGGGTGTGGCTAGGGGGGGCTTGGCATTTTTTTCATGTTAAATTCTTAAAAAATATTTCTCCTCTCAAACCATTGGTCTGATTTCAACTAGAACTGTTGCAGAGCGGACTAATACCCCCCAAAAGTGCTTTGTCAGAATGTAAGTGCTATTAGTGCAGGATGTATTTGTAAATAATATTGAGGTCATAAGCAACATTTGCATAAAGTTTCATGCATGTAGGTCACTTGGTTCTCGAGCAAGAGTCCGGAAATGAAAATTGAACAAAAAATTACTGTGACCTTGACCTTTGACCTATGTAACCAAAAAATTAAAGTGCACTTCCTTGGGTCATAAGGAACATTTGTATAAAGTTTCATGATTGTAGGCCACTTGGTTCTGGAGTTAGAGTCCGGAAACGAAAATTAAACAAAGGCTGATTATGACCTTGACCTTTGACCTATATGACCCAAAAACAATAGGGCACATCCTTGGGTCATAAGGAACATTTGTATAAAGTTTCATGATTGCAGGTCATTTGGTTCTTGAGTCCAGAAACGAAAAAGTCTACGTTATTTAGGAATATAAAGATATTAACATAAGGATACAATGGTTTCATGTCAATGACTTAAACGAATAGTGTTGGCAACGTCGACTGTTGTCACTCAAAGTTTCGAGGGCTAATGCCATTTTAGCCAATGTCATCGAGTTTTTCCAATGTTTTCCTGTAATTTCTAAAAATAGTCTTGTCTATGTATTTCCAAGGTTGATCTTGAGATTGGCCGAGTGGTGTTCTGAATGCCCAAGACTGATGTTATTTCAAAGACGGTGGAACTTTCAACACAATAGAAAACAGCACAATCTGAACATTTTCTCATTTCCAAGATTTCATCAACTGTCTTTGTTTTTCTGAACATTTCTTATTGGTTTGTAAAATGAATGGGATTGACTATGAATTGATTTAACACTTTTATCTACCTCCTATTTAAATGACTCAGTGCAAAACAGTTGTAGCTGCTTATAAACACAAAGCAGTTTCATCTTTTTTGCACTGAGCCATCAATTTGATGGTCTATAAATTTTGGAATCTTTGTATAGCAATTGGAAAATCACTCTCTATTTAGCTTCCATCATTTGAATGGGCCAACACAAAGCTCAACTTAACGAAAAAGAATAACAACACTTTCTAACATCATCATTTATCTCTCATCATAAAACATTAAATCAAGTGTGTCATATCTAATTGTATTTACAATAATTTTATACACAGAGCCACAGAACCATCTACTGACCAAATACATTTAAAAAAAAAATATTCACAGCTCAGATGCACATCTGCCCCCAGTTGCATAATAGTTTGGTGAATTTTTTAAACAATACTGTAAATGGCTTTATATTGGCGGTGTCCACATTTGGCGGTTTTGCGGTTACGATTTATTGGCGGTGATTTATTTTGGCGCATCTTTCTTTAACGCCATAATTAAACCCTTTATCTACATTTTTCGTCGTTTAAAACAACGGAAGAAAAAGAAAGGCAATTTCTAGAGTATGTCAACTTCCTACAAACTTGACAATAGTTTGTTTTCACACCTTTTGTTATAGTTATAACGCGTGTATAAGTTTTTCACACTTTTTCGCTGTGATTTTCAGTACAATGTATCAACCAACTTGGATCTGGAATCTTGAAAGTGAAAGATTAGTGCAATACTATTTTAAGTGTCTATAATTTATAGTCACTTACAACAATATTGCGCTGACCCGTCTAAATGTCAACGTTGTCAGCATAAAAATAAGTATGGTCTGCATATCTTTGATATAAATTTAATTAACATTGACTTAAATGTATAGATTTCATATCTATCATAATAAAGAAATTTCTTTATTAAAACTGACAAATATTGGCGGTGGATTAATTTTGGCGCATTTAAGCTTGACCGCCAATATAGCCAAAATAAAACCACCGCCAAAATTACCCCGTTTACAGTATACATTTCCAGCAAATCAGGTGTGTAGTTTCAATTGTACCAATTGAATTGACAAATCTGATTCGCTTAAAATGAATTTAGCTAAAATTCAAACAATGTAATGTTTTATACACTTAAGCCCAGATCAGCATCCTCATTTTTGCTACATGGACAGTGTAGATACCGTCTTATAATATGACCTACGTTGCGGGAGTGAAATAACACCGTTGAATATTTTTGTTATTACATGGGTGTTAATACACTAGTGGAATAACTATGCAAATGAGCTCAGAGCGAATAACAACGCTATTTTGTAACCGCGAAAATGACGTCATAATGTATATATTGTGATGTTAGTTTTAAACGGCGTTATAAGTTTCGCGGAAAATTGAAATGTCGAATTTCAGGAATTTTGACGATTTTTCGAAAAAATTCGGGTCATATTATAAAAAGAATATCAAATTTGAGCTCATAAAATACCGAATTTATTAAACTCGTCATCTAACACAGATAAAAACTCAGCGCAGCCTAGTTTTTATCTGTTATAGATGACATGTTTAATAAATTCAGTATTCAATGACCACTCATTCAATATCCTCTATATCCAAACCTTGTGCCTCTCATCTTCTCCTGGGGCTTTACAGCCTGCTTGGTGTATGACCTATCTTGAAGTCAGGAAAAAAATGTTTCAAACATACTACATGGCTTTTCATGTGCGAAGCAGAGTACCATTTTTAAGTGTTTGAAACTGGTTTTGCATCCTGAACTATATGGCTGATCAGATTTTGACTTCTTGTAATTCTAGCTAAGATACTATGTTTTGCTTCAGAAAGGTTAACCCTCTCAAAATTCAAAAGATGACTAGTTTAATTATATTTTTTGGTATCTCAATTTTCAAGAATGTTTAAGCAATTTTAGAAGTTATGTTGTCTTTTACCTTAAACTTCTTATACATTTTAATAAAGCTTTCAAGATTGTAAATCAACCAGTCAGAGTGTTTCTTGGACTTCTCTATGTTTTAATCTTTAACCCTGCTGAATATTATTCAATCTTATTTCAAACAAATTACCAATTTTAGTGACATTTCAAACAGACTTTCCAAAGTTATCCTCACAATACTTAAGTAGAAAGCAGAAAGGGAAAACTCAGATCAGACTGCATGTCTGTACAGGGTGTTTTGGTCTTTACTGTCTGCCAAAGCTTAATTTTCAGCAAATAATATGTAACCCACCATGTACGACTGGTTAACAGCTCCATAATTGATTCACTAGAATAATCATCTTTTCCGGTACTTCCTGTGACCTCCACCATAACCATCATCTCTCTTTCTTTTCCCACCATAACCTCCTCCTCCCCCACCATATCCTTGACCCCCATAACCATAGTTAGACTTGTACTTTCCACCCCCTCCCCACCTGTCTCGTCCATAACCCCCTTCCTTTCTGTCCCGTCTATAACCCCCTCCCCATCTATCTCTACCAAAACCTCCTCCCCACCTATCTCCACCATAACGGTCTCTACCAAAACCACCAAATCTACCACCACCATGATCTCCCCAGGAACTTTTCATCTTTGGTGGTGGAGGAGGCTGTTTTTTCTTCCTTTCTCCTCTTAATCGTCTCGCTTCAGCCTTTTTCTTTACCTTTCTCTTCAATGGACCGGATTCTGATATGGCACATTTGATAAGGAACCCCGACAGTTCAGAACCATCTAGAGCTTCAATTGCTCTTAAAGCACAATCACGGTCTTCCATGTGAATAAAGGCATAGTCTCTTACTTTTTCTACAAGTTTTATTTTGCCATATTGTTCAAATGTCCTCATGAGTGAATCCTCCGTTACTTCTGTACTAACATTACCCACATGGATTGTCTTACATTTGGTAAATTCTCTATGGGAGCAGGGTTGTTGTTCTTCAAACCATTCAACTTTCAATTTATCTCCACTATAGACCTTGAATAGAAAGCCCACAATAATTCAAGATAAACTTTGTAGTACTTTTTTAAGTTGCAATATTTCTATGATTTAACAAGTGCAACGCTGGGCATGGCATTATACGCCTAAAGCTCAGAAATAAATGGGTGATGCTTTGAATTTTTATTGATCCTTAAAAAGTATTTTCTAGCAAACACTATAGTATATTGTATTTATACATACATGTGAAGTTTCAAATTTGCAAACTGAATCAAACAAAGGGCAATAACTCAAAAGTTACAAATGGTAGAGTAATGGTTCTTGCGCTCTGCACACCCTAGCTATGAGATCTATACACCTGTGAAGTTTCAAGACTATAGGCCTTATAGTTTCAAAGTTATGGACCAGACACGAATTTGCTAACTGAATCAAACAAAGGGCAATAACTCAAAACTTACAAATGGTAGAGTTGTGGTTCTTGCCCTCTGCACACACTAGCTGTGAGATCTATACACATGTGAAGTTTCAAGACCATGGGCCTTATAGTTTCAAAGTTATGGACCGGACACGAATTTGCTAACTGAATCAAACAAAGGGCAATAACTCAAAACTTACAAATGGTAGAGTTGTGGTTCTTGCACTCTGCACACACTAGCTGTGAGATCTATACACATGTGAAGTTTCAAGACCATGGGCCTTATAGTTTCAAAGTTATGGACCGGACACTAATTTGCTAACTGAATCAAACAAAGGGCAATAACTCAAAACTTACAAATGGTAGAGTTGTGGTTCTTGCACTCTGCACACACTAGCTGTGAGATCTATACACATGTGAAGTTTCAAGACCATGGCCTTATAGTTTCAAAGTTATGGACCGGACACTAATTTGCTAACGGACAGACGGACAGACAGACAGACGATGCAGACGACAACATAATACGATCCTTCAGGCGTATAAAAAGGAACTAATATATAAGCAATTTAAATGAATTCTAATAATTATAGGTGTTTGCAAAAACTCTGAACCATGTTAGTACTAAACTTTTATCAGGGCCTAAGGTGATTAAATTTTCTCTTCTCAATTCAAACTTTTCTCAAATTTCAATTTGAGATAAAAGCTGTAATTCTGTTTTAATACTCATTTCAATGTATTAACATAAAATATGATATTAATAAGTTGTTATCAATATTTTCTTTTATTTTCATACATCTATTTGAATTTAAAATTTGAGAAAATTTTCAGTAGAGCCTGAGAAAAAATTTATAACCTCTGGCCCAGAACTTGTACATAGAGCAATATTACATTCCTTATAATATGGTTATTAATCTTAAATAAAAAAAAAGAACACCGCCTACGAGTGTAATGCTTGGCTGCAGGTGCTGGATAATGCAAAAAATCTCAGTCGAAAAGGAGCATAACTCTTACAAATTTGCTTTCAGTTTTCCCCCTTGACAGTCTGGATAGCTTTTGTGATCATGAATGCACATGCCAAGTTTCATGGAGATACCTTCAATAACAACAGAGATATGGTTAAAGTTAAAGCTTGTCATGCCCAATGCCAATGACGCAAAGTTGACCACAATTCCTAGGGCTTTCTCCTAAAACAGCCAGGCTACAAGTGTCATTACTTTGAATTTTTGATATAAATGTTTCTCCTCTGGAAAGCTAAAATTTGAAGTCATAATTAGTTTGGTCATGTAAATTGTAATGGAACATATATTACCTTGGGTCCAAGACCAGCTAGTATCTTTTTACCAAGTGCTGCAGCTTTGTGGTCTTTGAAATCCATAAAACAAAATCCTCGATTCTTCAAACCATTCTTGTTCATTTCATCACTCACAAACACTTCTACACCTGTAATATCTGGAAACAGTATTCACGGGTTATAGTTATAATCCAGAGCCCCTGTCCTACTAAATTAATTTAGGAAACCTCTGAGGTGCGTTTTTGGAGCAAGTTGGAAAATCCCACTAAATAAGATTTTAAGACGTCATAAGAAACGATTTTCAATATTTTGAGTGAAAACATTTGACGTTGTCAAGGCTACTCGTTTTAAGCCAATGCAAAACCATCTTTGTTTCCTCAATAAGATATCTTAAGATTCTTATTAAGCCGCTTAAAAATCTTAATCTAATAAAAAGGCTACGGCTTACAAATCTTTATTAGATTCTTTAGAATCTTAATCTAAGAAACACACCTCAGATCTTGGCCTACAGTGACTGCAAAAGGTTGGTGAAAATGTCATGAACAGCAAGATCAGAATTAATCAGGGGTTGTGCTAGTGTTTGAAATTTGGGTATCATTCAATCCTTGACCCTAAAATTCTCAGGATCAAAACAACAAAGTTAGCAAATTATGTGTTGTATTTTGATATGAAGAAAGCAATTGATTTGTAAAACTTTAGATAGTATATAAATAATTAAAAATTTGAATTACTTAACAAAGTTTGGACTCTAAGAAATGTGTCTCAAATGGATAAAATTGAAATTTCTAAGGGCCAAACAAGATATTTTAATATTTTCATATTTTGAAGGTCCCAAACATGGTCAAACACAAGCCCTCATCACTCAGTCATGAGACATTATAATGAGAAGGGTGAAGATTTCTTGGTGTAGTAAATATGCTGTCTAGAAAACTGAATTTAAATAGTAAATAGCTCAGATGTATTGAAGCATAGTTACAGCTTTCATCTAAAAATTAATTTTGAGTAAATTCTCCAAGTTGGAGAAAGTTTTATAAACTCTGGCCCCAATCAAACAGGTTTGAATGGATCTACAAATATGAGCCTGTGCAAAACATTTCCAACAAATTTCAAATATGTGCAATGTGTCTTTACTGTGCAATTTGTAGATAGATTTGGTCTCAAAATGCCTTTAGATAGTCAGGTAATCTTATAAATGTATTGTGTGACTGTCTAGGCTGCTTAATGTTTCCGCTTCACTAACATGTGAAATTGTTGGAAATGTCACACACAGGCTCATATGTCTTTATAATTAGTGAATTGCCTACTGTGCACCTTGAAATTCAACATGGCAAAATTCTCACTTTCTTAAGCTGCGACAATATGACAGAGATTGTTAAAAGTAGCATTAAACCCAATTGAAACAAACTAACAAACATTTTAGATTGACAGCAGCAATTCATTAGGGTAGTGAACCCCCAATAGTTCTGTAACATTGCAGAAGTAATGAGCTTTAACAGTATTAACCAATGTTTCCTAAACATTTTCACTAGGAAACCTCAGGCTCGGTCAACATTGTGAATGATCATGAGTTCCAAAATGTTGCAGAACTATTACAGGTCCACTACCTTAATACATATGATTACATACCAGGTACAAACTGACTGAATACTGAATTTATCTCCTCTTTACCAGTGGTCTTGGGGATGTTTCCAACAAACAGTCGCTTATTGCGTGATGAGAAATTTGCTTTCAAACTCTTCTTCTCTTCATAATTGTACCTGTGCAATAATTGGATATTTATAGTAGTTTTTTTCATCAGTGCTAACCAAGGTTTTCATTAGGAAACCTCAGTTAACACTGGTAAGTGTTCATGATTTGCGAAACGATGTGGAACTATTACAGGATCAAGTTGTTTCTGAGGAGAACATTTTTTAAGATAGAGTTTATGGAAGGGTGCATGCAAGGAAGCATTAATACTAGTCACTTCACCAATACAAAGAGGATAATGAATGAGTGGTCATTGAATACTGTATTTATCAAACCAGTCATCTATATACAGATAAAACTAGGATGCGTCGAGTTTTCATCTGTTTATAGATCGTGAGTTTAATAAATTTGGTATTTGATGAGCACAAATTTGATATCCTATTTATAATATGACCTAAATTTTTGCCAAAAATCGTCAAATTCTTGTAATTCAACATTTCAATTTTCAACAAAACATGTAACGCTGTTTAAAACTGATGTCACGAAATATTCATTATGACATCATTTTTTGCAATAAAAATATAGCAATGCTATTTGTTCTGAGCTCATTTGCAGTTATTCCACCAGTGTAATAACAGCCATGTAATATCAAAAATATTCAACGGGATTATTTCATTCCCACAACGTAGGTCATATTATATATTAGCTTACCCATCAATCTTCCTCAAAGCTCTTTCATTGTCATTCTCAGAACAGAACTGTACAAAACAGAAATTTCTTGTCCAGCCTGTAATGTTGTCAATCATGATTCTCAGCTCATAGATCTTCCCATACTGTGATAACAGTGGAACAAGTGTATCCTCATACCAATCATGAGGTATTTTACTGACCGAGATCTCCCTGTGAGTGGGTGGTGGCCCTTCCCAGTCTGGTGGTGGTCCCCCATATAGTCTCTGACCTAAAATATACAAATATGTGATAACAGGACACCAGCTTGTCTTCATACCAATGATAAGGTATGTAACACACTGAGTTCTCCCTCTTTGACAGTGGTAGCCCTTCTCAGCCTGAAAGTGGCCTCCATATAGTCTTTGACTCATAATATACAAATCTGTGATAACAAGACACCAGCTTGTCTTCATACCAATCATGAGGTATTTTACTGACCGAGATGTCCCTGTGAGATGACGGAATACCTTCCCACAATGGTGGTATTCCTGCATATAGTCTCTGATCTAAAATATATATAAATATGATAACAGGGACACCATCTTGTCTTCATACCAATCATGAGTTATTTTACTGATTGAGATCTCTCTGTGAGCTAGAGGCAGGCCTTTCCAGTCGTGAGATGTCCCACATACAGTTTCTGTCCTTCAATAAATATTTTACTTATATACAATGTAGATCTCCCTGTGAGCTAGAGACAGGCTTTACTAGCCTGCAGGTTTTCTCCTTTACAGCCCCTGACCTACAATACATAAATATGTAATAACAAAGACACCAGCTAGTCACATACATATCATGAAGTATTTTACTATTAGAGATATCCCTGTGAGATAAAAGTGATCCTCCCCAGTCTGGAAGTAAACTCTTATACAGTCTCTGACCTACAATATACTAATATTTAGTAACAGACACACCAGCTAGTCATCATACGAATCATTTTACTGCAGGAGATTTTTCTGACAGTTGGAGGTAGGCCTTCTTAGCTTGGTCAATCTTTTCATTACATCAATTTTATCATAAATTGAAATTAGATTTTTCTTATAAGTCATAATTTTCCAGGCAATCAAAAGTTTTAGACAGATTGTAATAAACAATCACTGAAAGAACATTTCATTGTTATGTTATCGAAATCTAGATGGAAGATTCTATAGAAAAAGATTTCAATAGAAACTGTTTACAGATAGGAGAATAGTAGATACAGTATCGAATGTTTAGATATGAGGGCATTGTACAAATCTAAAATCTTTATTTCTCATTGAAACCAGGGCCCAAGACTATAAAACTTTTTTTGTTACTCAGCTGAGAAATTTTGACATCTAAAAGGTTTTTCTGAAAGTTTGAATTAACCAAAATATTACTGAACATGGCAAATTTATTATTTTTGCAACATTATCATTATCAAGCAAATTCTAACGATAATTCCAATTTCAAGAATGGGTAAATTATAAATTAAGTACATTTTCTTTTATATTATTGTATGCCCAAATGTTTACAGAACCCACCTGAATCATCTGAACAAGACAATTCCAATTCGTACACACAATATAGAGCATATAGGGTTTGCCATGATTTTGTTGAAATAATAAAATATAGGATCTGTCATGAAATTTGTTTAAGACAAGCTAATCTGGACCGAGTCTAGAATAGAAATGTTATTTAACTTGCCTTTTCTATTTTAGACAAGGTTGAGATCAGCTTGTCTAAAATAAAATGTAGTATTCTGGTGTACCATATTTCCGTGAATGTTAATTAGAACTGTCGCAAATTTAAAATCAAGAGGAGACCTTGTTCCAAACTTATCACTTTCAAAACATCATGCAATTGTTAAAGTAGCCTGAAAATTCAGGTTGAAAATATCTTTTTTCAACAAAGTAATTGGAACATTCATAAAACACCCATTAAAATCATAGGTGCTCATATTTCCGTGCATCCTAAATTAAACAGTCCCATAAACAGTAGTGGAGTATTGTATGGCCTGAAAAAAATACCATGAGTCACATAATCATTTCTCATTGGGGTATGAAAATAACAGATTCAAAAAATCTTTATTCATACATTTAAAGTTTCCTAACACATCACAAGTACTTTGAAAAAGGAATTTTAGAGGATTTTTAAGTCCTACCGATTTTTGTGATTTATGGTAATTTAAAATAATTTCTTTCAAATACATTCATTATTCTAGATCTTTTATCAATATATAATGTAGTTTATTACTGAAATTTCAGTAAGTAACTCTAATTGACAATTCACAGAATTCAAGCCTTTCAGGGAAATAGGGTACAAAAGGATAACAGATTCTATTTATCACATAAGCATCATTTTGCATGTAAAAAACCAATTTTTGTAACGCTCGGTTGTCAGAATTTCCTCAAATTAGGTGCGTTAGGTGATGTGTTGACATCATTTTAGAATTTGATCTTTTAAGACAAGGATATCTAAGATGGCTGTTTGTTATAGAAGACAAGATCAGCTGTGGGAAAATTTTTATGAGTATCACAACAAGTGGAGCTGTATATATAATACATACTTAGTGTATTACATGGAAAAAGAATATCTAACGAGGTTGGGAGAATTGAAAATTGTAGAGGCTCTGCCGAGACAATTATCAATTGTCTCAACTGAGTTAGTTATTTTTTTCATACAAAAAACTAAGTATGTATTATATTTATCTTATAACCTCTATTTGTCTTGTTTTTGTCGGTGTTTGTACCTGGAATGCAAGTTTCTAAAGATAACCTCATTATATCATTGTTCTAAAAATAACTATTTGATATCATAAAAAATATCATACGGGATGTTATCATATGGATATTTGTATAGTTATAAGATAAAAATTAATACCATACCAGTACACACTTTAATGGTATATCCTGTCATCTGTAACAGTTCTTCAATCTTCTTTGGATCTGGACCATTAAATATACTCTCCCTCCTTCTAATGTAGAAACTAGAAAACAAACATCAAACTGTTTCTCAATTTATGCAACAACAAGAAGCTTTATTTCATTTGAACAGCATGTTAAGATATCGGTCCTGGTAAATGGTTCTATTATGAACAAAATTTTATCATGAATTAAAGTACAGTCTAAGCGGTCAAGGGATATGCCAAAATTGCTTGCTTCAGATAGGTGCTTGCTTAATACAGGTCAGCCAGATATCAAGGGGGAGAGAGGGTGAAATGATACATCAATATAGCATTGATCAAGTTAAAGGCACAGACTAGGAAAAACAAATTTCCATTTTATTCATTAAAGATTTACATCTTATTTCTGCAATAAACGTTGACATTTATCTTAAGATCGTGAAAAATGTCTTCTTCTTTTTTTCTAAATCTCCAATTACAAATTAAAACAATAGCCAAAATAATATTATGAATCTATTCAATCATCAGAAGTCAATTCGATCACAAATTCATAGGCAACAGCCCTCTCTGAAACAAAATATATAATTGTCAATCAATTAATTGGAATGAATCATGCCTAAAGAAAGTTAAGTCAAGTTTCTTTACCAATTACAGGCCTCAAAAACTGCATAAAAACATTTTTTGTCAAATGTTTTTGGTTGAAATAAATACGAAAGTCAACCTTTAAATAGAGTATTAACAGTTCTTTCGATCAACCTACTCTACTAGAAAATAAATCGATCAAAATCTGAACCAAATTTCTTAAATTGGTTTGTGTAAAATGTCAATTTTATAAATATCAATTGTTTCCAATAAAACTTCCATGTTTGTCACCACCTGTTAACCGTTTAAGCGTGTCTTTGTGTATGTATATTTGATTTATGACACTTGAATAGATAACACGAAAAACAATAGTTGACCGTAAAAATTACGACCCCGTGAAAATCACAGTAGTCTTTCGACTGACGACACTCTTTAATTGGCAATGAGTATAACTGTGATAATTGCCCTTTATTCTTTGAGTGGCCGCAAACTCAGGTTTTATGAATGACGGGACATGAATTTAGCGGCCATTGCGGGTGTTTCACAAATGCTTGTTGAATACAGGTAAAATTAAGAGTATAACAGTTCTGGGGGACATTGAACTGCACGTTAATGACAGGTGCATGCTGAATAGAGGTGGCTGGAAGACCAGTTTGACTTTACCAGTATCAATTTCACTTATGTATACACAAGCTGGGGATCCTACGGAACCTCCAACTAAATGTCCTTAAACAAAATTTTTTCTTTGGTATTTACACTGCAGAAACCTTGTTATAAATTTGTGAACTAATCAAGGAAGTCACTAGGTCACATAAATAAATTTAAACTATAACCAAGACTTAACATATATATAAATTCAACAATAACAATAACTTTGTAGGTGGGGGTATAATTATCACAGATTTTCCATATAAGATCATTAACAATTGAGTAGGGCAAAAGTGCTGTGCTATAGAGTCCCAGTGAAAGAATGCATAATTTAATATGATACCTACTTGAAAACTCTCATTTGTCCCAACAAGTAAGCACATTTGTTCGCCACAAAGGTCAAGTCTCTTGGCCACATGACCTTCAAAAACTGCACACCCTGTTTTGGAGTAAAAGAACAGAGACCAGTCTTCAGTTTGTCTGTCATTTCTTCATATTTGATCCAGCCCGACTCAAACATCTTTAACAGCTGGAAGACCACTGGTTCATCAAGTCCTGCTTGAATCATCTCCTAAAGAATAAACAAGATGAATGAAAAAGGGAGTAATTCATTTCTTACAATGACAACAAATTGTGTTATTAAAACACAAACGCTCTCAAAATGGCAAATTTTACAAAATTTTAGCCTTATCGATACGGCATATTGATAAGATCGATCACCAAATATAAGCATTGTTCTTTGAATAGTATTGAAGTAATTGGTAAGGTTTTCTTGTTAAGTTTTACAGACAGACAGGCAGACAAACAAGGGTAAAAAAATACACCAAACCTATAGACAGACAACAGTTAATCAACACTCCTATTTTATCAACACAGGGACATAAAAATAGTATTATAGGGGAAAGAAATTGACAAGTTTTGAAAGTAGCCTTCAAAAACAAAGCTATCATCTACCAGCAAACATTCATCAAGAAAACCTTATTAACCCTTCCCTGTTTTACAAAATTTTGGACCTGTCCAAATTCAATGATTTGCAGACGAAAATTTAAAGTGGATTTAATTTGAAAAATAACCATTCAGTAGGGTAGAAAATAGTGTGGAAAAAGAAGAAATTGCTTGTCAGAAGCAATTTCTTCTTTTTTCACAATGTTTCCTCAATCATAAAGTCACAGGCACATAAAAAGCAGGGATTAAACAGCAAAGGGTTAATGATAAATAATGAAGTTTCTCTGACTAAACACCAGGGGGGTCAGAGCAACACTATTGTAAGTGCCTACATATTTATAGGCACTTACAATAGTGTTGCGCTGACCCTTCGTCATGCTTCTCAAATATGGATCATTTTCATCTTCCAGTCTTAATAAATGTTTTGTCTAAAAAATTTAAAATGATGGCTATTTACCACTACTGATAGTTGAGTCTATGTATGATTTTTTTTACATTTTATGTGTGATTGATGGACAGACAAACAGTTGTCTGGACAACTACACAGTGCATTTAAAATATTCTCATATTTTTAATTGGTATAATTACGTAGAAGATATCTATTATGCAAATAGTTAAGACTATAATTAGTTTATTTGTCTTGTTTGTATGAGGTTTTAACAATCTTTTATTTATATTGAAGAAACTATATATCTTCGGAGATCAATATACAAAATTAAGTGAATAAAGAAATTAACATTTAACAAAAGTTAACTATAGAAGGAGAAGATGAAAGAAGACTTGATAATTATAGCTTATTATAAAGGGAAGGAGAAGGGAAAAGAAAAGATAAAAAGAACCACAGATAGCGAATGTCATTCAATTCATTCAATGTGGAAAAGGAGGAATTATGGCTGGACCGCGACGCTCCTTATCAGCTCTAGAAGGTCAATCAATTATAGAAGAAAAAAAAATCGAAATTTTAATGAAATCTATTATTTGTTGACACTTCCGGAATTGAAAATTGAGAGGTTAAGGATAAGGATAATGAGCCACGATAAAAAAAAAAGGATAAGTGCCGCCATAGAAGATTGAGCCTGGGACCTTTAGATTGATAGTCATTCATATTTGGATATGTAAACCAGATTTGGAGGGGAATACAATTACAACTTCTGTTATTAGGTCTCCTCCTTCCAATTTTTTAAAACCTCTAAACTTTACTATAGATTACAAGACCTCAGAATAGATAGCCCAGCCCCAGCATTAACCAAACGTACAACTGGGACTTGGCTTATGTACAAAGCTGATAGTTAAGTCTATTGCAAGACTCATCTCTCTGTCGTTCCCCCCCCCCAATAATTCATACAAACCTGATAGTCAAGTCTATGGCCAGACTCATCTCTCCATTGTTTTTTACTCTCCCCAATAATTCATACAAACCTGATAGTCAAGTCTATGGCAATATTCATCTCTCCACCGTTTTTTCCCTCTCCGCAATAATTCATACAAACCTGATAGTCAAGTCTATGGCGAGACTCATCTCTCCATTGTTTTTCTTCTTCACTCAATTCTTCCTTTTTAGGTTCTTCTTCCTCTTTCTTTAACTCCTCTGCAAGTATAATTATATAGAGCTTAATTGTTTCAGTGTAAGATCTATTTTCCTTCCATGCTTTTTGGTATCATAAACCAGGCTTTTGACCCCCAAATCTGAAAATCTTGTTTTCACCCTTAAAAAATTCTCCAAAGGGGGTTATTGTGATCCCATTGAGAGAAATTTCTGCAAACTAAAGCAAATGTTTTTTTTCCCTTAAACTTTCTTCAATTCATCCTATATATTATATAAAATTGAATTGTTTTAATCATATCTTTATGAGAAAAGGTCAGACGATTTTTAAACCTATAAAATCATACTCATGATTTGCTCTTACTATTGTTTTGACCCTTTTTAAATCAGATTTGACCCCAAGAATTTCATGGTAAGGGGGACAAAGACTCCTCAATTTCAAACACTAACATAGGATAATAAGGGATGCAAGTTTTGTGTGTCCGAGACACATAAATAGGTAGCCTTGACCCTCAAAACTTTCTGATGTGAATCCTATGGACCCTCTGGATATTAACTTTACAATAAAGTTGGAGACTGTTTAAACAGTCCTCATTCTTTTCTCAATTTGAGCCCCAAGTAGTCATATACGTGTATGTCAAATATATACATGTATATCCAACACTTAAATCTGTCTTTACCTCTAACCAGAAAACAGCTCTAAATTCACATACATAAAGTCAAAATTATTGCTTAAAGAAATGGACTTTGATCCCATTTTGTTGAAGTCCGACCAAAACCCTGACTAATATTAGCCCTGGACCAGAGAGCTGTTTTACTAAATATCTTATGATAATTTTTTGCGCAAGTCAAAAATTAAAGTTGCTTCTACAGTAGTAACTAAATTTGGAATTCTGCCATGCATCATGTCATTGGAATCGTCTTCTTACGACAATTTCAATGAGATATTGTGTGGCAGAATCTAACAACGAATGAAAACACCACATATGATTAGTGATTTTGACATACAATTAATTTTTATGTAAGAAGTTTAGTAAAACGGGCCCCAACAATCAGCAAATTTTTGCCAAACCTTCCATTTCATCATGGTCTTCCTCCATTTCTTCTTCTTCATCAGATCCGTGTGATGACATCGCTGTACAGTCTTGTGTGTCTTGTGAAGTAAATTACTGAAAATAAAGGTGTTTCCTTGTGTACCCTATTTCTGAGAGTTGTCATGTGATCTTGTGCATGACATTTCCAACCATTTCACAAATTTTGTGCTTGGTATAAACATGGAGCAACCTGAACAACCAAACAATACATTAAGAATATTGGCTTACTGACTCGAGAGAGGTTGAGACCTTGTCTATCCATAGAGTGCATGGTAAAGTCTCTGGTCAGACTAAGTGGATGCACAGACTGTCCAGAGACTTTGATTTGCACTTATGCAAATCTGTTGGAAATGTAATGCAAAGCTCATATCTGTGAATAGTCAATTAGAGTTACTTACTATATTTTCAGTAATGTTTTCACTATATTTTGATAAAAGATATAGAATAATGAAAATCTATGAAAGAAAATTATTATCATTATTAAATAAAACTCTATAATCCTCTATTTTCAAACCCCAATGAGAAATGACTATGTGACTTATGGCAAAAATTTTGAGGCCATACATTAATCCAATAGTGTTTAATGGACTGCTTAATAAATTTAGGATTACTGAAATATGATCACTGTGGATTTTAATGAGTGTTTTATGAATATTCAAATTACTTTGCTATAAATGGATGATTTCACCTTCAATTTTGAGGCTACTTTAATAATTGCATGATGTTTTAAAAATGATAATTTTGGAACAAAGTCTCCTCTTGATTTCAAAATAGTAACATTCTAATTAACATTTACAGAAATATGGTACAAAAGGATAATGGTTTAAAGGGAGGTAAGTTGCAGTGGATATGCAAGTTAGAAAGACCTTCCCTTAGATATATGGTTAATGATAACATAAATAGACAGTGTCAACCCATTTAAGGTTGAGGACCCTTTTATCTGAATGGATTATGTCTGGCAATGTGCTCAGTTTCTTACATTTTGTGGCAGCAGTAGAATAATGACAATTGCCTGAACTGAGTTGCCTTGCTCAGGGATCTCTAAGGCCAAGACTCTGGGGCAAATCTTCTCAGAGGGGAGAGTAATGTAATAGTTTGAAGACTGAAGTTGCAGTGGATATGCAAATTAGAGAGACTTTCCCTAAGATAAATGGTTAAGGATAACATATATGGATAGAGTCTACCCATTTAGGGTTGAGGATCCTTTTCTTTGGATGGATCATGTCTGTCTTGTCAGTCCGATTAGCCCAGTTGGTAGAACACCCGACTTCAAAACCACCGATGTTGGACCGTTAGGGTTCGATTCCCAGGCTTGCACACTAAAAAACTGTCTTTTAGATGAGCCATTAAACTGAGGTCCCGTGAGACGGTGCTTTACACCGAGCACATTCAAGAACCATGGCGGATAGCAGCAGCAGTTTCGTCTTGATTCCTTGCATTCTTCCCCGTAACAACTAACTGTCTTTTTGGGCTGTCACTCATATGGGCATGTGCTATGTTAGTATGCTACGAGAATAAATAACGGGAAATACACACACTAATATCTGTCAATGCACCCTTAGTCTCAGTATGATTTGTAAGACAATTTATCTTTCTTCAAAATGAGCCGTAGTTTCATGCACTACAATAAGTTTGATATAAAAACATTGCCTTAATATTAGTGATGAAATTTGACCAGTTCCATTCCAATTGAACCAGTTTAGAACATGGGGCTTAACCGATGGATAACAACTACCAGGGAGAGTTTCAAAATAGAGAAGTGCTTTTCATTGATGATCAATTGGGTATTGACCAATTTTTGTTAAGTTAAAATAAAATAATTTGATTAACGATTTTAACATGATTCTTCAGAATGATCCCATTTTCTGTTTTATTTTGAGACAAGAATAATACTTGCACAAGGATTCAGTTTTAAAACAAAATTCATTAGAGAAATCTCTACAGATATTATCTAAATGGATTTTGCCCCATACTATGTTACAAAAATCTCAGACTTCAAAAAATATCTTTTCCAAGGTGATATTTGAATCTTTCTTGTTTATTTAGTGACACCCCCCTAACAGGTCAGTGGTTCTGAAATTAGCTGCCCGAGTTGTCAGGCTTGTCCTTTAAGCAGCACGGACAAACAGATTTTCAAAGCTAGGTTGTCCGCAGACAAGTGAAAAAATCTCTTGAAAAAAATATTTTCTTAAAAAGTTAGCTGTTTTCTGATATTCCATGGAATCCCATGTCACCAGTGAGTTTGTTTCTAGGATACTTTTATTTTTTTTAGCAACATCAATTTTGTTTTCAATATTTTACAGTCTCTTCAAAATTCAACGGACAAGTAGGTTTTAGATATGGACAAGCCAGTGTATGATCGTTACTTGTTTGTGGACAAGCAGACTTTTAATATATTTTAGAAACACTGCAGGTGGACCAGAACTGGTTAAGTCATAACAATTAATAACTTACATATTCTCTTGCATGCCAGCAATAGATATTAAAATTGTTTCAGTTAAATGAATATTTTTGCATAAGTTGAAAAATTATTAGCTTTCATTATATGCTTATCTCAGCCAGAATTTGAGACGCATTTTTTCAGGTGTATGAAATGGCCTTATAATGCCAAGGTGCATGATGAAAAGGTCTAGCATCTGGAGGAGTTGGATGACTTTGTCTGCTGAAAAATATATTTTGCGAGAGAAATATGATAGGCCTTTGGACACAAACAATTAGATAGTCGACATTTCTTTTGACAACAGAGATTTTTAAAAAATATTTTACAAAGTGGACCCTAACTGGTCATGGTTCGGAACTGGTTAATTGACGGTACCAATAAAATCAACCTACTATATGTTATATTTGCCTAATTCCGTGGGTATTTCTAAAAATAGCTCTAGACAACTGTGATGACGTCATCAAAACAAAGAAAATTGGAGCTAGAAAATACCTTGCTCATTTTGTGTTGATACAGTCTACTGATGTGTGACTTCCTCGCTTTAGCAACAAATGTATATTTTGTTAAGGATTTATGCATAACATATTAAAAACTTGGTTTTCCTTTATCCGTGGCCTGTAAAAAAGTTGGCTAAATTAAGAACAATACTGCGATGACACCTGAAGAAATTTGATGCTACACATGCAAAGTATGTCTTAAGCCTCGTTCTTGAAAAAGGACATTAAAAAATGTAAGAAAAATACTCAAATCTGTTCATTTTAAAAGACTACCATTTTTAAATTCAGAAATTCTGAAAATGTTAGGAAAAAGATTGATTATGTTGAATTATGATGAACCAATCTCATTTTTCAAAGCAAATTTGATCAAAGCATATAAATAATGCTTTCTCAGAATAATCTGTAAAGGAGTTTAATGTTTCTTTTCTTCCTTCAATATTCTTTTTCATAGCCACGGATAAAAGACAACCCATTGCTTTAGGCATATCAACCATATACCAAGACTAAAGCTTAGAGCTAAAGCATATTTTCTTATCATCAATTGTTAAAACATTGGATAGAATAAAGAGACATGTCATTGGGTAAGCGCAATACTATTGTGAGTTCCTACATATCATAGGCAGTTACAATAGTACTGCACTGACCCCTCAATGTGTTAAGTTTTCTGCTTTATTAACTAGAACTATCGCAGAGCTGACTTATACTCCCCACAAGCACTTTGTCAAAATGCAAGTGCTATTAATTCAGGATAAGTTTGTAACAGATAATCAGAAATTGAGGTCATATGCAGCATTTGCATGAAGTTTGATGAGTGTAGGTCTCTTGGTTCTTGAATAAGAATCAGGAAACCAAAATTGACCAAAAATTGATTGTGACCTTGACCTTTAACCTATGTGACCCCAAAACAATAGGGCACTTCCTTGGGTCATAAGCAACATTTGCATAAAGTTTCATGATTGTAGGTCGCTTGGTGCTTGAGTTAGAGACCAGAAACAAAAATTGAACAAAAATTGATTGTGACCTTGACCTTTGACCTATGTGACCCCAAAACAATAGGGCACTTCCTTGGGTCATAAGCAATATTTGTATAAAGTTTCATGATTCTAGGTGACTTGGTTCTTGAGTTAGAGTCGGGAAACGAAAAGGTCTACGGACGGACAGACAGACGGAGGGCTTGATGGACGTACAGACAAATACATATGTTGAAACCATATACCCCCCTCTACTTCGTAGGTGGGGGTATAAATGAGTTGACGGATGACGTCACGGGTCACGTGATGTTTGCATCCGGGGAATCGTTGTAGGCAGAAAGAACTACCAGTTGCATACACAAATAGTAAAATATCCAATATTCAAGTTATAAGATTGTACATTTCTAATAAGTATTCCCTGTTGACAAAGGTGTCAAAATTTAGATAAATCATCCAACCTTCTGATTACGCAGTTGTCATCACATGACATTGTCTGTGAAAAGAATATTTCTTGTCGAAAGATAACCACCCAGAAATCCATAGAATGCAAACAAATCGCTGTTGAGCAATTGATATATCGCGCATTCGACATTAATTAAGCTGTATTTACGTTTTTTGTTCACTCATAAACGAAATATAGTATATCTTACCTATACTGAGCTAATTCGAGTTTCAATGCCGATTGTTCTTTATCCCATTTCCGTTATTCATCCTGTCACAGAAATTTCAAACATTGGGAAAGGTTTTTTATTGCCCTTTTCCCTTATTTGTCTAGAAACTATTAATCCAATTATTAGTTTAATCTGTAAATTTTGAGACCACCACCTACTGTTGAAAACCGCTTTGCTTCCATAAAAAGTCCCCCGCACATTTAGAAAATTGGTTACTTTAATATAATAAACGTATGTTGCCAAACACTCGATCTGCCGACTTAACAGCTTTTCTAGTTAGATTGTAAAATTCTATCAAAGAATTTTCATTGTGCGACATAAAAAATTTAGCCGCTATTAACACAAACATGTGTCATAAAGTTCGACTTTCTAACGCAATGATCCATACTACACGGCCGGGGAATCTCTTTCATCTGACCGTAACCGGATGCGCTTATCGATATTGCCCATGTCATAAAACAGTAGCTGCTAATCGCACAATTGCATGTGTCATAAAGACAAACTTCTATAACATGTGCCAAATTTTAATTGATCTGACCGTGACGATGCACACGCCACTGATTGATTGCTTTCATCTGGACACAACTTTTACCCATTCATTAGGCATAAAGTGTGAAGTTTCATTTGACACAAATCCTTTAATGCCTTATCAGTCATAGATTAAATCAAGCTTTTGATAAAATATTTCATTTAAGATTCCACTTCAGCGGCGATAAATAAGGCCCACATGATTTTTTCAATCCTGAGCCGCGTTCATTTAGTAGATCGATCTTCCGTGTCTTGAACAAGCAGTCAGTACTAGTAGTTCTTCCTCAAATTTGAAAAAAAAGGCCGAGATAATTTTAATCAAATATAAGTTAGGCCTACTGCATATCTGAAACGCAGCGTTTGCTTCAGCGGGAAATGGAAGCCGCCAAATACGAAAATGTACCCCGAACCATTTTTCTATTTTGCTTTATGTACATGTAGTTCCCAATGAATAATAAGAGGGTAAAAAATCGAATTTTAACGGGTAGGAAAGAAATTGAAGCATATGTTATTTCTTTATTTGTTAAGGATGAAATAATGTGATCGTTCTTTTGTAAATCTTCGTTTTTTATCCTGACCAGGCGAAAAAAATAATCTTGAAATTGAAAGCGTTGTTGGCGAACGAAACATCGCAATGCAGCCTGATTAAAATGGATTTGCGATGTTCTGTTCCGCAACGACGACTTTAACTACATTTCAAAAACAAAAATATAAAATGAATGTGAGCAAATATAAGTAGAAAGTTCTGAAATTCTGGCGAGTGAACGAATTAACGTTACAAGTCACTTTTTCCCCAAACATTGTTTAACCCGAGTCATCTTAAACTCGGTAAAATTACTTTATTGGAAAGGGTTAATGAATTTTACTTATTCATCTTACGTTTCCCCAATAACATTCGACGCGTATGACCATTTCGTCTGATTTTACCCTTGAAAACGGCGCGACTACGGATACAACAGATCTCGATCGGCTGTAGTTCCGAAGTTTTATTCTACTTTACGCCGTGAACCGATTAATCTGAGTCAAACTTTTTTATTTAGTTTATGTCATACAAATTCATTACGTTATGGAAAGCGGTAAAGAAAGTTAATGTGTTCAAGTAGCGGATGCAAAAAGGGTTCAAGGGATTCAAACGAAGCCCCATCTATAGCCTAGTTGTTTCATTTTTACACAGAAATTCAAACAAATCTTTGTAACACTAGGAAAACGAATCTTCTCTCCCTTTATTGTATATTAGTACCCTTTTTATCCTTCATCCACCGCCGTTTTCATCAAACTTTCCATAAAAATCTTAAAATATAACCATTTCTGGGTTTGTTTGCAGAAACGGTGCAACTACAGCTTTGTCAGAACTTTCACGAGTGATGTAGACTGAGTTACGAATGTTTGAAAACCTAAACACTTACTATGTTTCATACATAATTTTCAATTTTCTTTATGAATGACGTGAAAATTGACAAAAAAGAAAACATCAAGTTTACAAAGCAAGAATATTTGCGCTAAACCACGGACACGTGTTTTAAAGTCCCTCGATCTAAATTGCGCAACTCGAGCGTCTATATAAGACAGACCATAGGCCATGTTTATTCAAAGATTCTAGGTTACAATATTTTTAAGCAAATACATTATTTAAAGAGACAAAAAACCAATTCTAAATAGCTAAAAGATCTATCGTCGATGGCAACTTCGTTCAATAAGTCGGACGAAATAGTCTAATCTCGGGAAGCTTATACGGGGCTTTTACGTAAGAGATTCTTTAAATATCGATTGATCATTAACGGGAAACATTCGTACAATTAATATTTAATTTTCTTTTTATCTTAAATTTAAATGAACGGTTGATTTTGAACCAGTTTTAATTGTCATCTCGCATAGAGATCTGACTCTTTTTGCCTACCAGTAATGCGCATGCGCGGGAAATTCTCAATATAAACAATAACAATCAACTCTCCTATAACTAGCACTAACTATCCAGGACCTAGTGTCTATTCTAGGATTTGAAAAGTAGGGAGGAATTTTGTTGAAAATCGCCAACATTCCTATAAAAAGATGTAATCTTTTACTCTTTCTCTATGTAAAAAAATACCCCAAACACCTTCAAAAACGGGGGATTTTTCAAAAGTACATGCTAAAACACACAATCCCTCCTCCTAGAATAGACACTTATCTGACCAGACAGTATTAATTATATGTAAATTGAAAGGGTTAAATGCTTAATGTTTCTATGGGTATTTTAGTTGTGAAAATGCACTCTTTTTTTTTTAAAAAAAATAAAGGTTGATGATTAAAATGCTGTTGATTTGCTTTATGACTCGACAGGGACGAATTGTCCATAGACCGAAAGGTTTTTAAAATTTACTTGACCTCCTACCTTTCCGAACGTACATGCATAAGTTAAAATTGATGAATTGATCACTTCACCAATAATCTTATGAAACATTACGGTTAAATTTCCCCGAAAGTTTTTTCTAACAGACCGTGAGATTTTTATGGACTGTGTTTGGTTCTTTTCCTGCATTTCATCAAGGGTTTTTTTTTCGGCTTTAGTAGACAAGAATTAATCTAAAATTGATTGTGAAATCAATCAGTTCAAGGAAAAGATCGAAATATATTTCTAATCAAAGCTATTACTTACTTTTTGTATTGCAACTGACTTGGTTGCGAATCGGGGTGCGAATCGGCTCGTCCACGCCTAACACATATAGACTGGAATGTTTTCTCTTGTTCAATTAGACTGGAATCTCTGTCCCAAATGATGACCGGTCAATCACTCTCAAATTTAATGTGGTCTCAGGTTTTGTCATATTTTGTCTACTTTCAACATCTTTCAATTTTCAGCAAGCTTTTATTTTCTTTTTTGTTTTCTGGTTATCATACGGTTTCTGTCATAATCATTAATGTAAACAGACACAAGATGTGTTTGTGAAACACGAATGCCCACGTAACAGCATTTTTTTTAAAGTTTGACCTTGACAAATGACCCTCCTTGTCACATGACCTTGTCACATGACCTTGACTTTGGTGTACAGCTTTGTATGTCAAATACTTTTGGAGAAAAGGCAAAGGTTAAGTTTGGTTAAGTTTTCGGACAGACGGACAGACAGACGGACAGACGGACATGAGTAAAACAATATGCCCCCGATCTCTCGATACGGGGGCATAAAAATCATCAAGTCTTGCTAATAAAATACTGGATATATTACTTCTTGGTTCTCAAAAAGATATGACACAAAAAAGCCATGTTCAAAACTGGGATTACCCATTCATGAATTCAGTCATTCAATGGCGGTGGCAGTTTAACGAACCCCCTCTGAAACCCAATTATTTCATTTTTACACAGAATTTCAATTTATACATGTACTTCTCTTGTTGTACAAGGCATATTCCTACTGTAAACAAAGCTTATGCAGACACTTAACACTTGTCATGTTGAATAAAAACCATTGTAAAATTACATTAAAATCAAAGTGCCAAGAGCACTAAATGCACTAATTGTGAGTCAGTATTTGTTTGAAAATATGATATCGAAACTATTCTGGATTACAAAAAAAAGGTGGTATGGAAAATGATCAGACTGCACATATGTGCAGGCTGATCTTTGTCTAAACCCATTGCCAAAGCAGGAATATTCCGGGTTCAGCATGACAAGGGTTAAGACTAAGATGCAGTCTGTTCTTAGAATACACTGTCTGCTTTTTACTTGATTTTTATGAGAAAAAAACACTTGATACAGACTCACTGATATATCAAAACAAGAGGCAGAGGAGGGCCTGTATTGCTCCACTGGCTGTAACATCTTTAGACTTTCATTAAATAAAGCTTTCTTTGATAAAAACAACACTTTGAATCTCTTTAGACCTATTTTATAATAATTAATTGCATATGTTCCAAATTACACCAAAATACTCAATCCCCATGAACCTGCATCCCTTTACCCTTCTCATTAAAACAAAAGTTCAGGAGGAGATGTCTTTCAAAGATTTTGGGCTCAAAATAAGCCCCGCCCTGCTATGCCCATATTTATGGGCCAATCAAAATTTCATGAAGAATTTTTGAAAAAGATCACCGAAGGAACATTCTGGTAAAGTTTCATTAAAATCAGTCCAGTGATTCTGGGGGAGGTGTCGGTCAAAGATTTTTGGCTCAAAATAAGCCTCGCCCTGCCACACCCATATGTAAGGGCCAATCTAAATTTCATGGACAATTTTTGGAAAGGGTCACCCCAGGAATATTCTGGTGAAGTTTCATTGAAATCAGCCCCATGGTTCAGGAGGAGATGTCGTTTAAGATTTCGGGCTCGAAATAAGGCCTGCCCTGCGACCCCCATAATTATTGGCCAATCAAAATTTCTTGAACAATTTAAGGGTCACCCAAGGAACATCCATGCCAAGTTTCATTGAAATCAGCCCTGTGGTTGAGGAAGGGAAGATTTATAAAGATTTCAAAGGGAAAAAATGTCACGCCCTACCACGCCCACATACGGGGGTCAATCAAAATTTCTTTTACAGAGGGTCACCCAAGAAACATTTCTACCATGTTTCATGAGAATCCGCCCATTGGTTTAGGAGAAGATGTTTAAAGAAAAAGTTTACGCACACAAGGATGCACGGACACACCGCCATGACAATAGCTCGCTGGCCTTCAGCCAGTGGTTCTAAAAATATGAAATTTAAACAAAATTTAAAATTGGAAGGATACTGGTTATATTGTGTAATATTAGGAGAACGAAGCACCGCTTTAATATGTCCTAACCCCCTTTTCAAAAATCCTGGATCAGTTGCTGGTCATAGATAATATGTCTCCCACTACCAGGGAAATAATCAGGACATTTGGAACACCACTCGGCCAATCTCACAATCAACCTCGGATGTTCATAGACAGATTATTTTCAAAAATTAGGGAAAACCTTGGAAAACTTGATGACGTCAGTTAAAATGGCGTTAGCCCTCGAAACGTTGAGTGAAAATGTTCGACCTCGCCAACGCTACTCGTTTGAAGTCACTGACATTAAACCATCAAATCCTTATATAAATAACTTTAGATTCTTTAATAACGGCTAAAAATCTTAATTTTTGAGAATGATTGTCATTCACAAAAATTCAGATTTTTCAGCCCTTATTTACTGTAAAAAGATATCAATCTAAAGATAGTGCCGGTTCGCTAGTTTTTCTTACATTGT
Source organism: Fragum whitleyi (assembly GCA_948146395.1). NCBI lineage: Eukaryota > Metazoa > Mollusca > Bivalvia > Cardiida > Cardiidae > Fragum > Fragum whitleyi. The sequence goes on along the minus strand of OX411548.1, from coordinate 20,051,160 downwards.
TTCCGCCTAACAAAATGTACAATTTTGTTACACTCATCCGCCTTACATACATCCGAGGTATGTTGTAGTTTACGGAAATGGCCGAGTGATGTTCCGAATGATGATCAGGAGTGCCCTTTAAAGATTGATGAGCAATTGTTGTCTTAAATGGATCGAATATTATGAGCATATAGTTGTAATTATTGTAAATTAGGTTTTATTAGCAAGACTTTTATTTTTGCTTGTATGCGTGACTGATTGAAAACACATTATAGCTTATTTTTTGTAGGACAAAGAAATAAAGAATCATACTAAAAGTTCAGGATCCTGTTTAGGCTCTCAGGACTTTTATGTACTGGAACTTCACAATATCATTATTGCAATATGATGTGATATGACTTATATTTGACCTTAATGTTAGGTTCATTCATGAATACATGTACTATTCCCATGACACTTCAATAAATGTCACTTGAGCATAGAATTTCTGTTAACTGTACTGCAGATGTTGGTGTGTACTTAGGATAAGGTAGCAGGATAAATAGCACCTGGCTATGAAGCATGCAGACACCTCAATTTGAAAAAAAAAGTGAGGTCATTATGAACGTTGTATGGCAATCATGTGCAAAAGTGATGCACTGTAAGAATATTTTCACAGTTTATCTCATTTTTGCATTAAAGAAATAGAATAATCATTAATTTTCAAGTAAGATCTATTAATATTTCATTTTGAGAATGCCAAAAGCTAAATTTTCACTCATGGCTCCACCACACATGAAAATATAGTTTTTGTTGTTCACTCTTCGGGAGAGCATTAAAGACAAGATGTATTCCTAAAACACAAATGCCCCCAAAAAAGCAAATTCTTCAAACTTTTGTCCAAGACAGATGATCTTGACCTTGTCAAATGACCATGACCTTGGTATCTGCAGATGCGTATTGTAGATCTGTCATCAAGTCTAATATGAGCATTGTATCTGTATAGCCTAGAAGTAATTGGCCATATTAATTTATTTTTAGGTTTTGCAGACAGACTGACAAATGGAAAGACAATAGTAAAACAAGAGGGCCATAGTGGCCCTAAATCGCTCACCTGAATGAACTTTCTAAAATTTTCAAAAGCAGGTTTAGAAAGAGAATGATGATTAAATGTCACTTAGCTAAATAATGCTGTTGCTTCAATAAATATTGAGAATCCTTTTTTACAATATTCAGGTTAACTTACACAAGTTTTTTCTATGATTTGACCCGGTGACCTAGTTTTTGGTCCCAGTTGACCCAATTTCAAAGTCATCCAAAATTGCATCAATTCAATCAATTTTGCCGAATTTCAAGATGCTCTGGCAAAAAATGTGGCTTCTAGCGTGAATACAAGGTTTTTCTAAGATTTGACCCAGTGATCTAGTATTTGACCCCAGTTGACCCAATTTCAAACTCATCCAAGATTTTATTTAGACAATTATTCTGACCAAATTTCAGGTTGATTGGGGAAAAAATGTGGCCTCTAGAGTGCATACAAGGTTTTTCTAAGATTTGACCCTGTGACCTAGTTTTTGACCCCAGTTGACCCAATTTCGAACTCATGTGAGATTTTATCAAGACAATCATTCTGACCAAATTTCAGGTTGATTTGGCAAAAAATGTGGCCTCTTGAGTGCATACAAGGTTTTTCTAAGATTTGACCCGGTGACCTAGTTTTTGACCCCAGTTGACCCAATTTCAAACTCGTCCAAGATTTTATCAAGACAATCATTCTGACTAAATTTCAGGTTGATTGGGCCAAAAATGTGGCCTCTAGAGTGCATACAAGGTTTTTCTTAGATTTGACCCCGTGACCTAGTTTTTGACCCTAGTTGACCCAATTTCAAACTCGTCTGAGATTTTATCAAGACAATCATTCTGACCAAATTTCAGGTTGATCGGGCAAAAAATGTGGCCTCTAGAGTGCATACAAGGTTTTTCTAAGATTTGACCTGGTGACCTAGTTTTTGACCCCAGTTGACCCTATTTCAAACTCGTCTGAGATTTTATCAAGACAATCATTCTGACCAAATTCTAGGTTGATCGGGCAAAAAATGTGGCCTCTAGAGTGCATACAAGGTTTTTCTAAGATTTGACCCGGTGACCTAGTTTTTGACCCCAGTTGACCCAATTTCAAACTCGTCCGAGATTTAATCAAGACAATCATTCTGACCAAATTTCAGGTTGATCGGGCCAAAAATGTGGCCTCTAGAGTGCATACAAGGCAAATGTTGACGACGGACGACGCACAACGCACGACTGACGACGCACGACGGACGACGGACATCCACCTAACCACAATAGCTCACCTTGAGCACTTCGTGCTCAGGTGAGCTAACAATACTCCCCCCATCTTAATGATGTTGGGGCATAAAAACCCTTTTTAATCCTGACTAGCATGCCAGAGGAGACAAACAATTCAATTCCTTTTCATACTATATCATTAATTTAATCAGAATAATTTGTTAATTATGTAAAGAAACAAAACATGACTCTTGGAGCAACTACATGGTTTACATAACATAATGTGCAAACACATTTTTTACCAGAATAATTCTTCAATTGACAAAAGCTGTCCTGTAACAAACAGAATGCCAGAGATTCAGATAGAGACTGTATTTTTTATTTCAAATTATGTTATTTCAATAAATTACTTACATAAATCCTATATTGTGGATACTCAATGGAATCTTCTCTTCCAGACAATTCAAATGAGTACCCATGACATATGGTTTTAATGAGAAATAAAGATTTGACTGACATAACCGGCTCTTTCCTGTACCTCTTGAATGCCCAAACGCATTTACTTCAAGTTAAGAAGCATAAGAGCACTAGTGATTCCCCAGTTTTAAGGTCTTGTCTTAGATATAAATGAAGAAGAAACCCTTGGCAATATTCAAAACATTGCAACAAGAGAAAAAGCTATGCCAGGGTTTGAACTAAATTTTTTGTGTTGTTGTTGTTGTTGTTGTTGTTTGGGGTTTTTTTAATAATCCAAATGGACTCTAAATATAACCTAACATGACAAATGAGCTAAACTTTTCTCTGGTTAAGATTTTCCGATCAAGTATGGGCATTCTCTGTACTAAAGTATCATTTTTAAAACTTATCTTTGGTTATACCTCGCTTGGATCTGATACATTTTTTCTCATTTTTTTTCAAATATAACTAAATAATAAGTCACATACAGTAAAACTTGTGTTAAAAAAACACTTTAGGGGCCACAAAAAAGCAGTTGCTTATGGGAATGATTGGTCACTATAATAGTTCCTGATAAACATTACATGTCAAGACTCATTTTGATAACAAAATGTTGATTGTCGCATAATTCTAACTGAATTCTATGATGTTCCAATCCATTAGAATCTTCTCATTGAGACAATTCTATTGTGTTCAAACTTCATAAGATTCAATAATTTACTTTTTTTTCGTTTAGGAATATCACTTTTTCAGAGATTTTATTTACATCGAAGGTGCTTTCTATGATCGCGCTTAATCCTTTCCTGTTTTACATAAATTTGGACCTGTCCAAATTCAAAGGTTTTGCAGACGAAAATTTAAAGTTAATTTAATTTGAAAAATAACCATTCAGTAACGAAGAAAAAAGTGTGGAAAATGAAGAAATTGCTTGTTAGAAGCAATTTCTTCTTTTTTCACAATGTTTTCTAAATCATAAAATCACAGGCACGTAAAAAGCAGGGATTAAACAGTAAAGGGTTAATAGAGGTGGTTCCTCGAGCAATATCATCTGTACATGAAAATATGGTAGGAAAGTGACCTATACACAATGGATAATATTGAACAAATACCCAGCATATTAATCCCTCTTCAATATCAACCATACACGATCTTTTAGCTGTAACATTGTCCATCTAGAATTTTTTTTTTGAATTACAAATCCTATAATTCATAGTTGATCTCTAATGAATCTGATCTTTTTAAACAAGAGCACTGCCTACTGGTGCTTATGCTTGGTTGTTGATTGCTGCATGGTAGATAAACTTGCTGGATGGTCAATGAAAATCTAAGTTGAAAAAGGGGCAACATTTGCATAAAATGTATCAAGAGTTATCCCCCTTGACATTGGATTTTCTACCCAGAGATACATGTAAGTACATTTTTCTAAGTTTAAACACAACATTTAATCTGAGGCACCAGCTGCCCGTCCCACTTAGTTGTACTACTTATCATTCACCTGGGGGACAAATGACCCTTGTCACAATGTCATGACTTTTTGTCAAAAGTCATTTGAAAGTTTAGTTATCCGAGCTGGGATTCTAACCATAGATCCTGGGATTGATAGCCTAACACATTAATGATTAAGCTTGCCAGGCTCGGCAACTTATCTTAAACTTTACTCTCTAGTAATGAGTAAAAACAAAATTGCCATCCGCTGAGTAACCTATAGTTCAAGCACTATTGCATTGTACAGCTCAAAAGTACAGCAAATTTAAAACCATGGAAACAAAATATATTTCCTCATCCTGTTTTGTTTGCTTTTAATTCACCATAGTCTTGTAATACACCATCTAAATGTTCATTATGCTTTTTGAACTGTCTTTTACCAGCCTTCTTCTTTCTCTTTTGAGTAGGTAACACTTTCTTCAATCCCATATCCTGGAAAAAAAATTAACTAGGAGTCAGCCCAAAACTGTTACACTAAAAATTGTATGTGGGTAACCAAAATATCATAAATACAGCTTTATTTCAGCTGTATTTAAGATACTTTGGTTGCATCATAATTTTGGGTACACTGAAGCAGATCATTCAACTTTTAGAAGACGAAACAAGAGGACCATGATGGTCCTAGATCGCTCACCTGACTCTCATTGATCACTTGAACATCACATCAAGTAAAAAGGCAGATGTCTTAAAGAAGATATTTTTACATAAAACCAAGTTTCACCAAGTTTGGGCCATATTTGTGGCCATTAGACTTATTTCAAGTAGTTATCATTAAGACTCCTTTTCCTGTGATATGGCATGAATCCTTCCCATTTTCATTAGAGTTCATTCTTGTGACCTTTCAAACATTTTGACCAAGTTTTGTAAAGATTGGACAATATTTGTTGCGTCTGGAGCTCTAAAAAGAAAATTGTCATTAAAGCCCCTTTTCGCGTGTTATGGCACAGATCCTTCCCATTTTCAAAAGAGTTCATCCTCATGACCTAACAAACATTCTGACCACATTTCATGATGATTGGACCATATTTGTGGCTTCTAGAGTGTAAACAAAAAAAATGTCATTAAGGCCCCTTTTCCCGTGATATGGCATGGATCCTTCCCATTTTAAATAGGGTTCATCTTTGAGACCTAGCAAACATTCTGACCAAGTTTCATGAAGATTGGACCATATTTGTGGCCACTAGAGTGTAAACAAGAAAATTGTCATTAAGGCCCCTTTTCCCGTGATATGGCATGGATCCTTCCCATTTTCAATAGGGTTCATCCTTGTGACCTGGAGAACATTCTGACCAAGTTTCATGAAGATTGGACCATATTTCCGGCCTCTAGAGTGTAAACAAGAAAATTGTCTTTTAGGCCCCTTTTCCCGTGATATGGCATGGATCCTTCCCATTTTTGATAGGATTAATCCTTGCAACCTGGAGAACATTCTGACAAAGTTTCATGATGATTGGACCATATTTGTGGCCTCTAGAGTGTAAACAAGAAAATTGTCTTTAAGGCCCCTTTTCCCATGATATGGCACAGATCCTTCCCATTTTCAATAGGGTTCATCCTTGTGACCTGGAGAACATTCTGACCAAGTTCCGTGATGATTGGACCATATTTGTGGCCTCTAGAGTGTAAACAAGAAAATTGTCTTTTAGGCCCCTTTTCCCTTGATATGACACGGAATCTTCCCATTTTCGATAGGGTTCATCCTTGCGACCTGGAGAACATTCTGTCAAAGTTGCATGATGATTGGACCATATTTGTGGCCTCTAGAGTGTAAACAAGAAAATTGTCTTTAAGGCCCCTTTTCCCGTGATATGGCACAGATCCTTCCCATTTTCGATAGGGTTCATCCTTGTGACCTGGAGAACATTCTGACCAAGTTTCATGAAGATTGGACCATATTTGTGGCCTATAGAGTGTAAACAAGAAAATTGTCTTTTAGGCCCCTTTTCCCTTGATACGACACAGAATCTTCCCATTTTTGATAGGGTTCATCCTAGGGGTGTAACAATACGGTAAAAAGTGTATTGCAATATATTGCAATATACCCAGACCGTATTGCAATACATATTGCAATATTATTTAAAGTAATTAAAATTATGGAAACAAAAAATATCAACAAGAAAATAACAAAAACAAGTCTTCTTTATTTCCTTTTAAAATTGATAGGAAATAAATTTGTGAGAAGGGTTTCTACTAGCATAAAAAGGCATAACAAGAGCTGTCACTGTAAGATGACAATGCCCCCGACACCGCTTTGATTTAGAAGTTATGGCCAATGTTAAAGTTTTTGGACGGAATGACGGACGGACGGACGGACAGACGGACAGACGGACAGACGGACGGACGGACGGACGGACAAGTCAAATTTATGATGCCTCCCTATCGGGGGCATAAAAAGATAAGGGTATCAGTGACCGGGAAACTAGGTCAATATCTCTGAGAGACGCGACGCTATTTCAGTAGGTCAACCTCCCAGGCCGACTGACGCTGTCATAATCAAAGGACCCTTTCATAAATTTATAGGACAGGCTATCTATTATAATTAAGAATTAATAAGATATTTTAATTTTCTTAAAAAGTTGTGAAGCAGAAAAGTCTGTTTAACATATCCATTCCCGATTTTTGTTAATCATATGGATCTATACAATGTCAGTTACTGGCTAGTTGTCTGAACTTAAGACTGAGTTCATACACGGACATTTTTAAATGAATTGTACTATTTGGTCCCCAATTCTCATAGTAAATAGGCTGTAAAAACTGCCTACATTATAATTTGTTAGCCTATTATTGCAACTACTTTTATCTATAATTGTAATTTATTTTTTGTCCACATTTTGTTATGCCATTCTGGCTCGACGATCTTTATTCTTAGGATCAAATACAAATTGCAGGATTTGCCCAATGCCGCAGCTTAGATACAACGCGAGATAATTTCGGGGTAACAATTTACCTGTACACCGGCAACATCGCCTGTTGAAAAAAGTTCAACTTTCACTTTCGGAGATTGTTTTGTATGTTGAGATCCGTTAGATAATGAACACGTTTAGAAATAGGTTTTGAGGAAAATTGGTTTTCATTTCAAACAGAAAATAATTAGTAAGTTTACTGAAGAAAACCGGTACAGTAAAAGTTGAACCGGTTTTGATTTTTTTCTATGAACATACCGCGGTTTATCGGTAAATCGGTTAACCGTTTCACCCCTAGAACTTCATCCTTGCGACCTGGAGAACATTCTGACAAAGTTTCATGATGATTGGTCCATATTTGTGGCCTCTAGAGTGTAAACACCTTAATTGTTGACGTCTGACGACGCACATCGCACGATGGACGACCCACGACGCACGATGCACGACGGACATCCAATGATCACAAAAGCTCACCTTGAGCATGATGTGCTCAAGTGAGCTAAAAACTAATGCTAGTCCAAACGAAAAGAGGTTAAGGAATTTTGTCTTGAAGCCATAATTTAGTGTACAGTAAGATGCTGGAATTGGAAAAAGTACATGCTTAAGTTTGTAATAGATTATTTTTCAATCATTTAAAAAAATTTCATAAGAAATTGTGATAGGTTTATAGTTGACTGTACTTACTGTTAGGTAGGTCTTGCAACTAAGACATCAAAATAAATCCTTTAAAGGTTTATTAATTATTAGTGATTTTACAGAGAGTTCAATCAATCTTGACAGAAGTTACAAGCTTACTGTTGTTTATTTCTTAAACCTTGGAACTAAATCTTTCAAAATTAAAGATGGAGGGGTTATTTTGGACTACATATAAAAGTTATTCAATAATACTTGCATGAATTCTTAGTATGGTTACTCACTGGAATTGTCTCAATGAGACAATTCAGATGAGTACCCACAACATAGTGGTTTTGGTGAGAAATATTGAGTTTAGACTCGCTTTACCCCCTCTAACCTATATTTCTGTTGATTCAAGCTGTTATCATTATGTTTAACATTTCAATCACCTCATCACTGCTTTGGCAGGGGGTGTAGACTATACCAACTGATTTTCCCTTTAAGACCAGAAAAAAATTGAAGATTGTTATTACAAATTCAATACAGAATAACAATATGTGCATCCATTACCTTCGTCACTTTTTTAATGCAATTTTGACAAGGTTTTTTTATTCAATATGACAAAAGTTAATCCTTGGGTGTGGAAGTCCTATGCCTGACCTGTCCGAGATGGGATTTTCTACAAGTAGCATGGACATTTTTCTATGCCAATTGTCAGTGGAAAAGAAAATACCAGGTCAAAACTTTGAAATGTACCAAATAGATATGATATTAATTATCCCAAAGTTTATATCAAATGGTATAAATCCTCGTTTTGAATGAAGAAAATGCTGGATTTCAGCATTTTCTTCTACAAAAACAATGATTTCTTAAAATTCATATTTTCTCTATCTCGCACAAATATTTTTTTTATTCTGGACATGTAGACCATCATCTTCAAGTTGTCAGGGGACAGGTGGAGAAAATCAGTATTTCCACACCCCTGGTTGGACCCTATATCGATGCAAAAACCATTTGAGATGAATAGTTTACCTGTAATGATGATATTCCCTGTTTATCTAAATATTCTTCTATTTTTCTCTCATCTTGGCCCTCCACTGATACACCTGTAAAGAAAAGAACAAAATAATTTCATTTTTTTCCGATTCAAACACTCATCTGGTTGAATTTAAACTTTGTCTCAAATGAACTACTAATTTCCCCAAAACAATTCAGTAGAAAGCAGGCAATGTATAGAGGATAATCGTTTGTTTCAGTGTAGGATCGATTTATATTTCATTGAGTGAAAATAAAGCTTTTGTTGTTCACGAAATAAAATATTAATCAACCTTAATTCGAAAAACAAAAAATTATTCTATTTTTTAGTGCAAAAATGAGACAAAATATGAAATTTCTAGGACATATTTTCTTAAAGTGCGTCATTTTGCACATGATTGCTAAGCAACGTTCATTGTCACGTCACTCATTTCACCCTGTATAGATTACTTCGGGTAGGATGAAAAACCACCAAAAAGCATTAAAGAAAGGCTCATATCACACTGCATGTCTATACTGCCTGCCATAGCTTCGTGTTGAGCAAGAACATGCCATAACCAGTATGAAGAATGGTTAAGCTATTTACACTGTGTAAAACATTTCATATCTTGGCAGTGGCTGATTTAGAATTTAGAGGGGGATGGGTGGGATGAGGAGGGGAAGGGAAGGGTTTGTGTGTTCAAACATCCCCCCCCCCCCCAAGCCTAATTATAAATGCAGAATTTCTATTAACCCTTCTTCTGTTCACAGCATATTACTGTTGTGAACAAAGATTGGCAGGAAGTATAGGCCAAGATCATCCTGCACAGTTGTGCAGTCTGATCCTAGCATACACTGTATGTCTACTCCTTGGCTAATGTGGAAAAAAAATGAGGAAGGCTTTCTGACATGTCCAAAAAATAGAAAATTTGATTAAACAAATTTTAATTCAGCAGAATAAGGTTAAAAACTGTGTAAATTGTTTAAAATTGTACGTTTGAACCCCCTTTACAGAAATCCTGGATCCACTACTGCTTGAACCCCAGGGTAGTGTTGTAATGGAGTTGCAGGGTACCTGAGATATCACAAATTCATAGATGTCCAAGGTTTTTCATGAAAATGAAGACAACAATGCAAGTGACAACTAGAGCCATGTCACACATGGCCATCACAGCCACCAAAGCTTGATAGTAAACTGAAGCCTAGTCAAAGGGTAATAACTCCAAAATCAAGCAAGCAAGAGTTGTAGTTCTTGTGCACTGTAATTCTCTTTCATGAGATCTATCCACCTATATAGTTTCAAGTTGATAGCTTTTATACTTTAGGAGATATGCTCTTGACAAGTTAAAAGATAGAATGACAGAACGACAAAAGGACAGAATGACACACGGAGACCATTACTATATCCCCTTCACAGAACGGTGGGGGATAAAAATGCTGTGACAATATTCTAGTTTTCTCAAACTTGTAAATTACAAATATAGGCTTTTATCATTGAGTTCCATATTCAGGGGTCAATTCAAAACTACTGTAAGTGTGTAAATATTTAAGGCACTAACAATGGTTTAGCACTGTCCCTTGAGATGTTTTTCATAGATTTGTTTTATAATAGCCATAACTTTGTATATGTATAAAGTTCAAAATTCAAAGAATAAATCTATTTTGTCACAAAGCTCCCCTTGTCTTCTAAAACGACCAGGGATCATAGATAAAATGTAGGATCACATTCTAAATGATGTCGTGATGACATCATCAAATGCAAGTTTTCACAGTATTCTGTCATCAGAGTGTTTCAAAAATTGGGTACAAAATGTTGTTTATGTGAGAAATGCATCTGTTACTCAATTGTATTTGAGACAAAATGATCTTAACTTTGTTTAGCACACAGGTAGAAATTTTCTTAAGCTCCCCTTCAATTCTAGGCTTGGCTAAGATCACCTTGTCTTAAATAAAATCTTATAACAGATCATATATATATTACCTCTCCATAACTTAATAAATTCTTCATCCACATCAAATTTGCAGTAATTGTCTTTGTAAAATAACACTTCTTTTTTATCATTAGGACGGGTAATTATCACAATGTTGTCACCTGAAACTACAAATCATTTACATACAAAACCTTGTTACCACAGCTGAAGTAAAAACCAGAGCACTGTCTATGGGTGCCAACACTCGGCTGCTGAAAACTAAGTCGTTAAAGGGGCATAACTCTTACAACAAGGTGGCAAGTTGTCACAAGACGGAAGATACACCCATTAAACTGCTGGATGTGTAAGTATGAAAAACAACAAAGGGAAATAATTAAAAAATAAACTTAGTAAAGTAATGGTTCTTGTGCACTGCACTCCGTAATCATGATAGGAACATAACTGCCAAATTCCAAGTCAATCGATAACCTGAAAGAGTTATGCCCCGGAAAAAGAGTAGACAGCACCTGCCCATCAGACACCACTGGTGATCCCATTTCGACTAGCGTACAAAAACGCTTTCAATTATCTCGCTTTACAATATGTGTAGCTCTTGTGATAGTGAACATAAATGCCAAATTTCAATACCAACACAGATATGACCAAGGATACCTTTTATCCTACAAAGGCGAGCGAGCCTACACTAATGCCTTCATCAACACCAATGTGAATAATGACAAAGCAATGACAATACCTTGGGTTTTCTTCAAAACAATAATATATTATAATATCAAACAATAATCAAGCAGTCACCTGTTTAATGATACTTATTTGATAAAAAAAAAAGACAGAAAAATTCTTATTTGTTTATCTGAAGGAAAACAACAAAACATTTTTCTAACTTTTTTACTCTCATGTAATGTTTAGTTTTCATGCTGTATCAATTTGAACTTGCTTTGTTGTCATGAAAGTTGTGAGAATTTGATATTATGGTTTCCTTCCATTGTCTTCTGCAAACTTTGAGTTTTGTCTAGTTTAAAATTACCACAAACAGTATAGGGATGAGTGTCTTTTTCACTGCGTTTATTGGGGTATAAAGTGCAATTGCCTTAGTACATGGCAAATAACGCCCGTAGGGCGTTATGTTTAAGCCATGTGCTAAGGCAATTGCACTTTATACCCCAATAAATGCAGTGAAAAAGTCACTTGTCCCTTATAATTGCAATCCTAAAGATGGAAGGAACTATTAAACTACTCGGCCAAACATAAAAGCTTCAAGTCTCCTTTCTGTGCGTATGAATTACACATTCTATTTTTAGATCGTGTATTGTTTATCTCGCTGTCGAAGTGAAATGTCACATAGTAAAACAAATGCACACAAGTAAAAGACAACATTAAAATTCGTAGAGGTACTTATGACAAAAAAGCTTGTTTCAGCCAAGTTAGTCTGTATTTTCAAACGAAAACAGCATGGTCGATCTCAGTTGAGAGGCCAGAGAGGGTTGCTTGAAGGTCTTTGTTGACTCGCTGTTTTTTAAGTTTAGGTCGGCTCAGAATCAGAACTGCATGCTTTTAATCGTAAATTCTTTCGAAAATATATTAATTTATAATAGATTGAATAGCAATGTTGCGTTGATGATCGGGAACTAGGTTAATTCGAGTTCCTACAACACAGGGCTCGCAGATCGAATTTCGGGGGTTTCCCGAAGACCTATTGCTCTTTATACAGAAATAAAGTGCAATGGATTTCCCCACGTGATGCGATTTAAACCAATCAGATTTCTTTATTTTATTGGATTGCAATTATCAATTGATAACTGAATGATCAATTATTCATTGTTTTATTTCCCAACCAGATCATATAGTTTGTAATGGAGCTACAGATAGCAGGGATACTTTGGATTTTAGATAAAAGTATTTCAATAATAATAGCATCAACTCAATGTTGTTGGTACTCATTGGAATTGCCTCGTCAAAACAATTCAAGTGAGTAACCACAAACAAAAGATTCATTGAGATATAAAGATTTTAGACTGGCTTTACCCCCCTCTTATCTGTACCTCTGGGCTCATACTCATGTGAACTTATTCAAAGATAATAGATGATGTTTTCCTTCAACATCTTTGTTTGAATGGGGTTTAAAGCCACTTTCAACAATCTTTCAGTTATATCACAGTGGCTGGAGCACCTAACAATGGATTTCTGGTATTTCTCACACCAGTACCACCGTTGCATCCTTTCCAATCCTCCAGCTGCATTCCACACAGGTTTATGATTATCAACCCATTGGTGGAAGACAACTACCGTAGTCAGAAAGGATGAATGCTGCCATTGGGGATCAAACAAGTTTTCCTTCAAATTACCTACCAAGTCTATCAATAGCCTTTTTAGCTTTTGGTAAACTCTCTTCAATATCATCTCGTAAAATACCGCCTTCGCCTTTGAGATCATAGCTCTGTAACAGTCTAAGCAAAGCCTTCCTGTCTTTAAGCTGGAATTTTGGATTGAACTGGAATTTTTGTTCCCCATCTTCTTGAACAACCTGGCAAAATAAACAGAACAGAAATAGGTTTTTACTTTGTCATAGGGTTTTTTACTAAGAAACTGGGGCTGGTTACAGGCTCCCTCCCTTCAGAAAATGTTGCCCCTAAAAATGCTTTTTCCCCTAATAAATCATTTTTTCTCACTGCAAACAAGGTCATATCTAGACAAATGTACTTATTCTTGCTTTGCACTAGTCATCTATCTTCTTTAAAGATTATTTTGTTGGTTTAATTCTAAAACCTTGTAACTACAGGTTGATTAAAGCTGTAGTTACGAGGTCTTTAGAATTAAACCAATGATTTGCTTACTTAATGACTTAAATTTTAGTTCTGTATGCCTTAATTAATCACTATACATGTCAAAATTTAGAAGCTTTCTACCAAAATAACAAATAGAAAATGTTTCCCTACAGATTTCCCCCAAATTAAGGGCTACAGACCCCTTCCCCAAAACTTAACAAAAAAGCCCAGTCTAAAATCAACAAAATGGGACACCAAGGACCAAATGTTCCAGAACATAGTTATCCTTGCTTATGTTTTATAAAGGTCTTTCTTTAAAAATACATATATAATATACAGTCAATCTTACTTGAGCGACCAAGTCTATTTAGTGACCATTTTTATTAAGCAACTGTATTCAAAATCCCCTTCTTTAAATCGAAATAACAGAAAAATTAGATATCACAGGTATAAAAATTAATGTAAATGAACCCTATGTTATTTAAACTCATCAGAATCGTCTAATGAGACGATTCTATTGAGTTTAAACAACATAGGATTAGAGAGAAATTTGCAAGAAGATACCAATTCAATTAAAATGGTGTTTATTATTTGAAGACAAAATGTGTATTAAGCGACCATTTTCTTAAACGGCCCATTTCTGGTGGTCCCGTTTGTGGTCGCTTTAAACAAGTTTTACTCTAATTTTTTTTTTTACTTTTAAATTATCTTAATGTTTTGAGGAAAATATTGAGCTATTCGTTGAATTAAGAAGATTTTGTATGACTACCCACAATGTAGGATTTGCTTGACTGAAAATAGAATTTAAACCCTTGTCATGCTGAATAAATTTTGGCAATAAATTTTCATCAAAATCGAAGGGCAAAAAGCACTGAAAGTACCAACTGTAGGTCAATTTTCATTTGAAAAACTGATTCTATTGACAATTCTGTTTTGTTTGAAGGTGAGAAACAGGTGGTGTAGACTAACATCAGACTGCACATATGTGCAGGCTGATGTTTGTCTATAGCTCCTGCCAAAGCAGGAATATTCTGGGTTCAGCATGACAAGGGTTAATTTTGAAATCAAAATTACCCCCTCTATCCCGAGCAATGGTACTCTGTAAATCTACCTTTATTTTTGGGTTACTCAATAAGGCTTCGGTTTGTAACCAATGTCTGTTCTTGTTTCCAATATCTAACATGTGTGTTTCATCAAGAATTTCATCAAGAGTCAACGGATATGAATCATCTTGTTGATGTCTCTCCTTCATAAACTTCACAATCTTAGCCAGTATACTGAACTTATACTGGGAACTACCCTGAGCTGTCTTATAGTCAAATGTAGAAGTTGAAGATTTTGATTCCTTGGGTTTGGACGATGTTTTTGACTTTTTTGAATGTCTTTCTGAATCATCACTGCTTTTTGCTTTCCTTTTTTCTACTGTTGGTTGGGAAAGGGCTCTCTTTTTGAAAGCCCCAAGTTGATCTAACAGTGACTTATCCATTGTAGAAATGAGTTATCAAGTCCCTTTTCACCTCCTTTTCATGGCATCTACAAAATGAAACAGTACATTACTTGTAAGGGCAAGGTCTAATAGATATCTGATTAGAAAAAAAACACAGATCTATGATATCAAACACTTCTAAAAGCTACATTAGAGAAAATAATTACTGTATAAATTGATTCTGAAAGATATCAAATAAAAAATCTGTTACTTCATAATTTAGAAGGCTAATACCTGTAACCGTTTAACAGTGTATACCTGTATAATGTACAAAAAAAAATTGAAACACTTGATGGACTTGATGGAGCAGTTGTTTCAAAATCAATAATTTTTTCATAGCCACTGACTGTTAAAGAAAGCCAATGGCTTAAGGCAAACCAACCATGTAAAGTACTAACTTCCTAGATTGTAGCTGAGTTGAATATAAAGGTTGTTTTTAAAGCCAGGTATACTTTCAGTATACTGGCTTTATTGCTGCCATACGGGGTAGAAATTGTTGACCTCTTCACCGCCAAAATCAAAAAGTAGTTCCTCGTGTGCACAGACCGAAAACCGCTAATTGCTGTATCATTTCGGCTTTAACTTAACTGCCATTTTAGTAAAATCAAAATAAAGACAAGACAATTCTTTTGGGTCCGTAAACTATATGAATATTTTTTACACAATCGTAAATCGCGTAGGAAAGGATCCTATTTTAGGAAATCAATAATATATAGTCTTAAAATTCGCTAACGTTTAGTCGGAGTGGCCATAGCCTAACGTATACGTCTGAAGCCCTGAAACTTTTGTACATTCGCGGCGTGGGTTCGAGGCGCACAATCGACGAATCATGTGTTGTTTTTTTTTTTGTTTTTTTTTTTCAGTTTTTTAACGTCTGTAACACCCTAAAAATTTCAACAAAGATCCGATCCAGGGATCATTTTGGGGCAAGATATTGAGAAGTTCTCTCATTTTTCTATTATTTCTATTTTTCTTTTTTCTTTTATTATTTTTTTTTTATAATTTGAGACGCAACATATGCGACGTCTTTAAGCAATAAGCATGACCTTCGCAACAGCGGTGTGCTTTGCTGGGCTGATACGTCGGCAATTTTTATAATATCTTTGGATTTTTTATACCAAATGACTCATTAGGAGCATATTTTGCTTTTGAATCAATCTATTTTAAAGTAGTCTGCTACAGGATACAAGATGCTGGCGTTGAATAGTTAATGGGGTGATATAGGGTTATCTCAACCAATCATCTCGGAAGTACTGCATATCATCAAGAGAAAAAGGAAAACAATTTTCTATCGTTTGAAATATTTTTTATTATTTTAGATGTGTTTCATATCCTCTGACCAATACAATGTACTCATGTACTCACACACTGTGTGGTGTCCGTGGTCTAGAGGTAGAGCGTCTGCCTCTTGACCCAGTTCGATTCCCGGGAGCGGCTATTGATCTTGGGTCTTTCATTGGCCCACACATTCGGCTCGAGTACTGGTGAATTTTCCAGGAAGCAGAATCGAGAGGGATTAATCTAAGTTGTAAGAACTTGTTTCCCAATCGATGTAAAATAAATAGGTTTAAATCAAAAATCAGGATTTTGCGTATGTATATTTTTGTAATGCTTTTTTTTTTCTTTTGTGAGATTTTATGCAAGTCTCTAAAATTTGAGGTTACCATAACTTTTTTGTACTTTATTATGTTTTTTGTTCTCCCTGAAAGGAGAACGAGTTCAACCATTTACATGTACTCAAGACCTGGCTTTCAGTACTGTCAGTACTTTGATTTGTACTGCCATGCCGTACAAGCTAGCTTTTATGGCTATGTGGTAGATCATTGGCTTTGGGATACAAAGGTCCCTGGCTTGAATCCCGACAGAGTGAGATATTTATTTGCAAGTTACATTCGGCTCCCACAATAATAACCAACATGAGAGGGTGGTTATGTGAATAAGTTTTTGTTGATTTTAGAAGTTTCATGGAAGAATCTTAATCATAGTGGACCAACGTACAGATTCGCAAATCGGAAGCTGCGTTGACTGTACCTCGCTAATCAGTTAGCTGCGGTTTATAAATTTCAATAAATTCATAATTGTGTAAAAACGACGAAACAGAATCAACAGGAACATTTCTTAAGACAAAGGTAAGACATTTTGTCTAAAATGTATGCTACGATCACGACACCAAACGAACATGTATTTGTACAATCGAGATCAATCACTGGCGTTTGCCCTCGGCGACCGCCTTCACTGCTTGTTCTTTTGTATTTTTTTCAAATTGGAAACGCATCAAATCCTTTTCTGATAGTATTCGATTACAAAAGAATCAATTACATTCAAAGAAACATAACCATGCGACGGATCCGTTTTGTATTTATGAAAATAAGCATCATTTTATCAAGGCACCCCAATATGTTCATTGTACAACTAGCTGTCAAAATTTACCATCATTAGCTGTTAAATGGCTTGAAGACACTGTACGATTAGCTTAGCCGATTTATGGAAATATTTTTTAAAACATACCGCTAGTTTAACGAAATATGAAGTTAAATTGAGATATGAAGCAAACGGTACTTTTGACAGATACATAAAAGTTAACAGTGACTTTCTATTTCAGAAAGATATTCTATATGGATTCTTCACCACATGTTTTTTTTTTAATGAATATCTCACAAAATCACATCATCTTCTATGAACAATGTGATACTCCTATCTAGGTAAGCATGTAACAACTTTGGAACTTTATTTCTTAAGACCTTACCATTTGCGAAATGAAGGTTATAAGAATTGGATCCTAGTTTTCAGTTTTAAAATGTGTTTGTACACAACCTTATAAACCGTTTCTCACTCAAGCTTTCTCCTTTCCTTGGATCTAAAAATGATTGGCGAAACATGATGAAGATAAAAAATTACAGTACAAATTTTACTTAGTCAGATGGAAGGACTCTTGATAAATATATTACTACAGAATAACTAAAAAAGGAAAGTACCCAGATTGATACTGATAATTGATAGCTTTTTTCTGAAATGAAAATAAAAAAAAATGGATCTCAAAGAGGTAAACAAATTGAGAATTTTCACAATAGTTTCGTACATTTACAAAAACAAAAATAGAAAAAAAAAATAAACACACATTCAAATATATGAATCATACGCATTGGTCGGAAGATTACCGATAGATGAGTAATATGGAAGAAATACAGCTTCAATATAGGCTACTGAAGAAAGATTTATTTATTAATCCATTTATTAGAAGATGAATCTTTCGGGCAAAAAGATTGTCCAAATGCTAAGGAATATGTTACCTGTCTTGTGCTGAGTGCGACGTAGTAGCCAAGATAATTATTAATTGCTCGGCTGTTTCGGAGAACACCCGATGTATTGTTATAACCTTTAAGTCGTTCGCTTTGGCGTTGTGGCATAGGCGTTTTGTAAGGCGTTTGGCGCCGGCGTGATAATCAATTACCTTGGTCACATCTCTCTTATTATTTAAGACATATACACAAAATTTGTCAGGTGTGTTCACCATCACAAGAGCTAGCCGCCAGGAAATAAAGAGGGGTAACTCTAAATGCATTTTTTAAGACTTGAGAGTTGTGCCCTTTTTTACCTATATATCTTTGCACTACACAGAGAAGGCGGTGCAATTACTATTAATTTTTTTTCGTGGTATATATGTACAGAGGACTTCATAATATCTGCTACAGTTTCAAAAGGCTAAATTCTATTGTATACAAATATATATTTTATATGTTTACAAATTCATAACACGGACACTTAAAAATTTATATTGCGATATAACACAATACCATTAGTTCAATGCTAATCCAAGACTGCAGAAAATCGGCTAAATCGGGCTTCTACAGCACACCACTGCATCAAAAAAGTCAAATAAACAACAACCTGCAATGAAAGATATATTTTCCTGACATTATGAAGCGTGCAGCTAATAACAAAGCACATTTATTTAAATCAAAACACACAATGAGTGTTCAATTTACAAATCACAGAAATTTGATAAGGTCGCAAACTACGGTGAAAAGCGAGCCATTTTACGCAGAGTTAAAATTTGAAAACAAGCGCTACGAAATGATAGCCACCCAAAGACTCGCATTTTGTGAAGTAGAAATATAGTGTAAAGTCTTCTGATTGGGTTAAAAGCATAATTATGTCAACCATCATTTTGTCACAATTTTACATTTAACACATATAAAACGGATTTTTAAGCCAGCTAAATTCAACAACCTCTCAACCGTCGGTTTTTGACATCTCAGCATGAAGCCAAGCTCACGTACATTGTATTTCGAAATCGATATGACGTCCATTTTGTGATGTTATAATGTCAAGTCATTCTTTTAGTCCTTGCGTTGTAGTGACACGCATTTGTGGAGTGATCATATGTTCGCGTAGAATCGCATTTTTTGGGTTCATTTGATTTCTTTATACTAGTATCAGTTGGGAAGCGAGAATGGCTTAAAACAAGGGGACCACAGTGGCCTTTAATCGCTCAGCGAGAACTGTCCAAAACTCGTTTAATGAAGGTTTTGAAAAAGGTTGGTTTTTGGCCAATTTTCATGTTGATTGGGCCTTAAATGTGGCCATTAGAGTGCATACAATGTTTTTTTTTCTCTGGGAATGACCCTGTGACTTTCGTTTTGTTCCAAGCTGAACGAATTTTGAACTAATTTGAAAAAATCGTCAAGACTATTATTCTAAGCAAACTTCAGGTTTATCAGACCAAAAATGTAGCCACTATAGTGCATACATCTGACCTCTAGAGTGCATACATGGTTTTGAACCCGTATCCTAGTTTTTTTATCCTACTTGACCCAATTTTAAACTCATCCGAGATTTTATAAAGACATTCACTCCTGAAAAAATTTCTTGTTGATCGGGCAATTTCAGATTAATAGGGCAAAAAATGCGACCTCTAGAGTGTAAACAGGGTTTTTTTCTTTATAAGATTTGACCCCGTGATCTATTTTTTTACCCCACTTGACCCAACTTCGAACTCGTCTGAGACTTTATCAAGACAATCATTCTTAGACTGGTGGTTTAGACCGAAAATTTTCGAAGTGTGCGCACTTTTGCGGCATAAGGTCTCGCAAGTCTAAATAGCTTCGGCAACCACCCCTGAACAGATTTTGCCCTGTTGCCCAAAAATAAAATCATAAATGAGGTCACAATCGGGGTCAAAGGTCACCAAGTACATTTCACGTAAGCAAATTCTATGGGTATAATTGTTTATGATATTATATTCGTCTTCGAATAGAAAATTAACTCTAAAAGCATCAGTAAATAACATAGGAGCTTTTTTTCTTAATTTTTGTGGTATTTGGTGTTTATTTATATTGTTTTAGGTCATATTTTTACCCCTTAACTCGACTAAAAAGGATATATTACCTTGCTAAACAGACTACTGCTTTATGATTTTAGACAGAAAGCGTTGTTTAACCCTACGTTAACCTAAGATAAAAATTATTTCTTATTTTATGGATGTCCTGGATTCATTAATATATGAAAAATCCTGTCTCAAAAAATTACTAAACGTTTGTTTGTCAATGACTTTATACTTTTCAGCCTATAAAAGGGATAAATGGGCCTTAAGTTTAAGTACACATTTGGACAAACGACAACATGAGATTGTGTAATAAACAAAGTAAATTAGTAAAACAAAAACATTGTGACAAGTTGTGATTTGAAGACTCTGGTAGAGTAAGATAATTATTCTTGGATGTTTCTATTTTTTCCAAATATATGAAAAATACGTTACCCATTTAGAATATATTCAAAGGACGATACAATATGTAATAGTTATAGTTCATTTCTGAAAATTTACGCGATATAACTTAAGCGGAGCGTTAGCGGATAATAATGATAATATCAAATACTCGATAACAAGTTAAGGGTCTTTCGGGGGTATTTAACAGACAAGATAATGACGTCACTGTCTGGTTTTGAATGTCGTCCCCGCCCATTATGACCTAAAGTCACATAGCTCACTTATTCGAGCAGATCGTCAGGTTATGGAATATATTTTTTGAATTTCAAACGAAATAGCGGCCTTTCATTGGGGGGAAAAATAGGGCGATTGGTAAATGGAATTATCAAAGATTAGAACTTCTTTCATTTTCTAATATTAGTGTTTCTTTTCATTTTCAAAATGTCTCGAACATAAGAAAATTGTGTAACACTCGAATATCATTAAAATATAAGTGTAAGTTACTACTTTTTACGCTGTTGAAACCCTAGTTATCAACATTGGCATCTCCAAAATGACTCGCAGCTCATTTATCAAGTATGTTACATTTAAGTGAAATATCAATGAAATGATTAACGCATTCAAGTACATGTAATGCATTGGCTGAAACAACTACATAAGAATCTTTCTTTGGGAGGTCAAATATGTGTAACATACGTTACCCATAATATCTGATAAAAATTGATAATTAGAAGATACGTATTGTATTTCACGGAATGCATATCATTACAGTTTCTCTTATTTATTTCAAAATCTATATCATGTGGGGTATTACGCCACAATTTATATTGCTGTGAACCATTTATTTGTAAGATACGCTTTATAATTATTATTATTTTTATGCCCCCGTATCGAGAGATCGGGAGCATATTGTTTTACTCATGTCCGTCTGTCTGTCTGTCTGTCCGTCCGTCTGTCCGTCCGTCCGTCCGTCCGAAAACTTAACCGAAAACTTAACCTTTGTCTTATCGAGAGATCGCTGTTACGGGGGCATTCGTGTTTCACAAACACATCTTGTTCTTTTTTTGAAATCATAAAAATCCTGCCCAACTTATTCACCTTTACATACCTCTTAACACTTAATATATGTCTTTTCACGGCCCAGAGAGAGATTCAGTGGCTTGAACCGAAATGCTGTCCAATTCTACACTTTGGCTCACTGGCCTTGGTCATTAAGTTTTTTGCCCATAAACAGCCCCTTTGATGTTGGGCTCAAACCATGTATCTTTAGGTCACAAGTCGAGCCCCCATACTAAGTGCAAAATGCAAACCAGGAAGTCGAGACAGTAAAGATGAATTTGAGATACTTTGACTCGAAATCTTTTTTTCGCATTTATCAAATATTCATTGCTACTAGATTCCATGTTACGAAAATGTATAATGATTTTAAAGATGTATGAGTTAGCAGCATACAGCGGTATGCAATATAGAATTCAAGACTGCAGAAGGCAATCTCATAGACGTCACTTTATATTTTATCTGAATAAACAGACGATAAAGTAACATACCCCATAGATTACTAGTAAATAATAATTAAATCAGCAAAGCTTTAGAAGGTAACTTATTTCATTTAGAACAATGTACAGCAACCTTTCTTTCTATTAAAATGAATATCTGTTATAATGTGTTGTTTTGACAAACATTGTTCTATACGTGTATCATATGTTTTTCATAAACCCCACCGCATCTAACTTTTTCAAGTATATGAAAAGCTAGATGTGATTGCGATGAACGGCTCCTTGACAGAAACCCGGAAACGAACGGAACTATAACCTTAAATATATTTTTACCGCAAGCTTACGTCTGTATAGTTACACTAATAACGCACAGTGCTACGATCGTGCTAGTGTGTCGATCACATTTCTACCACGTCAGAAACGCTATTGGACTTGATTGAACGAAAAACCCTCTTGTATCGGGGTCTTATATGATTTTTTGCGTTGCTATATTCGTCGAAAAGAACCAAATCGTCGGGGCATTGTCTTTCCACAAAGGCTGTTGGTTCAGCCGTTAACCAACATACGTTTTTCTAAATCATTGATCGGCTGTTGTTCTATGTGGTAAATCTAGGCTTTTTGAAAGGGACATATGAATATATCCGAGTAATGAAACTGATCTGTTTCCACGAAAAAATGTATAATTTGAAACGAAATTGGTTAGAATTATATATTACTATGGTGTTAATTTCAACGATGCGAGTTTCAAGTTCCCTCTGTTCCTACAAAAGAAGTGCTACTTAGTTTGACTTGATCAAGATGAGTGCTTAGACAATTTATTATTGAACGTGAGTTACATTCAGAAATTAGAATCTAACCATAGGGAGTTAAAATTTTTCATTTTTTTTTAAATTGTACGTGCTTTGTAAAGTTGCATTTGACAGAATTGTTTCTCATTATATTATGAGTATTGTTATTTTCAACACAACCTGTAATATCGTGGCGCATATTTTATAACCCTTATTCGTGTATAAAACCGAGAATGTAACACTTGAATTTTTTTTTCAAAAGGCCATTTTATTTTGTATCGATGTAGCTTGTATCGATACATATTGCTCTAAAATTCCTTTTTTGTCCGAAAGGGCAACATTTGACCATAAAGACCATGTTTTTGTTTAATGCGGAATTCAAATATCGTTATTCTTTAAAGGATCAACGTATCTTGCCACCAAGTTTTCGCCGTTAGATATATTCTTTCGGCAGAAAGTGATCGATTTATCACCAGTGATAATTTTCTAAATGCAAATATTGGCAGTTTTCAATGATACGCATTGACATAATTTTTAATTGTTCTCGTCTACATTTATCAATTTCATTCACACGAAACAAGCAATACATGTAGGTTGCATTCATATAGTATTATAGATGTATAAAATGATGTAACATAAGATGCATTTTTACTCTTCTTCATTCCCACTTAATTAGCAATAGCACAATAGATTGTAAATATAGAAGAAAGATTTAAATCGATTTTACAAAATGGTTGGATCAAATGTTGTTACATAGATAATTACATTCCATACGTTTTTTTTTTTTTTTTTTTTTTTTTTTTGTCGCGGTAACGCAGATCTGTCGATAATAAAGGTATTATATATTATTTCATGATTTGTCGTGTTTTGGAACAACAGTTCTTTGAGATATTAAACACAAAAACAGAACAAAAAAGCACAATCAAATGAAATTCAAAACTTAAAAATACAGGCGATACAGACCAATATTCTGGGATATAACGTATTTTACCAGTATTTTCGTTACATCTTTTATTTGTGATCGGCCATTTCGATAGTAATCAAATCTTTCTTAGCTACTGCTTAATTTATCAGTACGGTTATTATCAATAGTATTGCCAGAGTTACCAGGTGAAAGGCCCAATGATATTTCCTATATTAAGTATTTTAATGTAACGTATTTTACAATTACCCTGGTAGTCATCGTGTAACTGGTAACAATTATTAACATAATATTGGTTTGCGAAAAGGTTATATTTGATCAAAATAAAAGGAACACAAAAATGATATTAAAGAATACAAAACACAAGCCACAATAAAGTTTTCTATATGGAGTTTTTTTTTAAAGTAACGTATTTTACCATTACCCGGATAGTCAGAGGATAAGTGCTTGCAATTATAGATATTACTTTTGAATGTGAAAAAGTTATATTCACCAAAAACAGATTAATATCACAAAAATCGCACAAGAAAGTTTACGACAAGTTAGATTTTTTCATAGGTTAACTGAAAAAAGGAACACAGTTCTTCATTTGGCTCCTTAAAAAAAACTGATAAAAATAACAGACGGGTGGACGAATATATCAAGAAAACTGTGTATGATGTTGAGAAAACAATAGGTCTATATATTAAAGGCATTTCAATTTGATTCTGATACGTACAGCTTACAAATGCCCGTCATTCATCGTCTATGTGCCATATTTATTGAATTTTTCACCCTTTTGCACCCAATGACCTTTGACCTCATTTATTGACCCTAAAAATGATTTTTCAGTTGGGCAACAGGCAGATTCTGAAAGAGCAGATGTAACTCTTCAACTAAAGCCCTGTTGCCCTTCATGCCGCGAAAGTGCCCACAAACTCGATTTCTAGCGCGCTTATTCCCATATGGCCGCCTGACTATCTTACCACATTTCAGGTTGATCGGGCTCAAAAATGTGGACTCTAGAGTGCATACAAAGTAAATTTGTTGACCACGCATGACGGACGATGGACAACGGACATTTCACTTAACCACAAAAGCTCACCTACAGCACTTTGTGCTCAGATGAGCTAAAGCGAGATAAGCAATTCCATCAACCTTTTGCTTTTGGAGTACCTTTCTAAAAAATAGGGGTCAATTTATGATATAGATTGGATGACATGATGACAACATGTTTCCCTTGTACTTGTCAATTTAAATTGAGATATGTTCACAACTCTAAAAGTAGTTGAAAATTGAAGCCAAACCATGAAGTAAAGAATTATAAGACTTGGAAAGTCAAGCAGATATTATGAATCACCCTGTCCATATATTTACATGAATTTGTGTATCAACATGAATATTGAATAGCTAAATATTCAACTTTAAGATAGAATTCATGTGTGCTTATAAAAGTGTTTTGTATGTGGGTTTGGGTTATTTATGTTAGTCCAAAAGTAGCCGAGCCCGGTAAGTTGATAACGCGTCGTGTTGTCTTTCCTCCGATTATGTGTTCATACCTGTCTCGGCAAACTTTAATTGATATTTGTTTATTTCAAGTGTTTGTGACATGAGTCATTTATATCCCCTCTATGAACGTATGCCAAGAAGTACGCATATGTGGATGAGCTGCTGCCGCCCCGATATAAATCTCCGCTTGTCTGAAAAAATCACGTAACATTTTCAATTTCTTTTAGTCAATTGAAGATACAATGTTCATATATGCAATAAAAAAGTTATTGCACTCTCTATATGAATTTATAAGAGTAAGTCTTATAAAATACTACACTACCCCAATGTTCTAACTACACCGATCGGAAATTTCTATATAACTTCTTTAGATTTGGAATTAGAGTGTTAAAATTGTATGAAATATATAGGATAACCACTTTTTCAAGATGACGTTTACTGGATTTTCGAAAGCTCACAGATTCGTTGCAGTTTAAAGCACTTTTATTATCCAGGGGTCGAAAGAAAAAATAACAAACCAACAGTGTCATGTTCGAAGTCCATGTATTCAATCTAAATTTTGACAACGCTGCGTCCGAGAGTGTGTAAAGTTATGAAGCAGCCACTGAGTGGTCGAATTTGACCCTTTTCCTGATAACTAAAAGTTTTTTGCGACTATCCCTTTTGAATATTTCAGTTACCCCACCCACCCACATTTACCAGAGCGCTTTTCAATGTATTGTTTTTGAAAGGTTAAGCGGTAAATTTACTGCATACAGCCATATTGCAGGCGTGTTGAGCACCTAATTACGAGTTACTGGCATTCCCATCCCTAGTACAACAACAATACACTATCCTATCCTCCAGCGTCTTGATCAACCTTGACCACTGTTTGCCTATTAGTGAGAAGCAAATGGATATTTAGATCACCTTTAAGTTTAAAGCCCTCAGTCGAGTCAAGCTGCTGACACCGTGATTCGCAGGCAAACGGTCTACCGATGGCTGTACGTCGGTTGTCTGCACAGGACTTCAAGAGAGTCAAGATCTCGGAATTGTAATAGCTTTAAGAAAACTATCGCCTTGTGAATGTAAGCAGAAGTTTCGTCGACATGCACTCTGTGTGCGTTGCTAAAAAATACCTAATAACCTTATCAGATCCTTTTCGACTGGCGACCCATAAGCAAGTGGAGCAACCTCAGACCAGATCGGTAGGTTTTTCTCTGTCTTCTATTGATATCTGAACAATTTTTGTTTGTTTTTTCGAACTCTTAATCGACAGGCTCCACATTGCTTATTTAAATTTTCTCCTGAAAAAACAAGTCAGCATGCACGTGAGCCATTGCTGTTTTCAAGCTCCAATGTGTAAACAAGCAACGAAAACATGTTGACACGCTACAATTAGCAATAACCAAAAGTCCTTTAACCCTTTCCTGTTTTACAAAATTTTGGACCTGTCCAAATTCAAAGGTTTTGCAGACGAAAATTTAAAGTGGATTTAAGTTGAAAAATAACCATTCTGTAGGGGGGGAAATAGTGTGGAAAAGGAAGAAATTGCTTGTCAGAAGCAATTTCTTCTTTTTTCACAATGTTTCTCAATCATAAAATCACAGGCACGTAAAAAGCAGGGATTAAACAGCAAAGGGTTAAGTGGGAGGGCCTTAGTAAAAGTTTCAATTTAATCGAGTGATGTATGTGAGAATAGTCCAGATCTAAAAACGGTGGAGTTAGAACATTGGCCAAGTGTATATATGGAATGGATTAAAACCATGTCGATGAGCATGCCCACTCGAAGCCCCCAATCGCACCGAAATACCGATTTTTTGTCTGTATAACATTGCGAAGTAAGGATTTCATCGGCCCAGTAGACATTCTTCAAAGCCTCATATTCCACCAGACATGTCAAGATGTACTAGTGTGTGTTAATTTGTATGTTTATGTAATCTTAGGACCTGAAAACAAGTTGACCAATCGAAATCGCACTCTGTAGTGGGTTTTGTTGGCTTTTGTTGTATGAATGTATGTATGTATTCATGTATGTATATTTGTATTCATGTATGTATGTATTCATGCATTTATGTATGTATGTATGTATGTATTATTGTATTAAACAATGAATGTATGTAAACACATGCATGTTTGTATATATATATATATGTATGTGCGTGTATGTATATTTATGTATATATATACTCGTACTTACATGTGTAATGTCTGCTTGTTTGTTTTTGTAGGGTATCCATGTGAGTATAGTTTTATTAATTCATGGCATTGTTTTCCTTTTGTAATTTTCTAGAGTTGACATGCTATGTCCAAATTCGTAGACATTTTGATAGAACATTTGTCAACAAGAATATCATATTTGTTTGCATTTCTACTTTCAGACATCCAAAAAATGATAAACTATACGTTTATCCGACATCCAAACAAGAAAAGAAGAAAGTTATTACCGGAAACTTCTTAAAGGAGTTTCAACAAAGTCCATACTTTCTGATCGAAAAACCATCATGCTGTGTCATATGTAGTTAAAGATCAAGAATACTATAAAATTGCCAACGATAAATCTTAAAGAGAACAGTTACCAAAATGAAAGTTATTTTCAATTTATTAAACGCATCAAAAGGCAGAAATAACAAACAAAAGAAATAATCAAAACCAATCAAGAAGCCAAAGTTACTATGCGATATCACAGACCTCGATTTTTGCATAATGAAGACATTGAATGGTGTTATTTCACAAAACCGTCCTGTACACTCTTTTTCGCAAACCTGTCATACAACTCCGTTTAGTGCCCATTCATCCATGGTGGGATCCTAGAGAAATCAGTTTAATAGAAAATGTGTAGACCGATTCACATATCACGATGTTCAAATGGTGATCTTGCGATGCCTTTAGGCGTGTCCTAAGGCCTTGAGTTTTTATTAAAATTTGTATAGCTGTTTCTAATAGCATGGGTAGCAACACGCTAATTATACTTTTTGGGCTACTGTGAGTAAACTTTATACACAGGGGCTTTGTGAAGCAAATGTAAGCTAGGTTTAATGGGATTCAAAAGAATGGTATGTCTTGCAAGGAAGTGTACTTATTTAACAAGTGATCGGATATAGCCGATGATCTGCAAAAAGATACTCAAAAGATAATAACACCCATCTGTAATCAAAACAGAAGCATAGTAAATGCGCCTGTCGTTTATTTTGTCAAATACTTAAACGTGAATATGGGAGGAATCCGTGTCGAAAATCGCAGCTAATTATACAGTTAAATAGGGGGTCCATGCAGCTAATGGTACAAAGAACCTTTCTAGGGTGCCTGGATAAAATCTTGTTTATTTTCATAAAAAGAACACGGATCCGTCCCATGGTTATATTGTCTTGAAGGTAATTGATTATTTTTTATTCGAATACAATCAAAAGAGGGTTTGGTGCAATTCCAATTTGAAAAAGTAGAAGAGAACAAGCAGTGAAGGCGGTCGCAAACGCCAGTGATTGATCTCAATTATTCAAATACAAACTGATTTGATGTCGTGATCATAGAATTAACTAAAGGAAAAATATCTTACCTTTCTTTTAAGAAGTTTTTCTGTTGGTTCTTTCCAGTCGTTTTAACAGAATTATGATTTCAGTTGAATTTATAAACCACAGCTAACTGATTAGCGACGTACAGACATCGCAGCTTCCGATTTACGAATCTGTACGTTGGTCCACTGTGTTAATTGTCCATGGGGTGTTTGTAGCCGGGTTAAGTATAAGGGGTGTTTGTACTGCCTTGCCATAATATGGGTCAAAATCAGGAATTTTTGTAATTCCATGTTGGAATTCCAGGAACTTTTTTTACAAAGTAAGGAATTTTTTACCCACCCACCCCCATCCTTTTCTTGCACTGCCACACGTTGTAAATGCTTGTTTCCTAACTACAAATACAGTTTCTTTTTTTTTTCATTTTTGCTCCCAAAGTCTATTGTTCTGGGAAGTTCTTTGAAAATAAAGGTTTTCCAAGTGTTAAAACTCCTAGCATTTATCTCCAAGCAGTAGTCAATAGCTTGGTCGAACGATGACTCTTAATTACTTTCACTAAATTATGAATTTTTTTTTAAACTAATGAGAAACAGTGGAGTTTCAATTTTTACTCAGTTCTTAGATGTATCTCCCTTGGTGGGCCTAGGAAATGTGGCTTACTCAAACTGTAGATAGGATGTTTCAGTATCCAGTACTGTTACGGAAATAAATGCAGCTTCATTTTACTTGCCTTGTCGTTTTAAGGGTGGCAAAAGTTTTAGATAGTGTGCAAATAAATGTACTGGCAGTTGTATCTTAACTTATTTAATCTTGCGCTGAATTGTACGAATAACTGAAGACAAGAAAACTTTGTCATTTCAAATGTCTCGTTGGACATGTTGTTACAGACAATTTAACTTATGTCATCAGGATTTCCCCTTGTTCTCAGAACATGCTGTTTAAAAACGAGGACAGCCGATTAACCACGCGGAAATGTTTTCCGTTAGCTTCGTTTTTCATTTCGGATTTGCTAGTAGATCTATTCTTAATGTTTTAGAAAACAATGTTTCAAAATCATATCTAGCAGAGCTGTATGAATTACGTTTGATCTTACAAATATTCCCCCTGATTTAAATTTCTTTTGTTTCACTATCAAAGTCAATCTATCCTCCAGTGTTTATCCTAGGATTTCATAACTGTTGGGGATTTCAGCACAAAACTGAAGCAATTGAGAAATAACTGGTTTTCCATATTCTTTGTTCATAGTAAATACCCCACAAATCTAGAAAATATGGGTTATCTTTGAAAAAAGTGTGGCAATCCCCCAATTCCCCTTGCTTAGAATAAACACTGATCCTCTTGATCTGAATTGGAGGAAGAAAGTTAATGACAGGGGCAGTATTGAAGCATCAGTAACTAGGCAATATTGCATACCTAATCAAAGACAGGTTGTTATTATAGCGGTTACAAGTCAACTCGGCCCATCGAATAACTCGGCCCAGTCAACTCAACCAAAATATATAGTCTATAGTAACATAGATTATTAGTCATAAAGTATGTACAAGTTTTGTACAAACGATGTTATCATACTGGGCTTATCTTTATTATTCAAATATATGATTTTTGCCTTTTTAATAATATTGTATTGAATCATTGTTTGATTATGTATGATTCTAAGAATGATCCTTAGATGTCAATTTATCTTTTTATTTTTCTGATGACATGCATACATAAATTTCCTTATAACTGAATGAAGATTGAGTATTTTTGTATTTGTCATGAAAATACTGTATAAATAATTGCAAATAAGGCTTTGGCATAAAATGAAATCCGGGCCAAGTTATACGATTGGCCGGGTTGCATATGGGCTGAGTTGAAAATGGGCCGAGTTGACTAGTCACCATTATAGTGACAGTCCATTACTCTGCCTGTTAATCTTTTCTTGTTTCGGCCAGCTACATGTGTATGCTCTAGTGTTGTAAAATCGGACTCAGATCAGAATCGATAATCGAATTGAATCGGAAACTGTTTTCGATTCAATTATCGATTTTAGAATCGAAACTTCATTTTTGTTAGATAAGTACTTCTTTGTTGACTGATGCAGTTGTTTAGTACCTCCAAAGGCGCAAGTTTGTCATCTATAGAATCAACAGTTAGTGTTATTCAAGCTAAAAATGAAATTCAATTCAACTGTACAAGTAAATAATAAAGATCAAAAATATTGGGGAGGAATATATATGAGACAGAATATCATAATAGCCTTCAAATTTAAGTTCTATAATGTAATCTCATTTAGCAATCATACTAAGATGGGATAACAAAGTATCAAGTTACTTCCAAGTTGGTGTTTTTTTGTTTCAGAAAATGATGATTAATGCACTTTGATAGTTAAATAAACGAAGGATAATTACCATTTTTGAAACCTTAATTTCTCACTAACTTCTTGTTAGTCTAAAATAAGAACAACAACAAAAAAGACTTCAGCGATGATTAATCGATTATTTCCGATTATCGTTACAACACTAGTATGCTCAGGTTGAATATTGATTTTTCCATGCATGGACTTACTTTAAACCCTTTCTTAGGTAAATTCATAAAACATCTGGGGTCAAATTATAAAAAGATTGACAGATCTTGCAATTAAATCCTGACTTGTCTCCGGAAATTTTTCTTAACGAAAAAAGTAACATGATGATTCCAGCCCAAAAGTTCATAAATAGGTACTTGTGAGACTAATGCTGTGCCTGCAAAAATCAGTCCTGTATAAACAGCTGACTTGCAATTTGGTTATGTGGAAAGGGGGGGGGGGTGTTGAAACAGACTAGACCTATAAACCAACTCAAACTTCTGTAGTGAAAGGGCATATTTAGATGTTTCATACAGGGTACCAGTCTAACTGTATGTTGCATCATGGGTTACCTATCGTTGCTGGTGCCCAGCCGGTGTGGGACAAGCCATGAGGTTTACTGACACTCTGACAGTAGCTTTCAAAGAGTGAGGACCTTCAAGTCTAACACTGACGAAAACTCCATGTGGATTGTGAACAAAGTGAGTTACACTTTATTGGTGTCAGAAGTGCTTCGTCTGAAAATTCACCACATTCTTTTTTTTTTTTATCTGCAGTCATTCAACTGAATTAAGTTTGCATTTGGAAACAAAAATAAATTTGGCCAAAAATACTTGTCCATTTCCGACATTGCATTGACAGTCCACGAAGTTTCACATGTGACTGACTTGACGCACATGGCATAGGTACACCCGACCTGCTGCAAGCTTACATGAAGCAACCTTTTTAAGAAAGGGGGGCAGGAGTAGTGAGGCTTGTATGAAATAAACTTCGATGGAGTTTGAAACAGCAGTTGACAAATAATTCGCCATCACATGGAAGAAAAAGCAAAATGCCGCGGAGCAGTAACACGATGCACTGAGCACTGAACTGTTACGACGGACAACCAACTTTTGCGATGAATTACCCAGGAGGAGCTGATCGGGAAACACGGGCCTTTGTGACTGAAGTGCTTCCCCCTCCTCACATTGTCCTGGTAAAATGATTAGATGAATGTGACAAACTTGGGCTTGCATGCTGTTTGCTGTTTACGCCTGTAATGAATTTCTGCCTGTTTCCAAAAGCCTACGCAACTACAGACTTTCGTTTGTGACAGCCAATGTGGAGGAATCAGGAATCTCCTTTAATTTGCAGAAGAAAATAGCCAAGAGTCCAGCAGGACACATTTTGTCAGAAGCCAAAAAGAAGAAATGCTTTTTTGTCCATTGAGTAAACCAGAAATGGGATCCCTCTCTTTTACACTATCTACAGGGCCCCAGCTGTAAGTAGCCACCAAGGATTCTCGAGGCTGTATCGGCAGCAGCTACTGTAACCGGAGAGGCTTGGGTTGAGGAGGTGAACACGCAGCTGGTGGTTCTGTGAAGATGAGATGCATGACTGAGACACATACTGTTTGTTAGTGCACGAGCTGACAGTCTTTGGCGCAGTCAATTAAGAAAATACTACAAAGAAGTATTGTGGAGAACAGGATAACCTGAAAGAACATTTATCTTTGGACAAAGATAGGAAGAAGTGACCAGGCAACAATGTTACTGATGGCAACCAGTCTTCAAGAAGTATAACAAACTTTCCTGCTGTTTGACCAATAAAGCTACTTGTCAAGTCACCGAAGCCAAGAATGAATGTCAACTTCAACGTCCAGGCAACACCACCGACTCATGCGTTGACATAGCAAGAAGATATTCAACTTAGAGCTACACAGAACTACAACCTTCACCTATGGTATAGCCACTAGAGTAACAGAAGACTTCCAACTTCAGATATCTAGAGGAGTTTACCAAGATGTGAAGAAGAGTTCCAGTTCAGCTAGAGAGAACTTACAGCTACTGATGTTTAACCAGAGGGACACAAAGTCAAGATGAGCTTCTAACAGCTACAGCCAGTCCTTTTAAGTAGTTGAACATTTTGCAGCTGAAGGGTAGTTCGCTTGTTAGGGGTATTGGTAGTTGGTGTACTGGTTAGAAAGCCAGGGAAGGCATTTCGATGCAGAAGTTACTGACCAACTTTGACAAAGCAAATGCTCTTAGTGATCTCATTGACCTACTAGCGTTCAGCACAAGTCATATCCCTGATGGATGGTTACTGAACTGATAAATGTGTAGTTAGGGTTAAGTAGTAAGATAGGTTAATGAAAAATGGAAGAAACGATTGTCTCAAGTGCACACAGATCACTCAAGCTTAACAAGATTAAAGGAACCCCAGGGGGCCAAGCACAGAAATGCTGACACACTTTCCAGAGGGCCACTGGCTAGTGATGATCATGGGGGGCTAAGCTCTTTGCCTTGTGGGGGGTGTTCTTACTATCAACGCGCAGATGTTAAAACTGGGAATGTTTTAAAGAAGAGAGTGACGATACTGTCCCGTTAGTACGTGGGCCCAGGAGAGGGCCACCCTGTGAAAGCAATGGATCAGGGCAGAACTCCTGTGTACACTGTATGGGATCAAGCGGTCAAACCCGGGGGCCGTGGGGGTCTCGGTGTTAGAACTCGAGGCGAAAACCGGGGCTGTTTGTCGGGAAAATGGCGTTGGGGTAGGGACACGCAATAAGAATCCAAAATGCTTGAGTGATGGGAGATGATGACAACAGGGACACCATTATTGACCTTTATTGACATCAAACAGACTGACCTTGAGACAATACATTGTGAAACTGAATGGTACTGTTATTTTTCATTAACAAACAAGGCTTCAGAAGTTTCTAGGTGGTGTAGGTGGTTTTCTGAGAGAATGTGCCGATCTACAACTGAGGTTGAGTACTCCATTGAAGAAGATCACCTGATGCAACTACTCTTGGATATGGTACTGACTACATGCCACAAGTCTACTCTGATTGGTTCTACCTATGGTACACTATGGTACAACGAGCAGCAGGACAATCAGGGTAACTAAACCA
This sequence comes from Fragum whitleyi, assembly GCA_948146395.1. Taxonomy (NCBI): domain Eukaryota; kingdom Metazoa; phylum Mollusca; class Bivalvia; order Cardiida; family Cardiidae; genus Fragum; species Fragum whitleyi. The sequence goes on along the minus strand of OX411548.1, from coordinate 20,016,934 downwards.
GACCCTTCGGTGAGTCCTTTTCTAATAAAACCGGGGGGAGTGTAGTGAAAGGGCATATTTAGATGTTTCATACAGGGTACCAGTCTAATTGTATGTTGCATCATGGGTTACCTATCGTTGCTGGTGCCCAGCCGGTGTGGGACAAGCCATGAGGTTTACTGACACTCTGACAGTAGCTTTCAAAGAGTGAGGACCTTCAAGTCTAACACTGACGAAAACTCCATGTGGATTGTGAACAAAGTGAGTTACACTTTACTTCTTTTATTTCACTTCTGCTTTGCATTTAATTTAGCAATGGAATGGGTCTATAACTGACCTGATACAAAGGAAGAGGAAGTGAAATGGACAGATATTTGAATAAAATCATGATATCCTCAAATGGAAAATAAACCACTGGGAAAAAGTATGAAAAAAATCTTGGGTCCGAATAAATGAATATCCGAAATCAGGTCATCTCAGCTCGAATAAAAAAATAAGATTTTAAGTATCAAATCACTTATTTAAAACCATTATCGTGATCCTTGTTCATTAAATGTAATATAGGAAAACAATTTGAAATATATATTAAATATTTGCCTTTTTTAGACGTTTTTTTTTTCTTTTACAATACTGTTATGCTTTTGACTCGTTTTCGGCAAATGGCTGGCTGGTTTCCGATGTAAGCACCGTCTATCAACGTACACCGGATATATGGGTATGGGTATTCCGTATACCTATGGGTTCTATGTGTATTTTGTATATTGTGATTGGGCATGTATTTTAGTGCATATGTACTTGTATGTGTATGCATTTGTGCAGGATATATTTGCGATATATCTATTTATGTACCTTTTTCTAATTTGTCTAACACCACGTAATATTATTAACATTATATTCATGGACTTTAAGCTCTCATGGCCACGGTCTAAAACCGCGTTTTCTGAGATCTTTAAGCCCAATTTAAGCCTTTCTTTAGCACTCTCTCTCCTTGCATTTCGTTTTCGTTGCAAGGCGGTGTGTCGTGCTACAGTTGGTAGCATCGTGAGATTGACATTCATCTCAATCAAAACAGGTCATAATCACTCGCTCAACTTTCCAATCATTCCTTCCTAGCATTCACTCAAACCATTCAAAAACGCTCCAAAATCATTAAAAAATGAGAAGATCACCATCTACATTCAACATGAAATATAGCTAGGGAAAACACGCAATTTCAATTTCAATAAATTATTGAAATTATGCCCGATTGATAGGTTCTCGTAGAAATAGGAAGCCATTCATAGTACTTGTATGGATATTTTGGTAGAGGGAGTTAATGAATGTGGCTAATTTTGTTAATCCTTTACAAAATTGGCGACATTGGATTATCACCCTTTAATTTCACTCAAAGCTCAGTCCACACACTCACTCAATTTCATTCCAAAATCGTTCAATAATCATTCACTTTGTCAATTTCACGATGGTCATAACTGTATCTGTAAGTAGCATTAAGTATGATATAGCCTCTCTATCTGCAACATACTTAATTCTCAGTATATATGGGGTCTTTATCGTTGAATTGCAAGATTCACCTTTCCAAAAGCTCCATTTAGCTGTTGCGGATAAAAAAGGGGCTATATATATAAACATTGTTATCATCCATTCTTCTTAGATTGCTCACTCTGTTCTCTCTTTGCTATTTGACTGTTTACAAATAAACAAAAGCATAATTCAACACTGACTTTTTTTAGACTGCAAATTTCATTCATTGTCACCAAGACTTCATTTTTTTACTTCTCTTTTGATTTGTGAGAATATTTAATTAATTTCATGGAAAGAGATTGAACTTTTCTTTTTTTTAATCGCTCATTTGACCAATTACATAGCAAAGAGACCCTGTATATATAATGTAAATTTTATTTTTCTCACTACAATGTATGTTTGTCTTGTTTGTCAAATTGTCACTTTTCATGTTCTTTCAATGTTTGTACTTTGTAAATGTTATGCTCGCCATCATGGCGGTAAAACAATAAAATAATAATCACTAAAAGCAATAATTGTTCATGGGGTCACTTTTCGCGGAAGTTACTGTGTACTCAAAATTGTTTTCAATCGGGCAAATAAGAATGCATAAACCTTTTTGAACATAACTGGAATTAAACTTTTATATTATCTTCAGGGTTAAAAAATCGCTCTTGAAAACGGGTCCTTGTACATGCGTCAACAACAACAAAAGACAAACATATTAACATAAACTTTACAAACTAGCATTTCCTTCTTTCCCACAATGTTTCCCCATGACCTAAAAAAAATAAATAGTTACATTCTTGTTTTGGTTATTTTAAGGCAACTTTAGTCACTCTTTTCTATATTAAACACACTGAAAATCGTAAGAAACATCTTGCATGCATAACAAGTCCTCAAGTCTATGATTGAAAAATTTAAATTTCCAGACTAAATTATTCGTGAAGTCATTGTCCATTATTGATGACATCAAGAATGTTTGTGTTGGCATTTTAATCTTAACATGCACGCATCATGTAAATCTGGGAGTTTAACATGTTCCAGGTCGTATACGTGTTAGGACTAAAGGTAAGAATGTTAAAATTAGCCTTGTCATTCTGTATAACTAACACTAATGAACATTTTGTGGGAATGACCGCGTGAATCGCTTCGGTCGGCCTCGCTTTTGGCTTTGTTTTGTTGCTTCCGGTAGAAAATAAAACTTTTATAGAAACCTCGTTTTAACGGGATAGCTTTAATTATTTTTCAATTTTTAAATCTTTTTTTTACGAACGATACATTGAAGTATTTTTCCAATACAATTTTTGACTTTTTTTCTTTCCTGCAAGTGAATTCACTCCGGGTGAGAAATGACATGATTTTTTTGTTTGACAGTAAAATAGAATAGAATAGAATAGAAAAACACACGTTACCATAAACGCTCGCTTCGCGCTCACGGCCTTCGGCCGTTTGCGAGCTGCGCTCGCTATAATCATGTAGCTATCAAACCGTATCAAATGATTGGTTAGCATCCATAAGCGGCTACAATTAAAAGAAATACCTCCCTAACCACCGATGATTTCCGTTTGTCCATCGTGAAAATACTGTTTTGACTGAATTTTTAGAGTTTTTCATACTAAAACCCATGATAAATTGCCTAACATAACACAGAAAATCACTAGAAACACTCCTGCCTTTTGTATGAAGTGAATATACCGATAAATTCACATGTTGTTTCTTCTCCCGGTGTACAGCCTATAGGGAGATTGTGTACGTCGTATAGCAAATCTCCCGTTAATAGTGAACGGCCTATAGCAAGAAAAAATATTTCTTAAATGGATTGTCTAGCGCTAAATTAAAACGTGTTTGATGGATAAAGTTATCTTTTTGTCTTTTGTACATTCGATGGAGCCTTTTTCCCTTACCAATGCAGTTGTCATGACTAATTAAATCTTTACCACAAATGAATACCTGTTTCAGTATAATGTTATAGTCAAACCTTGGTAATTGTGTGCTTTTAAACAGGCTTTAGACAAGTATGATATGTATAAATTGGGATCAGCGAGATCCTCGCTGTCATTTTCTCTGTCTCGCCTTAAAGAAACTCAGCATTACTGGCATCTCTTTCATCCTTTCCAGATTTTGGATATCAAGATCAGACGAGTCGTACTGTTACTGCTCTTTTATCCCTTACTCAGTTTGAAGATATGATTTTAATTTCAATTGTAAATAGTGACCATTCTTTCGGTGAGAATCATTTGTGTTTTATTTTGAATGCCCCTATAGCTTTTATCAGTATAAACATGGCCAAGCTTCATGGATATATCCAAAACATGGGCATTGTCCATTTGTTGTCGGTACCGTAGTTGTCGTCGTCTTATGATTAAATAACACAATTGAAATAAGATTTTTTAATCAATTTAATCACGGCCGTGCTTCATGGGTATTTCCGAAGCATAGACATTGTCCAATTGTTGTCAGCATCTAAAACTAAGCTAACTTTTGTCACCAAGAACTTCTTACAGCAACATCCTTCGACTGAAAGAGATTGTGTCTTGATTTTGTGTAGTAGGTTTACTATACTAATCTACAAAACGAAATTGGATTGTAAAACAATTGTATGTGGCTTCGGCTAATCTATCAATTTCAAAACGGTAAAGAGACCAATCCTATTTATATTTATTATTGTATACCCCAACCTATCTGGGAACGTTTGCATGATGTAGGTAAACGGTATTTCAACCAGTCATGCGTTTCGAATATCAAATCGTTCCCAAGCGCTTCCATTTTGAACCACAATTGAGACAGGCTTGAAATGGATTTTGATGATGTCTTTTCTAACGTATTCGTTGGTTCTTATTTTTTCGGGGATATTGGATATAGGAAAAATATGTCAATTCAATATTGTTATCGGTCATATTGATGTGCATGAATAAACATGGTTCGAAAATACGTGTTAATTATTACCATGTGAATATCATAAATCTTCTGAGGCCGCTCAAATGTTTTGGGTTGAATCGTGATTCTTTAACAACCTTGTTAAAAATCACATCTTTTTTCTCTCTATCTGTTAATATTTTGATGTAGAAAGGTATCTTGTAAAAATCAAAGACCCCATGGTTAAAACGCCGCGATTATTCAATGACATAGGACGATAGGGTAAACATTTAAATGATAGTATTCTGATATATTACAAGAAATCGACCTGCTATCCGATTCTGAAACAGTTCGTAAAACTAGTCTGACATTAACCTGACGCTTAATCTGTAGAAATGCGAAATTTTAGCTTATAAATTGAATTTAATGAAACAACTTGGTTTCACAGGAAGTTTCCTTCTGCAACGGGACTAGCCGTTGTCTAAGAAAACCATGCTGAAAATATGTTTACAATCAATTTAATGAATAATTATGGTAAGAGGTTCATAAATTTCTGTAAATGATTATCATCTATATTTTTTAATCAATATTAACCCCGATTCCCCCGTTTTTCGCAAAAAACTAGAAAAGAATCCTAATCGAAAACGCCAAAATGTTACTACAGAGTCATGTAGGCGTTTTCATACATAATTTCTTAATTTGCGCTCGTTTAACTAAGGATATTTCACCCTTCCCTTGAGCTATATTCGTACAGTCCTTTTTCTATCGTTCGTACACTGATTTGAAATTGTCTGCTATAGGCCGTACACCGGTAGATTTTTTCCTATCTAAATATTCCAAAAACAAAAAATAATCTCGCAGTAAAATTTAGTATGTAAAATCTTTGGGCAACAAAGAAAGTATAGCAAAGTAAATCGTGGGCAAGTTACGTAAAATATGGGCATTTGCATTCGATTTCACAGAAGGCCAAGAAAATTGTCAGTGATTAGACGGTTTATTTTCTTTTATTATATGACAGAAACAAATTATTTCATGTTTTCCAAAGAGACAAACATAACCGACTACCTCAGTGGTGTAAATTCGTTTTTCACTGAGTAAAATCACAACAAACACAGAAATAATAAAAGAAATACTAACCATGGATCCCACTTCGTAGATATTTCCCTCGACTCACTAATCGCTATATCTGGTGTACGTTGATACACGGTGGTAAGTAGACTGGTAAACCTGTCCCATCTACTCGATTGAGGCAGGCTTACCAGTCAACGATGTAAGCAAAGAACTTAAATAATGATACCAACCTCTCAATATTGAATTGATTTATTAGCATATAGCAATCAACTAAAATCAATTCAAAAATAATATTCCAGAATTTGTAAATTAATTTATTAGCATATAGCAATTAACTTAAATCAATTACTGAAGAAATCATATTCAGATAGCGATTGGGTATTTTACTCAGTCTTTGGCCGGTGTTTGATTTTTTTATCATCGGAACAAATTTAAAACACCGTCTATGTATTTCACGAATAAACGTTCTTTATCATTGATAGAAAACGAGAAAAATAGAAAATCTCTATGAAAACGCAAAAACTTATATCATTGATTGTTTTGTAAAAAGAAAAAGAAAACTTGAGTAAACACGTTGACTCTAAAAAGTTTATGTTCGTTGCGATGAATAGCTTGATAGCGTTCGTGAAGACGTCAGAGTAACTGAAATTCAGTTACGTGAAAATCTGTCCCTCTCCGAGGCTTGAAAACACTATTTGCATTTCTGAGATTCTTTCGACAGGCTGGTAGTTCTCCATGTTGTGAATGAAATTGTCATATCATGTCAAGTTTAAATAAATCGTACTGTATCTTGAATGGGAAAACAAAAGGAGGCCAACGGCACTAGTCATCAGTGGTCGTCATAAGACATAATCAAACACGGTAATAATGAAAGCAATTTGAGCCAGTGCGTGACATTTCCAACAATTTCGCATGTCATGACGCACAGCCTAACTTGTGAATCCTCACAGGCTGGCCTGGGTCACTTTGCGCTTTGGAGATGGATAAGATCTTAACCTATCTTTAGGCAGTAAGCTGAGAAAATTCTCATTGCATTGTGTTGCTGTCCAGGTTGCTAAGCGTCTGTTTATTACGCACACATTAAATTGTTGAATGTCATCATCCGGCACCGGCTCATTCAGTCTTCATTATCCACAATGTTCCATGAACCTCGGAGCAAAGCAGTGTAGCATTACGTTCATCACTACGGATTCTAAGGATCGAGACTGGGTTACCGAGGTTTGAGATAAGCCCAGGGGAGACCGGGGATTGTTGATACAACCTTCAATTTGAAGACCTTGGTAATCTGAGACGTTTTATTTTCCCATATTTTGATACAACAAATCAATAAGGACATCTTATGGTAATTTTTATGGTTTTGCGACTTTTCTGTAGATTTTGTTGGTCATTTGTATAATTCATGACTAGCACAATAGTAAAATTTCTACTTTTTTCTAAACTTGATAATTACTACATTAGGGAATTTTAGATTTCTATACGGTTTATATGTAAGGACGAGTAGTCGGCAAGCGCCACAGGGGCGTTATATGGACGAGCCCTTATAGTCGAAGTAAAGCCTATTTAAAAGGAAAATGAGAACAAAGCGTTTGGCCAGGGCTAGTCGATGACTGACGGATCTAGAGGGTATTCGGGAGGTTTATACAGAATTGCTGTTCAAGACATGCCAAATGTTAACAAAGGTTATGAAGACAGTATAGACTGAGATCGGTCCGCACAATTGTGCAGTCTGATCTTAGGATACACTGTCTTCCAGTCCATTTTTTTTCTTTATAAAAAAATCTTGAGACAAACTCGTTGATCATGCCCAAAAATAGGAGATTCGTTTAAACAATAATTTATTCAGCAAGATAAGGCGGTTTAAAATTGTGTAAAACTAGGAGAATGACCTCTTTTTTGTATGTTCGAACCCCCTTTACAGAAATCCTGGACCAGTCGTTAATTGATACACGTGATACACATTGTCAGACTGTCTCCTTCACCCCAAAGTACGGCTGCACAGGCTGGCCGGAAGCTTTGCGTTGAGCATATGCAAAATTCAGTGTTGGAAATGTCATGCACAGGCTCAAATACGGAAGATAAGTCTTGTCAGCCCTAATAATCCGCGCTGTCTTACCAGTATTGCTAGTATCCGCATAGATTTTCGTGTAGGGTAATCTCTGTTTTACTGGACATAAATGATCATAATAAATGTATGATCATAATAAACATTTATTTATTTATTTATTTATTTATTTATTTATTTATTTATTTATTTATTTATTTATTTATTTATTTATTTATTTATTTATTTATATAGGCGTTATTGAATATCGATTGAATCTTTCTGTTCTATCTTATTATTTAATCGATATTCAGTAACGCCCATACGTAATCAATGAATAATCATGGTGATTAGAATTATTATACGGAGTTGTCCCACAAATTTGTGAACTTTTCAAATAAGTTCACAATCAAGCGCCTAATGATATTATGATTTGTAGGAAGTCACAGTGTAGCAGCGGAAGTGTACAGTTTGCTAATTGGAATTGTCACTTGTGGTTATGTACATCGGCAGTTTAATCACTTGGAGCGATGGACTGCAGAGGCAAGGTAGGAAATTTTACCGCTCCTACACCGTGGAAGTGCGCATGAATGAATTTCCTCTATTCTGGAACAATTTCAATGATCTACCTTCAAAACACTAAGAAATATTCTATAAAGTTTCAAGGCGGTAGATCACTGTCGGCGGCACGCTTTAAATAACGTCACTTAAAATGCCGCCGTAAAGCTACTCCTCTTAGGAGGGGTCTGCAAGCTCCAAACAGTTAAAAATAAGTTAAAAAATATAAAAAAAAACACTCTGGAACGAGATGTTTCTTGACGCAAACATTATTTGAATCAATTCACCTTGGCGCTAGTGCAATGCCTTATCACTGTTACGTGGCCGTTGTCATTTTAATGCGGTTCAAATTTAAAATACACATGATAAATCTTCATGGTCTCAAACTGCATTAGGTTAAGTCGTTAAACATAAGTATACAGTTACTTTCAAAAAAGAAATATAGGTTTTAAATACTGCATCTCTTGGCCAAAAGAATAAATGGCGTTCAAACACACATGTACGAATTTTGTTTCGTCAATGATATGGATTGGAAACATGTCGATTAAAAGAAACTACAGAAGACATTTAGAATCAACCACAGATACTCTAGATCTTATAAAAATAATTTGCCATTACGGCTGTTCTCCATATAAGAACAAATAAGTCAAATTTCTGAATTCAATAAAGAGTAAAACACCGGACACAGTTGCCAGCATGGTAGATACAGCAGTAAAATAAAATCCCCAAGACAAGAAAAGTTGGTCTACTGCAGCTTCATTCTCGGAGAAATTATCCCGCAGTATTTTCTTGAACACATCACCGTGCCCCAGGGCGTACACCACTAGCATCATGATCTGTAGGGTCACTGAAAAGATAAGCGAGCCTGTGCGTGACATTTCCAACAATTTGAAATGTTGGTGCAGTTCAAACATTGAGAGGCGTAGACAGCCACAAACTCTTAAAAAATACGTGATTGTCTATAGAAACTATGAGACCTTATCTACCTACCAAGCGCATAGCACAGTCTGGTCAGAGTCTTTGCTTTGCGCATATTTGAAATTGTTGGAAATCTCACGCACGGGCATGTTAGTAATCAAGAGTTTTATCGGCTTTGCTAAATGCCTTTCTCTCATTTTGGTCAATCGCATATTCGGGGGTGGGAACAAGAGAAACCGACACCCCACCTGGTATTTCGATTGTTTTGAAATTGGAAGACCTGAGAAATCTAATAATCAAATGGCCAATGGGAGAGAAATAGGCCGTAACAACAACTTGAGTAAGCTGTTATCACGATATTTTACTGGTCCAATGGGCAATATTTTAAGAGAAAAAAATATATTTTTTTTCGTTTTGACCTCTTTCCCTTCCATCTGAAAGATAATTCTGCATCTTCGATATGGAATTTACAAGTACGTCCCCGAGTAATTTGTTTAAAGCAGAGGTTTGATAATTTTTTTTAATTCTGAATGAACACCAATTCAGGTGGGGTGTCCCATCTGGGAAATCCATGAAATAATTATATGAAAAAGAGATTGGTTCCAGTGCAGATACCAAAAAGGTTGCCAATCAAAAGTTCTTTCACAGAACGGTAGATTGGCCCTTTTAGATTCAGAAAATGGACAAAGTTCGAAAACTTCGACCATAGTCAGTCTGCGCAGTTGACGCAGTCTGACTTCTGTCGACAGTCTTCGCACTGCCCAGATGACCACTTTTTGCCTGACAGATCACACATTTTTACGGTGTTTTACGCCCCTTTTTCGTGTGACAGGACACAAATATATCGTCTGGTAAAATGATTATCTAAAATTTATCAAAGAATAATCGACAACACATGATCCCGATCTACCGCTGATCGGATTTTAAAAGGTTGTGTTTTTTTCTTGTATAACGAGCTTAACCAAGAGTGTCGTTCACACAAGATACGTCGCCATAAGAATAATTCGTTTGTTTTAACTATGTACATAGATAGCTCCGCACATTTTTTACTAACCCATGTTGCTAAATGACACGCTTCCCTTTCCATGAAAGTCTCCATACGTCAATATCATTCCCCAAGACACCCCCCCCCCCCCTCCCCAACACACACACACCTCTTTTTTTTAATTTTTACTAATTTTATACATCCAGAAGAGAGTGAAAAAACTAATTTCGGAATTTTTATCGTGTTATAATGGATAAAATTTCGTATTCGCTATGATGTGTCGATGAATAGAGTCTGATTGGGGGGGGGGGGGGGGGGGAGAGAGTTATACACCCGCCCTCGGATTAACCTTTTGCATATAACTCCTCCTCCATCAGACTTTATTCATCGACACATCATGAATAATCAAGACATCGTAACTACAGCTTTAATGAGCTGTAGTTTCGATGTTATGATCATTCATCAACGACATTTTTCGAAAGAGGATTTATTTCTATTTGAAAATGAAATTATTTCAAATATAATGATGTCTTTGTAAGTAAACTTCGTTAAATAAAGAATTACACTTACCGACGCAGAAAACAATTGCTGTCATCCCAATTATGATAGGTCTAGATTGTCTCAGATGGTGGAAAATAGCTTGTAGTAGATAAAACAGGAATCCACAAGCGAAGCCGACAATGGCCAATATACCAAACACCTGCGTGGCCACGCAGAAGTCTGAAATTCGAAACCCAGTTTGTATATAACATGGAATTATATAGAAGGTAATGTTACATCGGTGTTTATTTTGGTTTAAAAATGACTTCACTCTGAATTTTAAAATTTAACTCGTGCATTTTGAATCGATGAATGATAACTCTTTCACTAGAACTACTCATTTTGAATAGATCTAATCTTTTTTTTTTTTTTTTTTTTTTTTTTTTTTTTTTTTTTAATTTCAATTTTCAAAAACGAAGAAAGTTACATTGAAATAGCATAAAATGCCAATGAATTAAGATACCTTAATTTTCTCCGCTACTAAATATGTTTAAGTTGTTCCGAATCAGCCAATGAAATTGAAAGCAAATGTCCCTGGTCAGTCTCTATGCTATAATTTCCACGATACGTTAAAGGCCTCTGGTTTTGAATGTATATCAAAGAAACCAAAGAAGAGATGAGCCAATACAAACCGAAGGCTTTTCTATGGTCTCGGAACAGGTATAATACAGTTAAAATAAAAGATCCATATATTGACAAGATTCAAAATAAATATATAGTAAATCGGAATGGCATACATTTTCTTTTAAAAGGGAAAAAAGATAAGACCTGGGGCCCGTTATACTAAACATCTTACGATCATTTTTTAGCGTAAGTCAAAAATGAAAGTTGCTTCTATGAGAGTAACTAAATATTGAATTATGCCATGAATAATCTCATTTGTATCGTATTCTAAAGACGATTCCAATGTGATTTTGCAAGGCAGAACCCAACAATGAATAAAAATACCAGGTACGATTTGTGAAGTTGACTTACGACTATTTTTTCATAAGAAGTTTAGTAAAATGTGCCCCAGGATCAGCCTGTGCAGCCTCAACATAGCTGGAAATGGTAATGTTCAATACTTATCGTTGCACCTCCCAGGTGGACTTTTCTAACGATGTTACCTTTAAAAAATTGTTAAAGCTACTTTATCACTTATTTATATTTTGTACCCGTTATTTTATTGTCTGGAAATGAAGTAATAATATTTGTTATAATAACAATGTACCTGCATTTACTGGATAACATCTCCACATGTCTTCATTATCCATAGTTCCAGAGACACAAAAATCCCAGATCCCTATTTTTACAGACTGACCACTCACTGACCAGTTCGTGGACGACACGGACACGATATAGGCCATAGCGGCTAGGATCAGCATACATAATGAAGCGGTCAGAAACACGGAGGCATTTTCACACGCGCTGAAATGTGAGTCCTCGTCTTCTTTTGTGTCCACTATGGTCACTCTGTTCCGAGATGCCTGTCCAGGCCGCCCCCTCTGTTGACCGCCGGTCATTTGTCCGAAATGATAGTCTATGCTTCCTATTACACTTTTTACATTTTCTCCTTAAGTTTGAGAAAATACTTATCTTTAGACGGCGACTTAAACCTCTTAGCTGAAGCTTGTTAGTCTTTGATCACCAAAAACGAGAATATTTTTTACACATATGTGACCCGTCGCGCGTAAAAGGACATTCTGGGAAGGCTGTAAAATTGATTTTTGAAAAAGAGATTGGGTCCAGAACAGGCCAACCAGAAGTCGCATTTCAAAAATTCTTTCACAAGAAGGTAGATTGGTCATTCTAGATTCAGAAAAAAGGCCAAGAGCGAAAAGTTTCGACGTTGGTCAGTCTGCGCAATCCGCGCAGTCTGACTACGGTCGACACTTTTCGCACTGAACAGATGGTTTCTTTTCGCGCGACGGGTCACATATGTTTCTACATATTTCGCACTTCGATTCTTATACAGGTACACCTTAAATTCCAAATGTCGATTCCTATTAAATATATATGAAAACGGGCACACCCTGGAGTTAAGTAGTTCTGATCACCCAAACAGTCTGACGATATTTCTGCACAATTTTCTGTTTTATTTCTAATTAAGGTAGTGGACCCGTAATAGGTCCGCCACATTTTGGAACTCGTAAACTTTCTCAATGTTGACCGAGGTTTCCTATTGAAAGCATTAGGAACCCTCGTTTAACACTGTTAAAATATCTTACTTCCCAAACGTTGGGAAACTATTACGGGTCAACTACCTTAATAGAGGTAAAATTATTATTAAGTAGTGGACCAATAAAACATGTAGTTCTGCAACATTACGAAACTCATGATCTTTCACAATGTTAACCGAGGTTTCCTAATGAAAGCATTAGGAACCATCGGTTAACATTGTTAAACTTTATGACTTCCAAAACGTTGCGGACTTATTACGGGCCCACTACCTTAAATGATTGGATTCAATATAAGAAAGATATATTTATAAAACCATGAAAGAAGTTTTCTCCGCTTATCCTGAAAGATTGCACTAATGTCCCGGTACAGCTGTTTCCTTAATATTTATTTTTCAATGTGATGCTAATTTTTGTATTGCGATTTATCTCGGCTTATACATAAATCATCAGCAGGGATTAACTTTTTCATGAATGATTTCATGTACACAAATCAATACATGCATGAATTTTAACTGATCATAAAAATGGGGTTTCACTGCAAAAGGGGATAGGCGAGGTCTAAATTTATTAAATTTTTATACCTTTTTTAGACAGCAAAATTGTCTTGCGCTTAGGACCACAAAACGTTCTCGAACGTCTGATAGTGCCCAATTTTGAAATACGCTTTAGATGCTCTTGACTGGTAGCTTTTAGTTGCGATAACGTACCCCCATCCCTTTTGATAGTCTTATGTGGGATGGTTATCAAAATATCTGAAAGAGGGCCACATTATTGTAGCTAGGTAGCTTTAGAAAACGCGCAGGAATACCCGACAAGAGTGTAAATACGGAGAACCCTTTTGGGGTGTTCGCTTCAGAGCTTGGAGGAGTACTTGAGTACCCGGGTACCGGGTAGGGTAACGTTCCTACCAGGGTTCTGAAACATTTTCCATTACCCGAATGTTGTATAAGCACCATTTACCTTTGGGATCAACTTCAGAAAAGAATTGAAGACTGTTGAAAACTGTCTTCAATTCATTTCTGATGTTGATTTTCAGATGGTACATGTACTATGGACTTACATCAAATAGTTTTTTTGAGTCCCGACATCTTATATGCGAGTCACAGACTCGCAACACCTGCGTCCCTTAAAACCATATCGGAGTTTGAATATCCGAACCCCCTTTACAGAAATCTGGATGCGCCTTTGTATATAGTTGATTAAATGGAAATATAGACAAATATCATAAGATACTCGAGTACCCGCCGTCAATGAGATCTCGGGTAAATGGGTACTAAAGTTCTACGCGACCAAGCTCTAGATTGCTTGTGTTTCCATATCTATGTATGCCTTGTGTTGGATACTACAATTTTAATTGTTTATAAAGCCAGGGAGGTTGTGTCATGTAGCGATTCACCTATTACTTTCATATTTCTACGCCAAAACTTGGAATATTTTATGTTCAATTGGTTTTAAAAAATGTAGGTCTACCATCCAAATGAATCAATATAAAAACGGTTTTCAAACGAACAAAACAAAAGAGCGTCGATTTCTTTCTCTGTATTTTTTTTTTTTTTTTTTTTTTTTTAAATCTTAATTTTCCCTTCATTCCCAACGGATTTCGGTTTCATCCATTTATACGCGATTTTTTTTTTTATTTTTTTTTTACGAAAAGTACGAAAATCATGGCTATGTATGTGTTCTTAAATATTATGGAAATACGGGCAGGATAAAGATCTATATACATATAGATACGAAGTTGCTGGTACAATGTAACGGGCAATGTTCTCTTTTTTTAAATATGGGACAAAAATTGATATCCTGCCATAAAAGTATTCGATTGAGAACTTTGTTCCCTCCGCGTCACAGCTCCGTCTACTGACATATATTTGAATATTTCTTTGAATCTTCATGTTCTCCGATTTAAAAGTCACTATTTTGTATGTCTTTACTTTCGAAAAAAAGGAAAAAAGTTAAAGTTTTCACTCATTATTTTATAGACTATTGTTTTAGAAAGACTATTGTTCTTGAATTATTGGCATCAAAACGCATTTTCTTCTTATTTGGAAAAAAATGCCTGTGTTAAGTTATGAAAACAGAAGTGTCTATGCAATGTATAGACACATATTCATTTTTTTGAAATATTGCGACGAATTATGGATAAATTTGCATCTTAACTCACTGAACCCGTCATTTGAAGCGTATTAGGGGGCTTAGATGTTATTCATTCATGCGGTTAATTTGAGTGGGGTTTTACGTTCCTTTGAGAAATTCTATGTATGTTCTAGGTGACAATCCTATAAACGTTTTTTTTAAACCAATAAAGGAATTTGAATTTGAATGATCACGAGTGCGAGGTGGGCGGTGAAAACAGAGTACAGTTAACAACATCGTGAATTTGACAAGGTGGATGATTTCAGAACGATTTTAGAATGAAATTGAATGAGTGCAATGAGTGGGTTCTGAGTGAAATTAAAGGCAGATAATCCAAAATCGCTAATTTTGTTCAGGATGAACAAGATTATCGATATTTGATACCCCCCCTTTAATGAAATATGCTATCAATTTCTATAAATACCTAAAATTTCTTATAAGTCAGTAAATCGCGTTTTTTTCTCTAGCTATATTGTTTTGAATGTAGTTGTTGATCTTATATCCTTAGTGATTTTGGAGCGTTTTTGAAAGGTTTGAGTGTTTGGAATGAATGATTTGGGCGCTGAGCGAGTGATTTTGAAAGGTTTTGATAGCGATGGGTGCCAATTGTAACTACATCTTTTACATGCGAAGCCCTATAGACTATTAGTTGTGAATCAAGAATTTTGCTATCTATTTGTTGATCATATCTTTCTGAAGACATAGATACTTCACTTACCCTGAGGTGATCTCATTCACGTATCTTTAATAGCGGACCTACCTGAACAATTAATTTCGTTCATGATATTTGGGTATTTACAGATTCATTCCTTATTCATTAAGTATGGCAAAGCGATTTTTTTGTAATGAGTTTTGACAGAAATGGATATTTTCGACTGATGTTGTCAACAAAGTAGTAGAACCCTACAACTTGATAGTTCCATGTCTTTGCTGAAATTCCAGAAGAGGTGATACCATACACGTCCCATCCTTGTTTCAGCGCATGTTTATGTAATTTCAAGTTGGTCCCTTTTCGCATGTTGAATCATATTTGATATTAGACGTCACACCAAGCTTGATCTGGAACATAATTTAAAGTTGGCTGTTTGGACAGCTTCATACTACACATCAATCGTCACGTCAGCTGTTAAAATCATTATCCGTTAAATTTGTAGGTATGGATTTGAAATCAAACAGAATTCGACAAAATAGAAATGTGACCAATCACGCACAAAAGACCATCTGGGATCTCCGTAGGATAGATATCTTATAAGGGATTTAACTCCACTTGGAGACAACCAGGGGTCGCATTACAAACAATCCTCCACTGGAAAGCACAATAACAATTCAAAATTCAGAAAAAATCAGCCAGATGCGTTTAGTCTCGATCCAAGTCAGTCTGCACATTCCGCGCAGTCTGACTAGGGTTGACACTTTATGCACTACACAGATGGTCCCTTTTCGCGTGACGGGTCATAAATACAGGAAGAAATAAGGATGCGTATGCGATTTTTTTGAGTCAGCTTCCTATTTGCTACACCGTCTAGAAACACGCGGTTTTGTTTCCATTTGACAATGAAAAAAAATGGCGCGAAACGAAATAACGTGCAACATACAGTTAAGAACATGTGGATATTTACAAGATGAATGATTTTGGAATGAAATTGGATTCATGTGTTGAGCAAGATTTGAATTAAATGGAAGGGGGTAAATCCAATATCACTAATTCTGTTCAAGATGAACAAAATAAGCGATATTTATTACCTCCCTTTAATAAACTATGCATACAAATTCTATAAATAGATTTTGAGATCTCTACGAACCAATCAGACGCTTCCAAAATCAATAAATTCAGTGAAATAATTCATTTTTCCTAGCAATTTCTATTTTCAATTTATTTGTTGTTCTAGTATTTTTTAGTGATTTTCGAACGCTTGTGGGTGTTTTGAGTGAATGCTCGGAATGAATGAGTAGAACATTGAGCTAGCGAATTGGAATGGTTTTGATCGTCACTAATGTCAATTTCACAATACGAACTGTATAACAGATATGAGTCGGATTTACAGCGAAAAGATGACAAAATGATACTGTTTTTTACACTTACTTACAACGTGAGATTGACCCATCGCTAACAGACCATTCAAAATCACTCGCTCAAATCAGCACCCCAACCATGATTCAAAACACTAACTCAAACCATTCATTTTATTAAAGGGAGTTAACAAATATCGATAATTGTGTTCATCCTGAACAAAATAAGCGGTATTGGATTATCTCCCTTTAATTTCACTCAAATCCCACTCATTCATATTCATTCCAAAATCATTCACCTTGTCAATTTCACGATGTTGTTAACTGTAATTACATTATATTTTATTGAACGTCATTTAATTCGTGTTTTGACATTAATGATGATAATAACAATAACAAGATGCCCATAAGGAGAATAAGACGCTCTACTTACTCTATGAGAAGCCTTTGACTTGATAGTACTGTACAAGATCTAACAAGAAATCTTTGATCAACTACTCGCTTACTATACTCCGCTTTCTAAGACAAAGATGTAGTTGTGACATTTCCACGTAATATTTCTTGAAAGGGGTATTAGCCGAAATATCGAAATAGAGTATAATATTATAAAGTGTTTTCCTTTAACACAGATTTCATAATATAATGGGTTAAAAGTTTAAACAACTTATCTGTTATGTAAGTAAGACTAGAAATGTGTAACAGATACGGACCCCTCCCCCTCTCATTTTCGCAATATCGAATAATAGAATATATATATATATATACACACACAGTCTAACCTGTCTTAATAGCCCTGTGTATTTAGCAATCAACATATATTATTTAAGCGACCACTGATGTCCGAAATGAAGCAATTGCACTGAAATTAACCTGTTTCAAGAAAGCACCTGTCTTTAGCAAGCACTTTTTGAATGCGCCTTAGGTGCTTGCCTAATACAGGTTTGGCTGTGAATTCGATTAATACTCATTTCTTGAAACAACAAAACCTATATTTTCACTTGTGGTTCCGCCACTCATGAAAAAATAGCTTTTGTTGTTTACTCAACGAAATATGAATCGACCTACACTGAAACAAACGATTAACCTCTATTTAATTCATACAGATGTTCTGAAAAAGACAACAACATAACATTACATATGGTAAATTTTATTTCAGTTACAAACACATTCCAGTCCTTGATTATAAGATATTAGTAATTAAAGGTGTTAAAAAGAAAATTTAAAGTAATTGATACATTTCAATTAAATTAACACTAACCATTGAAAGGAATGAAGTAGCAAGTAATTCCATACGCCAAATGCAATTTGTTTTCAAAATAAATAGAGAAAAAGGCCGATCTATTCTGTTCATGACATATGTAGCACATATTAGTCGGGGTTGCTATCAAGGTCTATTTTATAGAGCTAATTTTACTTATACTGGAATTGAACTCATGATTAGGGTTGAAATAACTGCTTAGTTTCTACGTAAACACAACAGAAAGCTCTGGGAATGAACGTATAGCAGTGATATACTTTGTAAATTCTATTGAATACCCCTGTTTGGCAACCATTAAAACAAAGTCAACGTTTTTTTTATGTCATCTATGAGTTCCCCTTCACTAAATGACCTTGACCGATGACTTTGATAGGCATGTAAAGGTCTTGTCACTAGCAATGCACATGATAAATATCAAGGCTCTTTGACTTACCAATTCAAAGTTATGGTAAAAGTTAGTTTGCATTTTACAAAATTTGACCTTGAAAAAAGACCTTGACCTTTATATTTGACCTTGAAGATGGTACTTTCAGAAAGGGCTTGTCCCAAACAATCATCATGTGAAATATGGCTTTATCATTTACAAATAGACAGTTATGGCCATTATTAAGGTTTTTATGTTGAAAAATAGTGACCTTGAAAAATGACCTAGACCTTGACAGACAACCTTGACTTTAGTATTCTCAGAAGGATTTTGTCACTAACAATGCACATGTGAAATATCAAGGCTATATCACTTACCAATCCAAAGTACTGACCAATGTTAACGTTTGATTTTTTCACACATAATTTTTACTGAAAAAGAGTAAGGCGCATATTGGCTGTCGGCGTAATTTCGTCGATGGAGGCCAAAATACTTTTTTGCGGATGCAGGATGGTCTTTCGATCTTAACATTCTTTTTTGACATACTGAACAAATAAGACCGACTTTCCTTTGTTGGAAAGTATACTGAAATGGTTGTGAATTCAATATTTGATTATAAAATAATCGTAATGAAAAACGTACTATTTTAGCTGAAAATCCATTATTCAAATAAGAGAACTTAATAAGACGGGACGTTGTTTATTGTCACGTCCAAATGACACTGAGACCTTTATCAATTGTTGTCACCATGCATCTTTACAAAATCCAAATGTTTCGACACAAAAGACACTGCACAGATGAAAAATGAGCCTGTGCGCGAGATGTCCAACAACTTCAACAACGTGCAAGGCAAAGACTCTGACCAGCCTGTGCATCCGCACAGTCTGACCAGAGTCTTCACTATGCGCTTGGTAGATAGATAAGGTCTCAAAGTATCTGTAGACAATCGGGTAACTCTATATTTACAGGTTTACGGTGCCTGGACCTCTCAATGTTTACACGTCACGAACATTTCAAATTGTTGGAAATGTCACGCACAGGCTCAAATAATTCAATTGTGTTATCCTGTTGGATTTCGCCGCAATACATCCTCAATATAGTCAAAATAGTCATAAATACATAAATATAGTCAAAAAACATTTCGGAGACGCACTTTAATAAGATACATAGAATGAGTATTATTTTACTCACAACGATGAAGAAATACTAATATTATTAAAAGAACATCCGACACTTTGAAATAAAATAAATGGGAATTAAAAATAATGGAAAATTAAACTCTCCACTCTGCTGAAGACGACAAATTCGTAAACATGGTTCCCTGTGTCTGAATAGATCTCGAACTTCCGGCAGAACTCGGTGGTTCCTCCATGTAACCAAACTTCCGGTAAGTTTCAGCCTCGGTCAGAGAGCTAACAGAAGTTCGTACTGCAGATTTCTTATTCAGTTTGGTTCCGTTTATACCAGCAGCAGCGTCAAAACTCGCAAACTTACGATAAGTCTCAGCCTCCGACAGAGAACTGACAGAGGTCCTAGTAGATCCTTTACGATCGACAGATCCGAGTTTATGATCCTCAATGGTAAATGCTCGATTGTTCTTACTAAAGGAATCTGTCCGGTCACCTTGTTTTCTTTTAGTCCCAGTCTCAATAAACACGTTGTCACTCGGAAATCGACGTCGCTTGTCTATTTGTGTCAGGACGATTATTGCTAGTTCCAGAAGAAATGAGATAACGATGATTCCAAACGATCCTTGGACGTATGAATCTGGGATCTTACCAACTTCACTTCCGTACATGATTAAAATGAGGAAATGACAGAATGCTGAAAGTATAAAAGCACATCCTATAGCTGTACATCTTGGTTATTCAAATCTTTCAACTCTGTGAGCTTAAATAGAAAAAAAATAATAAGATGTTTGTTGAACACAGTCATATCTTAATATTGGTGGTTTGCTGTATGAATTTGAAAGTCAGTAGCAAACGTTAATCCTCCCTTACAGTGAATCAAATGAACTGCTAATTTAGAACTTTTGCTTTGGCGACATTCCAGCTTCCAACTTTATTTTCCTTGTGGTGATTTAGTTTCCACTGGAAGGTTTTAGTCGCAAGAAAAAAATATTTGAAATATGACGGTTGTATCACTTGCTAGTCTAAAGTTATATCAAATGTTAAACTTTAAATTTTACATACATTTCGGAATGAAAGATGACCTTGGCCTTGTCTAATGACATTGAAAGTACATGTAATACCAACAGAAAGGTCTTGTCACGAGAAATACACATGTGAAACAATAAGACTCTATCGCTTACCATCAAAACGTATGACAATCGTTTTTGCGTTGATAATTATTGAAAATTAAAAAATGGCCTCGACTTCCCATGACGGTCTTGACTTTGGTATCCGGTGCAAGACATTGTCAGGGGGAATACTCTTGTGGAATATAAAGGCTATATCACTAACCATTATAAAGTAATGACCAATGTTAAAGTTTAAATTTTACATATATTTGACCTTATAATGACCTTGACTTTTTACATTGAAAGTGGATTCAAAAGAACGGACTAGTATTATAAAGAGAAACATGTCCAAAGTAATGATCAATGTAAAAGTTTAAATTTTACACATATTTTGAACTAACAATGATATTGTTTTTGCCTAAACGTATTGAAAGTGCTACCAACAGAAAGGTCTTATTAGAAGCAGAACACATTGAAAATACGAAGGCTTTATCCCTTTACAATCAATTTTTTAAAATACAAATGGAGCCAAGGATAAACAGATAAACGGACAAACAGACTTGACAAAAATAATATACCACTCTTCTCTTATAACAAGAGAACCGCTTATGGGTTTCGACGCTCTCTGTCAGGCGCTAGATAGGTAGATATTAAATATAAATAAGGTATGTTTGTGAAACCCCGCCACTGCCATTTTTAGATTTTTTTAAAATTTACCTTGACAGATGAACTTTGTACCAACAGAAAAGGTATTGTCAAAAGCAATAGTCATGTGAAATATGAAGGCTCAATCCCTTGGCAATCAAAAGTTATGGCCAATGTTAAAGGTTTTGTTTCGGGGAAGGGGGTTGCAAACGGACAAACAGTCAAAGTCAAACTGACAAATGGACAGGTCAAAAACATTGTTCCTCCGACATATCGATGCGGGGGGGGGGGGGGGCATTGGAAGACGAAAAGGGGCATACTTTGTGAAAATGCATTTAAAGATGCCCCTTGATTGTAAATGTTGCTTTTATACCGGATAGGACAAAATGTCTTGAACGTTTGCATAATGCCATCGACAACTACTCCAAGCTTAGTCTAAAGCAATACTTCGGATTTTCATTTAAACAGCGAAATTAAAATCAAGTTAAATTGCGAATGTGCCAATCTCAGTTGAGATGAGAACAGTTCTATAACCTCGGACCCAAAAGTATACTATTTTGATTGATCCCTGAGCTTAAACTTTAAAAAAAAGGTAAAAAAAACCACAAAAAAACTGAAGTTGTAAGCCATCTATCATTGTTAATCGTAGTATAAATAAATAATCTCTAGAGCAATGAAAACGCACCACCTGAACTTTTTCTAGTATATTTGTTGATTGTAACAAAACTTAAGACATGATTATGTCCAATCTAAATTAATTTGTAATGGACTACACAATAATGTTAGAGTATTGATTGATTGATTGAATGGGGTTTTACGCCGCTTTCAACATTATTTCAGTTATATCGCGGCGGCTGGAGCACCTAACAATGGATTCCTGGTATTTCTCACGCCAGTACTACCATTACATCCTTTCCTAGCCTCCAGCTACTATCTCACATAGATCTACGATTATCGACCCATTGGTGAGAGACAAATAGTCGGAAAGAATGAGTGCCGCCGTCGGGGATCGAACCCGTGACCTCTAGTTTGACAGTCCGACGCGCTACCAACTGCGCTATGACGGCGGCTCATAATGTTAGAGTAACATCAGAAACGTCGAGGGTTTTTAAACCTATGACTTAAGAAAAAAAATAAAATCGTTAATCTTTTATCTGCAAAGTAGGTTTGCAAAACCTTTCTGTGGTTCGAATTTTCGTAACATAACCTCTTACTCATATACAAAATGCTGACTATCACTTTGTGGAACGGTTGCCATATTTTAGACAGTTGATTCGTGCATAGGCTAGCCCTCATTAATTTCTAGTTCTACACCGTACCTTCGGCGTCCCCGATGGATCTAAACAATTCGTTTGGCGTTCAAATCTCTTGAAAACATGAGTTTCAAAAGGTTATTAACGATTCTTTGATTTTAAGAAAAAATAGAACAGAACACGTAGTGGACATCACCCTTGGCTAGCGAAGATGAGTATAATTGGGAGAAATTTCTGAATTCTAAAAAAGATATGTCGATAATGTTTCATACTCTTTATTGCTCTAACTAACCACTTCTTCATAAATTGAGGGACTAGAGTTGTCTTCGGCTTCTTTTAATTTTGGATTGTTGAACAATCCAGGTTGTAATAGTAAACAGAAGCTGTCATTGCTGACCCATACTGACCATGTCTTCCGAAGTTGTATATATAGCCTATTTTACAGGAAAACAGATAAAACAAACAGTGACTTTTATGCAAATAATTTTATTTAATTAATTTCTTGTATAAATTGTAACAAAAATATTCTCATTTCGATTTCCGCGTTACAAACCAGTTCAGACAGTAGGACGTGCATATGTGAAAGACATTTCTTAAGTACATTTTACATGATCATTTAAAAAGTAAATCGAATATTGCGTTAATTATATGTGACTTGTCACGATAAAAGGTTAATCTGGGAACTCCGTAAAATTAATATGTGACCCGTCTCTCTAAAAGGGACCACAGACTGACCAGGGATGAAAGTTCATGCAAATAATAAATTTTCTGAATCTACAATGATTATCCTGCCATCATTTGTAATTATTTCCGCAAAATGCCTTCTTGTTGACCTATGATGGATCTAATCCTTCTTGTTGACCTATGATGGATCTAATCCCTTTTCAATTTTTTTCTATTTTATAGAATTCCCAGATGACCCCTTTTTGCGTGACGGGTCATATATTTGAAAACGAGATTTTTCAACAAGAGGTCAACCGGAGGTCACAATTAATAATCAGAAAGGTAGAATGAACATCCTACAGTATTCAGAAAAGTAAGCGAATGAGAAAAGTTTCGATCCTAGTCAGCCTTCGCAATCCGCCCAGTCTGACAATGGCTGATAATTCGTGCGCTATCCAGATGTTCCTTTTTCGTCTGACGGGTCACATATTCACCCTAGAAATTTGACAAGCACTGTCTTTAGGATTACAAAACGGCACTAACTGTTTGCAAATTATACCCCGCTTTGCACGTGCACTAACGTGCAAAGTGGGGTATAATTTGAAAATAGTTTGCGCCGATTGTCATCGTGAACGCAGGTTGGGTCAACTTCAATTTTTTTTAATCAGAAAAGGGGGGTTAACTCTCACAAAACGAATGTCACAGAAATGAATATGTACAGGATGATATAATGCACTAAGTTCCAAAGCATTAACTTTAGTGCAACCAACGTTACGACAGATATTCAACTGTTACAGGCCGAACTTTAACCGAGAATCTTCAAGTTCGGAAAGGGGTAAAATTCCAAAGAATTAACTGTCATGAGTAATGATTCTTTGTCTACAGGCTGGTATTATTTTTACAGAAACATATGTCAAGTTCCAGAGAAATGAAATTAGTAACAGACTTAAGTCACTCAAAAGAAATCTTTAACGCCGTCACTGACACCGGGGTGACCAGCAAAGCCACACACACTTTGCTTGGGGTCCATTCTGCACGAAAGGTTAAATACAAAATGCTTAAACATTTCAAAATACATAATCTCGTATGTATAAAATTTGTGTTATATTATTAAGCTATGGCAAGTCATATCGTAACTTCGTTTAACGTTGACAGGTGTATATTTTGTGTTAATTTTTGCCTAGTAACAACACTGCTTGACTCAGAATTATTTTGTTTGTAAGTTCTTACATATTCAACAAACACAAGTACAGTCACTGCTAGCGTTATGATACACGAGATGGTCGCCATGCCGAAAGACCAGTCAGTATGATTGGTTGCCAGGTAGTAAGACGAAGCCGTAGAATTATAAAAGCCAAGACCCGCACCAGTCATAGAACCTATAAATAAACCAAGGGGACCACTTATACAATCGGCCTTTTAGTTCATGACTCGTTTTTAAGGGTCAGCGCAAATCGGTTGTAAGTGCCTATATATTTATAGGCACTTACAATCGGTTTGCGCAGACACCTTGATTTAAGCTTATCCAAATTCGAATACTGCAGTACTATTCAATTTATTCATGGTCCGAAATAGTATTATTGTATACATGCTCTTTGAGTGAAAAGTCTTTGATTATTGGTCTTTGTTTATTAATAACTTTTCCAAAGGAATTAATACGATAACTGTCACAAAAGATAGCTGGTATGAAGCAAGCTATAAACACTACAGAGATCACAACAAGTCCGTATGACCAGCTTATGCCAGCTCCTGAGGTCTCTTCTATCTCCATTCCAGCCAATATAAGACCCGTGACGTCAAAACCTCCTACAATAAAACGATTGATTCTCATTCGTCATTTGTAAGTCATATCTTTAAGTTGGAACGGTGTTGCTAAATCGGCCAATTTCGGACTAAACCCTAAGTATTGATAAATCCCCGTCGCCATCTGCCATGTTGTCGCTATGACAATTTGAAATATCCCCTGTATGGACTACTGACGACAATCACATGAAAGTAAGAATAAATATCTTTAACTTGGAACGGTGTTGCTAAATCGGCCAATTTCGGACTAAACCCTGAGTATTGATAAATCCCCGTCGCCATCTGCCATGTTGTCGCTATGACAATTTGAAATATCCCCTGTATGGACTACTGACGACATTCGCATGAAAGTAAGAATAAATATCTCTAACTTGGAACGGTGTTGCTAAATCGGCCAATTTCGGACTAAACCCTAAGTATTGATATATGCCCGTCGTCATCTGCCATGTTGTCGCTTTGACAATTTGAAATACCCCTGTATAGTCTACTAACGACATTCGCATGAAATTTGGGATATATGTTCACCAAAAAGATTATCCTATCAAAATTGACTGTCTTTTAGTAAGAACTGCGTCGCCTTTTCGTTTGTTATCCATTTTCTACAACCAAAACCCTTTAGCCGTGCTCTTGTTGTTATTCTTATTACTATTTCATCTATAGTAACTGAGAAGCTCTTCTCGGTAACGAACCATTATCATTGAAATTTACTCTATTTTATTGTAATTATCAATAATATATGCTTAAAACAAGGTATCCATCGCGTATCAGGACGCATATAAGGAATCGAGAAATATAAAAGGGTCAAGATTAAAGTGTAATTGTAAATAAGACCACAATTTAGAAAATATCTAAGTACACCATGTTATGGTTTAAATACGGTAACAAAATTGGATTTCGTTGCCGAAACCAATTCACCAATAACGAGATTCTCATCGAACAATACATTGTGAAAGAAAAATCATTGACAACTGCCATATTAAAATAAGTGAAATATATAAAACCATTTATAAACTAAAAAAATTTTAATCTAGATTATGTAGGCCCCTATACGCTACAATAAATCTCTCTGATGAATAAGAAAATACACACTAAACAATTATTTAGCATACAATTTGACGAAGTACAACTTTAGAGCTTATTATAATTTGACAACTAGATTTATGTTTGATTTGACAAGCGTGTCTCTTACTTTTTCCAATGGAACACTGGTCATATTTAATGACACCAATGAAACATCATTACGCCAGCTCGTTCTTAAAAGCTTTAGTTTACGATGCATTGCTAGCCAAACAATGAAATCACAGTATTTAGAGACTACCGTCTTGACAGTCTTTTTGCGGGAAGAAAGCTCCAGAGTCAACACTAGCCAGCCGTACTGATTTAGGCATGTACGTGATATTTCCAATAATTTGGTATGTGCATGAGCAGCCATTAAGCAGCCCATTAAGCCATCATAAAGCAGCCTAGACAGTCACATAGCACGTTTAAAAACTGTCTGTCTCTCCTAAGAAACTCTGGGACCTTGTCTACCTATAAAGCGCAAAGTGAAGACTCTGGTCAGACTGTGCGGATGCACAGCCTGGCCAGAGTCTTTGCTTGGCATACATTTAAATTGTCGGAAATGTCACGCACATTCTCATTTGTAAATTGATCATGAATATCAAATTTATTAATACCCTTTTTAACTTGAACTTACCACGGTGGTCAGTATTCATAAGAAGAGTTTGACTGTTCTAACAGAAACTGACAACAAATGGAGAAAATACGTCTTGCTAATTACGACACTCATTTATCTAGCATTGAAATCTAAAACTCATAATTTGATTCTCAGCACAAGTTGTCACTGTATTACAGTCTCAATTTCCAATGACCGCGTATTATGAAAATCACAGTTAAGAAATCACAGGTTTAATGCTAAGATCGGTACTGTAGCTTGTCACATAGTTCAGAACATTTGATCTGAGATCCCGTCAATAACAGTGTTCGTATATCCAACATCATAACCACCAAGTTGATCGTCTGACACACATTCACGTGACTTCCTCATCGACTTGCCAGCCAAATTCGTTCTATAGCGGTCAAATAGCACTATTGTCAAACATATTAGTTGAAAAACAAGGGAGAGAAGTGCCACACCGAACGCCCATTCTAATCTCCCTTTGGGTCCTCCAACACCGTATATGACCAGACTAGCTAGTGTTGCCATTCCTACAATGTAAAAGAAATGTAATCGTACACGGGGAAATTTTCGGAAGAAAATTTCATTTTTAATTGACATACTCAAGTCTATTTCTTTGTACATTTTGTTGTAGGCTTTCCAAAAAATGCGCAGGCGCCTTTTTTTCATACCAAATACACCAAATTCTATCGTTTGTGATTTTGAGAACTAACACTTTTCTATGTTGTTGACAAACGTTTCCTAAAAGTATTTTTGTCACTATCTTGATTATAATTAGTCGAGTGGTTTTTAATACCTTTTTAAGGAACTATAATGAACAAGATGCATATGTTAAAGACCATTGACCCTTACCCCTTCATCTGCCATCATTAAGAGTTATTTGATTCAGAAAATAGATAAGTCACTTCTTAAAATGAGGATGTTCTTTCAAAAAGTGGTAACTCTCATTCAAAATACTTGTTGAACAAGCTGGAGTTTCGAGGTTTTGGTCACCCACCGACGATATGTCATTATCTTCATGATGCCCGTCACTTTTCTCGAATCTGATCGTGTGATAAATTATCATTTTGATGAGCAATATGCAAGTGAACATGATAACTAGGATTGTTTTAAGAAATGTGGAAAATATGTTCTTCACCCCCCCCCCCCCCCCCCTCCTATCACAAGCTTATAACGTCGAAAGTTGCTTTATTTAAAGGAAACCTTGTTAAAATGGCGCTGTGAATAATAAAGAGATGAGCAGCTATCTAAAAGCTAAAAATATAATGAAAGGATAGAATTAAGAAAGGAACACTAATTGTTGGTGTCTTTAGTTTTTAAAACATTGATGCAGTGAATTTATTTAAAGGAAAATATATAGTAAAATGAACAATAAGTATATTTATAACAAACCAATTTCAAGTTTTTTGATTTTTCATTAGTATAAATCAAGATATATATTCTACGTTTAGAAAACAATTTTTAACCAAACGCAAGAGTAAACGAGCCCTTTAGACCCGACAATTAGTGTTTCCTTTGAATGAGGAGAAAGTCAAAAATGCTTGCCTGTGATGTATCTGTGCCAAAGTCTTCAAAACAAACATGCACTGTAACATGCACTGTAACATTCTGTCCTTCCCCCAAACAAACATGCGAGTACATCGAAGCAGTAATTTACGACACGTTTTACTTGAGCCCATATCAACAATACATCCGTGTTATTTGAAGCAGCTCTTTCGGCAAGCCATTTAAAGGATATGACAAAGGTTTACGATTTGTAACACTTTAGTATTGATTCAGTATTTGGTAGCCCGCTGCTGCCTTCAATTTTTCTGGGACTTCTAAAGTGTTATTTAGATTTACCAACTTAACTAACTCTTACATTCATTAATCGTGCAGGAGTTTCAACTCAAAATGAAAGCTTAAAAGTGTACTCTGGTTCTAAACGAATCTTACATGGACATCGTTTGTGCACAATGATAAATTTGTGCGACATTACAAGAAACTTGTATTTGGGAATGTCGTGTTCGTTAATTGGCTTATCATTGACTCTTGTTATAGCTATTTTTCATTTTGGTTGATGAACAAAAAGCTCGATTTCAGGAAATAAATTCTGTGAAGAGAAAGATGTTACAATGGTTACACTCAGGATTGAACAACCTTCAACTGGCAGGAACAGGACGCGAGAACGCCAAGATTAAATGTGCATATGAGCTATGGTTTAGTAAAATTCCACTTGAAAAAGGGAAAATTGACAGATCAGGAAAGGCCAATGTTCTTTTGATTTTTTAAGATAATAGAAAAAATTTCAATGATTTAGTTAATCAATGATTTAGTTAATCTAATGGCTTATATTGAAGAAAGTTGCACAAACAACGCTACCAACACCGTGTGCGGTAAAACAACGACATCATTTTAACTCTTTTATTACAAATTAACGCTAAGGTTAAAACCAACAAATGATTATATCTATAACTTCCAAAGCCCTCCATTGTCTACACTTTTAAGCAATGAATACGTGTATTTTAACAGATGAACACAAGCATGCATCTTCAACAAACAAACAGAAATAATTCGTGATTAAATGCAGCGACTAAAGAAAGCAAACAAGATGGGTTGGTTATACGGGTTAGGATTCTTGGTATGTTAATAATTTCTGTGATATTTATTTCATTATGAGATTTTCCTTTTTTCAGATTGTGGTAAAACTCAGTCTTGTTAATACAGTCATAGCCTATATGGTATATTTATTCTAAATAAAGGATGCAAACAATCAAACTGCAACTCTAAAAGGGTTATGCATTGCCGGAAGAAGAATAGACGGTACGAATTATGGGATACTATAACGTAAAAGTAGACATTCGATACAAAAATTAAAGGAAAGAAAAGGCGACTAGCGCTATGATTACAGAGATTGACATATAAACTTTTTTATTCAGTCAATGTAAGGAAACCTAGAGTGTGACGTTTCAAACATAAGGAATCAACTATAATCTAGTAAACTAATGGACATATTCTTTTCAACTGAAAGGTTCACTGGCTTACCATAATGTACATTAGCAAGGTTTTTCGTTCCTATACTGTATATGCCCCCTTTTAGATTTCATTTCAATCTTTTAGTTTCAAAAATAAAAATAAAAAAAGAAAAGGCCAAACTCTGACGAAATTTCCCAAGGAAATAAATCAACGAAATAAACGGTATAATAAGATTCTTGCAATGGTATAGATATGGCTCTATGCAAAAAGGGGTAGTTGTATAGTTCTTTTGAAATCATATTTTGAACATAGACTTTTTTTAACACAAGTCTAATTGAAAAAATGAAATTAGATGGTAATGCACTAAATGCATGCATAAACTCGTACAAAAAAGTCAACATATCTGGATGAAGATCAACTTTGCAAGCATCGCAGCTAAAATCTGATCAGAATCTATACCCTACACATGCGTCCCTTTTGTATGATAGTCCATAAGAGTCCGAATTTACACCCTACAAGCCTACATACCAATATTATAGATATTGGTATGTAGGGTGGTAGGTGGTTAAATTCGGACTCCATTGTGATAGGTCACATATACATTTAGATATTAGTTTTAGACAAATATTTAGATTCATAAATAGCTTGTTTATACTAAACAAGCGAATATATTTTGATACAGAATAATTTTAAAAGCTTCATAGCTAAAATCTAACCATGATCTATACCTTTCACAATCGTCTCTTTTGTATGATAGGTCATAGGGGACCGATTTTAACACCCTACCACCCTATATACTAATATTTATAATATTAGTATATAGGGTGGTATGGGGTTAAATTCGGACCCATATGTGATAGGTCACATTTACATGTACATTTAGAAATGTATTTACCTGAAGTAGCTGACAAGCCCAGTATAATACCGACCAATTTACTCTTGTATCGTTCTAGACGTCTAATACATGCATAGGCTATGATGAAGAATTGTAGAACAAATAGAAGAATGAGGGAGAATATCATCATTATTCTAGTTCCTATATGCCAGTCACTGCCTGGAAAAACAAGAGCTGTATTTAAATAATTATGCCACCAATTATAGATGGTCGATGACATATTCTTTGTCGATTAACAAAGGGCAATAACACAAAACATATGACGAGAAAGGTAAAGGTTCTTGTGCATTGCACTTCTTCTCAATGAGATCTATCCATCTGTGAAGTTTAATGTTTTCTAGCTTGCTTACTTTTTGAGATATGCTCTGGACAAAAAAAAGTTTGCGGACAAATGCAAAGCAGTACACCCCCTCTTCTTCGAAGGGGATATAATAAAGAAAATTGATGGTGAGCGGCTAAAATGCCACATGAACTATTGCAGGCGGTCAAGTGTAGGGCCCAATGTGAGCATCACTTGAATGAAATTGGTTTCTGTAATGCGTTTTGGTGGATTTTCGAGAAATGACGGTTGACTTATCATTTGATAAACTCACGGCATATCCAGTGAAATTATCGAAAACTGTAACCCCGCTTTCGTTCAATCCACCTAAAAATGCTGACACAAGCACGAATATTTGACAGCCTTAAACATAGAATCGCCAGTGGAAAAAAAAAAAACGACACTGGACTACCTTTCGAATGGAAATGGGGTTAGACCATTTGAACCCAACCGTCTCACAATATGTAAAGTCCAACTAATCCTTACCCGTTTTAAAAGCCTCGTCTTCAAACACGTCTGTGGAACAGACCCATTCGTCTGTAGTCTCGTTCTGACGACACCCCTGCCACAGACCCACCTGGTATCGAACCCCGTTCAGCATCAGTGAACTCCAGCTGTCGGTGGCGAATGCGATCAGATGGAAGAGCATGGCGAGGCAGTAACATACGATGGCGATGATGTTCAGGATGGTTGGACGGCTTAATTCTACGGGTGGTTTGAATGGCATAGTGAATCTTGATTGGTGACGCCTGGGCTTTATACTGTGTCAGGATATACTTGTAGAGTAGGACATGTTTCTGTAAAGATATAATAATTGATTGAGGAAAAGTGACACAGAGTCTTGCAAAAAAAAAAGAAACCTTTATTCAGAATCCGGACACAAACCTGCCATTCTATCAGGATACAAAAAAGCTTGAAAGCTTGCGAAAATTTTCAAATGTATCCCGATTTTTAAGTGAGCACAGATGCAAGCGTGATACCGTATCTCATTTTTTTTCGAAAAATTTATCCTGAACACGGGATATTTTGAGAAGCGTAAAAATTCCTATTTTGTAAGCAGGTTACGTTCATTTTCAATTTGGGACCAAATCTAAAAGAAAACAATCGAATAGCATTGCAAGCCGATGCCTACCGTGTGAAAAAAGAAGAGCGTGTCTTATTAAGGCAAATTAATAGCGCTTGATATCGTTGTGATATATCCGCATTTAATTCACATTGCAAAATAATAAAGTATTGGTTATGAAAGAATTATAGAATCTATAATAACAAAGCTCTCGATGATGATTTATTGTGCCATAGAACTCAGAAGCGTGGTTAAATTTTCAATAAACAAGGGTGAGAATTTGTTGTTCAATACGAAAAAATACAATTTTGTGGTTATTCATTTGAACCGTACCGAGGAATTTGTGCAAGTGCTATTGAAATATCTGAATTTGAAATCCATCCACCACTCTATCAGTAACGAGGCCTTTCTGTGACGATAACCACCATTCTACGGATTTATATTTGCCTCATTAACCCGTCTCCCCGCTGATTCGACCATAGTTAGTAAGTGCAGTCCTCAAAAATGTCTTATGGGTCAATAGTTTTCACCATGGCCCAATAACGGTTCAGTGAGATTATATTGTTGTAATTTATTCATTCAAAAGCCATAACTTTTGACTAGTAAGTGATAGTGACATCATGATTCACATATGCATTTCTTGTGACAAGGCTTTTCTGTTAGTACAAACTCCAATGTCAACGGTCAATGTCATTTTCAAGGTCAAATGTGTGTAAAATTTTTACTTTAAGATTGGCAATAAATTTTGCTGGTCGTCATGCTTTGCATGTGTATTACTTGTGGCAAGACCTTTTGTTACCAAGGTCATCATCAAGGTCATTTAACTTCACTACAAAACTGTGGAAATAACTTTTTAACGATTTATAAACGGTATTTCTTTAAGGCAGAATTATTTTTCTACCCACGTGTTTACTATTCATAAATGATAGAACTTTACTATTTAACTTAGCAAGGGCAGTACTTTTAAAATTTTAAAAAAAAGGTTCATGCCGAAAAACATAAATAAAAAATTATTTCATAATTAAAAAAATGGCCGGCCTTAATTCAAATGTTAAAAAAATAAATTTGGTCCGTTAGGCAAAAAGGGATAGCTTGTGAAGTGTCAACCCTTTAGTACAGCGCAGGCTTAAAAGAATAAAAAAAAATATCGAACTTGGCTGATCTTCTTAATCTAGAATTGTCACTCAACCTTCACATTCAAGAATTCTTGAAATAAGATCTCGGGTTGTCCTAAACTGGATCTCATCTCTTTTTCAAATTTATTGAACTTCGTAAAATAAACATTTGAAAAAGAGATAGGTTCTAGAACAGGCCAACTAGAGGTCAACTTTCTAAAATTCTTTCGCAGGAAGGTGGATTGATTATTCTTGATTTAGAAAACTAGTAAAGTACGAAAAGTTTTGACCCTAGTCAGTCTGCGCAATCCGCGCAGTCTGACCAGATCGACACTTTACGCACTTTGATACCATAGTTGTCTCTTTTGTGACGAGTTAAGTACTATTCTCGTCAAATCAATCATAAAATAGACTAATTGCTACAAACCTATTGACTTTAATTATTACCTGTGCAAAATATTGATCCTAACTGTCGCTCGCGGCCGGTATTTGACCTTTGACCTCTAATAAACAATAAATACAGGGAGAGAAATAGAGATAGAGAAACAGAGAGAGAGACGGAGAGAGAGGGACTTGAAGAAACAGGATGAGAGAGAGAGAGAGAGAGAGAGAGAGAGAGAGAGAGAGAGAGAGAGAGAGAGAGAGAGAGAGAGAGAGAGAGAGAGAGAGAATGAGAGAATGAGAGAGAGCGAGGGAGGTTAGGGTCCGTAAGACAGCGACAAACGGAAAGACTCACAGACAGGGAAAGAGGGAGAGACAAACCGTCACTGCGTGACAGACAGAGACACAGAGAGAAGGGTGTCACACGCATAATATTGAACAAATGCATTATCAAGCGTATTTCCTGTACAATATTTCACGTAACTTGATACTTCTCATAGACAAATAAGGTGGTTTTTGGAGCGCCACGGGAGGCATTCAAAGGAACATGGTGTGATGGTTGGAAAAAAGGAAATAACCAATTTTGCAAATAGGGCCTAATCTCAGTCTATCGGTCGTAATAAGCTGCATTTTTGACGATTTGGTTGTCGGTAGCTAGGCCAAAATCTAGGGTTGTGAATTTAATCTAAAACTATACATTGATCAGTTAATTTGCTAGAGAGCAATCAAAGTTACAGAATTTAAGATAGACATATAGGCTAATTCATTTTTGACAAAGAGAGCAAGGATGCATATCGTTGGCTAATCGTCGTAAACTTTTGTAACTGCCTATAAACATATAGGCAGTTACAACTGTTTCGCGCTAAGCCATCGATATACAAGCATATATGTATAATTGTGAAGGATGAACATGCAAAATTGACTTACCTGTACAGGTACGACCAGGTAGTTTCTCCAAACTCGAAAATATTTTCCGCGTTTACATGTTTGGTTGTTTAGGCACTCATTTCCATACACATACAATCGATTGTGTATAAATGTCCAATAGAGCTCTCCTTTAGGAAGTAAGATCGAGTAATTCGGTTTAATTTGCACTCACAGTTTATTTACCTGTTAAAATGAATCATTTGTCGGGCCCGTTATCACCGAACCGTAACCATTTGAATTCAAAATACCTCAAAACTGTGTGAATGAGGTCACTTCAAATGTTTATTCTAAAAATAGGCCATTCTTTGTAATGAATGCGCAACAGTCATATTATTCATAACCCTTGACAATCGACTAAAATTCTACTCTGAATACTTTGAATATCAGCCATGTGTCCAGGTTGTTAAAACGTTGGAGTACTTTTATAAATGGTACACAGCTTTGCGTGTGCGTGCACTAGCATTGCGGGGTGTAATTTCTTAACGTTTGCAGACGTGTTTGGGTCCTAAACAACGACGGTAAAAAACAAAGGTGATAATGCAATGCATTAGGCAATTTTTCCGGCACATTATAGGTGTTGGTATTGCTTCGCACTCGGGCGTTAAACCATTTTGCGTGTTTCTGCAAACGTTAACGCCCCCAAAAACGTAAATTAACCCAAGTTGCATCATTTTTTGCGTAACGTCAGTAACTTGTTTTTCATTGATTTAAGATACATTTCATTAGCGTTTTCAGATTCACAAACCTTGATTATTAAAAAGTTCATATACGTGAGCTGCTATTTTATCTAAATTCGGAATATCTGCGTACGGTCGCAAAACCTTTTAATTTGGAAACTGCGTATGTTTGTGTCAACTTCGTTTTTATATCACTCTAAACCAAGATTCCAAAACGTGTCTTTTAGCGTTACATGTATTATGCTCAAAACTAGGCGTGGACTTTTTTGCTTACACGCACAGAACTTCATTTATGAACAAGAATAAATTGTTTTAAAACATGGAATCTGCAATGTATATCTTTGTGCGTATGTACGCACAGTTGTAACAGGGCTGGACATTCCTCCGCAAAACTTAACAAAATTCTTACAAGTATATGTGACGTGTTCATTTTGAAAAAGTAATAATATGTAAATTGGAAACACTTCAAGTTGATGTGCAGATGAAGTACGTTGACTGTCAAAATGCGTTATTTCTACGACCGTGCGCAGAGAGTTCCGTAAATGGATAGAATAGTACCTGAATTCGGTTTTTTTTCAGTAAAACGAGAGCAAAGATTAATTGGTCTAAAATGTAAAATTGAAGGTAAAAATTGAAGAGAACTTGCGAATGAAATTTTCATTTGTACGTCGAATTTATCTCCCTTCGTAATGAAAAATTGTAAAGCACCAATACAGAATAATTGTCCCACAATTTCTGTTAACGCGGTCATTGAATACTACACATTTAAGCATGACCCTTACGTTCGGCCTTAGCAATGTTTAGGAGATGATTTCCTCTTATAGTTGTCCTAACGTCTTTGCTCATTACATTTTAATAAAAAAGCTGCAAAAATCTTTGCATTTTCACAATAAACATTAAGAAGTGTTTGTTAACCACCAATACCCTGCCAATGCGATTTCTCAGAAATTTTCAACATATTTCACCTTGAATTGATTGATTGAATGGGGTTTTACGCCGCTTTCAACATTATTTCAGTTATATCGCGGCGGCCGGAGCACCTAACAATGGATTCCTGGTATTTCCCACGCCAGTACTACCATTACATCCTTTCCTAGCCTCCGACTGCTATTTCACATAGGTTTACGATTATCTACCCATTGGTGAA
Source organism: Fragum whitleyi (assembly GCA_948146395.1). NCBI lineage: Eukaryota > Metazoa > Mollusca > Bivalvia > Cardiida > Cardiidae > Fragum > Fragum whitleyi. Next base: position 19,980,799 of record OX411548.1, on the reverse strand, counting down.
AGACAAACGTCGGAAAGGATATTTGCCGCCACCGGGGATCGAACCCACGACTTCCAGATTGGAAGTCTTATGCCTAACCAACTGCGCTATGGTGGCGGCTACTATTTCACCTTGAAAAATGACCTTGATTGGTGACCTTGAAAGTGGTACCAACAGAAAGGTCTTATCACTGGCAATAATCTAGCTATCAAAGTTATGGCTAATGTTAAAGCTTCCCTTTTTTATCCTTTTTTTTTTGGGGGGGGGGGGGGGGGGTAATTTTCAAACGGAGTCACTAACAGAAAACTGATAACCTAACAGACTGAACAAAAACATTATGCCTCTAACTGTCCATGTGAGGGCATAAAAAATGATCTTGAATGGTGTTGTCAAAAGCTGAATCTATGGCCAAGTTTAGTTTGCAGGTTAAGTTTAAGAAGAAAGACTGAGACAGGGCTAGTGTTTGACCCATAAACCAGTGTTTTGACCCCAAAAAATGTGAAAATATCTTAATTTGACCCCTGGAAATTTCTCCCAGGGGGTCATTTTGACGCCATTGAGAGAAATTACCAAGGGTCAAAACATGGTTTTATACCTAAGATTTTCAAAAATTTTACAATCTAAAGTTTTACAAATCAATTACTTTATATCATTTCAAGAAACAGGTAAACTCTTAAATATGCTCTTAAAATTTTACTTATGATTTGCTTTTTCTATCATTTTGACCCCTTTAAAATCAGTTTTGACCCCCAGAATTTCTTAGGTGAGGAGTCACTGACTCCTCAATATCAAACACTAACACCAGCACTGTGAGAGATAGATTGTCAGAATGACATCGGTAAAACAATATGCCCCCTATTTAGTGTGGGGGCATGAACAGTCTTAAATTTCTTTGAAAAGTGGACTAGCCTCAAATTTTGTCATTTTGTAAAGCACCAAAGCGACAATATCACAACCAGCAGAATGTCCTGTCACCTACTACGGGGCTTCCACGAGTCTGAGACTCTTTCTTCTTTTCTACCACAGTTGATCCACACACAGTAATTCAGACACCCTTTTTATATAGAACTCAAATATCTAATAAGCTAGGGTTCTGCAACACTCCTTACTCACCAAAGTTAGTATCAAAGGCTGTCTAGGTCATATGGTTTAACTAAGATGTAAGCATGTATGTTTTATCATAATATATATTTAGTTCATTACATCATCCATGTAACAACAAATCCTTAACAATCAACAATAAGTTAAATAATCAATATTATAATCTTGTTAATCCTTTCCTATAAAATAATTTGTTTTCAAAACAGAGCAATAAGTGTATTGAGGTAAAAGAAGAAACTAATTGTAACATGAACTTTCTTCATCAACAGTAACTGACATATTGAGGGCTCCATACAATACTGTTGTAAGTGCCAATGTAAATATAGGCACTTACAGCAGTGTTGAGTTGAGCCCTCGAATAACAGTGCTCAGTGCATTGCAGCAGATTCAGGGCCCAGCGTTGTAAAACTTTTCTCATTCTCAACTGAAAATTATCTCAAATTTAGAATTAAAAAAAGATCTTAACATAAAATATAACATTAATAAGCTGATATTTAAAACAACTTATTAATATTATCTTTTATATTCATACATTTATTACATTACTTATGCAGAACTACAACTCTAATCTCAATTTTAAATTTGAGTAATTTCTGATTTGAAAATGAGAAAAGATATATAACCTCGGGCCCTGATTGTAGTCATAAACCGTAATAATTCTGCAACATTTCAGAACTCATGATCTTTCCTAATGTTAACCAAGATTTCCTAATGAAATCATAAGGAAACATTGGTTAACATAATGAAAGATCAGTTTCCGAAACATCATGGGACTATAACATGTCAACTACCTTAGGTCTTGGTATTCTTGAAGTACATTACCACACAAAATCTTGAGACTCTTGTGTATAAAATCACAGGGGTGTAAAATCCAGGGAATGTACAGGAAAGGGTTAATAAACCATTCCACTTCGGAAATTCAGCTGTCATACAAGTTATCCCCCCTCCTTTTTTTTAATATATATTAATTTTATGGATTTTCATGGTTCTTTTTTGGTGACAGATGGAATATTTATGACTTTTAAACGGATGATTATGATATGGCTCAAAAATGACTTAATTATATGCAGCTGTCTTCCAAGTTATCCCCCCCCTTTTTTTTTCTTTAACATGTATGTGACACATTACATGAGAAAGGGACCATCCTTGAACTTTGTAAAATAAATATTTGATAAACAGATGTTGTCCAGTAAATGTAAGCCAAAGGTCACATTTCTAAAACTCTTTACAGGAAGATTGATCATTCTAGATTCAGAAAATCAGTGAAGTTCAAAAAGTTTCAACTCTAGTCAGTCTGCGCAGTCTAAGTCAACACTGTACGCATTACACATCATGGTCCCTTTGTCTGAATGATCACATATTAGTTTCCTTGGGCCATTTCACTAAACATCTTATGAAAAAATTAATTGTATGTCAAAATCACAAATTGTACCTGGTGTTTTCATTCATTGTTAGATTTTGCCTTGCAATATCTCATTAGAATAGTCTTTAAAACACGATTTCAATGAGATGATGCATGGCAGAATTCAATATTAAGTTTCTATTGTAGAAGTATTTTTAATTTTTGTCTTACGCAAAAAATAATTGTAAGATGTTTAGTGGAACAGGCCCATGGATTTTTCATGGTTCTTTTTTTTCAGTGACAGATTGAGTTATGATGACATTTTAAACGACACATAAGATATGGCTCTGATAATGACTTAGTTATAGCAGTAAGTGAAAGTGTTTTTGACCCTTGTCATGCTGAATAAATTTTGGCTATATTTTTCATCAAAATCAAAGGGCAAAAAGCACTGAAAGTATCAACAGTAGGTCTATTCTTATTTGAAAAACTAAATCTTTTGACAATTCTGGTTTGAAAGTGAGAAACAGGTGTTGTAGACTAACATCAGACTGCACATATGTGCAGGCTGATGATGGTCTATAGCTCCTGCCAAAGCAGGAATATTCTGGGTTCAGCATGACAAGGGTTAAATGTTATCAAATTACCTTGACTTTTTCCTGACCTTGATAGCTAACCTTGACATTATCAAAAGACAAACATAATCAAATGACATTGTCATTGGCAGATGAATATTGACACAAGCTTACTACAAACTGAGAACATTGCATCTTAAATATTTAACCTTCAAGTATCGGAGAAGATACTTTGTGTGAGCTTTGACAGACACACACACACAATTGCAAAACAAGAGGGCCATAGTGGCCCTAAATCGCTCACCTGAATGAACTTTCTAAAATTTTCAAAAGCAGGTTTAGAAAGAGAATGATGATTAAATGTCACTTAGCTAAATAATGCTGTTGCTTCAATAAACATTGAGAATCCTTTTTTACAATTTTCAGGTTAACTTACAATTTTTTTCTATGATTTGACCTCGCGACCTAGTTTTTGGTCCCAGTTGACCCAATTTCAAAGTCATCCAAAATTGCATCAATTCAATCAATTTTGCCGAATTTCAAGATGCTCTGGCAAAAAATTGTGGCCTCTAGCGTGAATACAAGGTTTTTCTAAGATTTGACCCAGTGATCTAGTATTTGACCCCAGTTGACTCAATTTCGAATTCATCCAAGATTTCAACAAGACAATCATTCTGACCAAGTTTCAGGTTGATCGGGCAAAAAATGTGGCCTCTAGAGTGCATAAAAGGTTGTTCTAAGATTTGACCCCGTGTTCTAGTTATTGACCCCAGTTGACCCAATTTCGAACATGTCTGAGATTTCATCATGACAATCATTCTGACCAAATTTCAGGTTGATCGGGCCAAAAATGTGGCCTCTACAAGGTTTTTCTAATATTTGACCCCATGACCTAGTCTGTGACCCCAGTTGACCCAATTTTGAACTTGTTCAAGATTTTATTTAGACAATTATTCTGATCAAATTTTAGGTTGATTGGACCAAAAATGTGGCCTCTAGAGCGCATACAAGGTTTTTGTAAGATTTGACCCCTTGACCTAGTTTTTGACCCCAGTTGACCAAATTTCACATTTGTCCAAGATTTTATTTAGACAATTATTCTGACCAAATTTCAGATTGATTGGGCAAAAAATGTGGCCTCTAGAGTGCATACAAGGTTTTTCTAAGATTTGACCCCCTGACCTAGTTTTTGACCCCACTTGACCCAATTTCAAACTTGTCCAAGTTCTTATCAAGACAATCATTCTGACCAAATTTCAGGTTGATTGGGTCAAAAATGTGGCCTCTAGAGTGCATACAAGGTTTTTCTAAGATTTGACCCCTTGACCTAGTTTTTGGCCCCAGTTGACCCAATTTCGAACTCGTCTGAGATTTTATTAAGACAATCATTCTGACCAAATTTCAGGTTGATTGGGCCAAAAATGTGGCCTCTAGAGTGCATACAAGGTTTTTCTAAGATTTGACCCTGTGACCTAGTTTTTGACCCCAGTTGACCCAATTTCGAACTTGTCCAAGATTTTATTAAGACAATCATTCTGACCAAATTTCAGATTGATCAGGCCAAAAATGTGGCCTCTAGAGCGCATACAAGGCAAATGTTGACGATGGATGACGGACGACGGACGACTGACAACGGACGACGGACATCCACCTAACCACAATAGCTCACCTTGAGCACTTCGTGCTCAGGTGAGCTAAAAATATGCACATGATCTAATTAATTCTGTAACATAAAAATGAAATACAGTAGTATAAACTTCTTATCAGAAAAGAAGATAAATTACAAATGAAGTGTCTTTCTATGAAAGCATGTTACAAAATGTAATGGTTGATTAGAAAATAAATGTTTTGAAACTGGTCAAGCTGTGAAATCATTTCTAAATCCTGCCATTATAGTAAGGATACTGTTTGCAATTGAATTTTTTTTATATTTCTCATGAAAGCTTTACATGAGCTGATGAATACGAAACCCATCACATGAACAAGGACTATCATGAATATATCAATTGCTCAATGTGAAACTATTGTAACCGCAAATAGTTTTATGGGCAGTTATAACTGTTTTGCATAGAGCAATCAAACATGACATCTACAACTGTTTGTGATGAGTCAACAACTTGAAAACAAGATCCTATCAGCGGGTGATCTGAAATCCCTTTTTGAAAATAAATGTGACATGTCACACAAAAAAGGACCATCTGGTTTGTGCGTAATATGTAGATCCTAGTCAGACTGCGCACATTGAGCAAACAGACTATGGTCAGTTTTTGAGCACTTTGCTTATTTTCTGAATCTAGAATGATCAATATACCTTCCTGTGTATGTATCGTTGAAAAGTGACATCGGGTTGACCTGCACTGTATTCAATTTCCTTTCCAAGTATTCATTTGACTGAATTCGAAGATGGTCCCTTTTTGCATGAAAGGTCACAAATATATCCTAAGCCTATTTAAATGAAATTTTTTAGACTGGTCTTAACTCTTAAAGATTGTAAACAGCATTGAAAATGTGGAGCAGTTTAAAAAATTTCAAACTGCTCCACATTTTCAATGCTGTTTACAATCTTTAAGAGTTAAGACCAGTCTAAAAGAGAACTATCTATGTAATAGAAAATACAGTCAATCTTGCTAAAGCGACCACATCTATTTAGCGACTGTTTTCATCAAGCAACCATTTTCAAAATAACCTTCATTAAGTCAAAATATCTTTAAAAGTAGGTATTGTTGGTCTAAACAATATTGAAAATGAATCCTATGTTGTTAAAACTCACCAGAATTGTCTCAATGACATGATTCAATTGAGTTTTAACAACATAAGATTACTGAAAATTTCGCAATGATAGGCACATCTAATCAAAAAGTATGTTTCTTATTTGTAAACAAACATGTACGAAGTTGCCATTTTCTATAACGGTCCCATTTGTGGTCCCATTAGTGGTCACTTAATACAAGTTTTAGTGTATTGTTTCATACTATTTTCTCAAGTATAAAATGAAATGGACAAATTTAAGTGGAGTAAAAACCTTAGTTTGAAAAGAATGGTTTATAATTGAATGAACATATAAATTCTATCGATACAGAAGTATCTTAACAGAATCCCTTGCTTTGAACTAATGGGATCCCTCCCAAAGATTTGGAATCCTCAGGATCCTTTTGTGTTCACCCCTGGCTATAAATCATACATCATTCACTCATCAGTATGAAAGATTAAGAATAAAACATCTACACTTCATATGCCCCATTTACACTAAACATACGAGAATGTAATTCCTTCGGCAGATCTGACTTGGCCTTTTGTTGGTATTCGTTATGGGCTATAGGTATTAAGGTCACTTGTTCCATCTTTTCTGGGTTTTGAAATAAGAAATTATCTTGAACATATCCGTTGGCTTGAAAGTCCACTTCTGTCGAGGAATGCACTAATGTATGTTTATGGGCGTAAACTTGTAGATCACTGTCACTTTGTACAAATGGTAGATTTTTCTCCCTTTGTTCACTCTGTCTTTGTTTTAATTTGGCCTGTAAAAGAAACACAATTAGATTGATTGATTGATTGAATGGAGTTTTACACTGCTTTCAACATTTTTTCAGTTATATTGCGGCAGCTGGAGACCCTAACAATGGTTTCCTGGTATTTCTCTCAACAGTACAACCACCACATCCTTTCCTGGCCTGCAGCTGCAATCTCACGTAGGTGTATAATTATCAACTCATTGGTGGAAAACACAAATAGAAGTAATCATTCAACAAAGGGGTAAAAGACATTTAAGACCAACAGATACTGGAGGAACTTTGGATTTTAGATTAAAATAGTTCATAGTTTAACTCTTCTCATGTTGAACCAAGAATATTCCTGCTTTGGCAGAAGGTATAGGCAAAGATCAGCCTGCACTTATGTGCAGTCTGATCTTAGTCTATACCAACTGTTTTCCTTTTTAAGCCAGCAATTGTCTAAAATTTGTAATTTCAAGAGGAATACCTGCTCATAATTTCGGCTTTCAGTGCTTTCTGTACTTTGATTTTTATGCATTTTGCTATGTTTTTATTCAGCATGACAAGGGTTTATTTATGGGAATCCTCCTGCCTAGTTTACAATACAACAAGCATTCTGAGGTATTGCATGGCAATACCAAGTCCCCTACCGGATTTATATAAATCCCTAGAGGGGTATCTTTTTAGGGTGGTAAATGGATTAATTGCTACCTCTCCAAAATATCACAGTTAGATCAGATTTTATGAATCTGCTCAATATCTCCACGGGTTAAGAAAAAATGTCCGGAAAACTGGAAATTCCTGGTAGTTTTATAAGTCCAGCATCCGTATCTTCCTCAAAAATCAATGGACCGGAACCAAACACCAACTTGTTCTGTATCTCATTGATGCTGACTCACATACCAAAAATCAGTTCAATATCTCAAGGTTAAGAAAAAAAGTCTGGAAAACTGAAATTTCCTAGTAATTTTTCCTAGTAATTTTTCTAAGTCCAGCATCTGTATCTTCCTCAAAAATAAATGGACCTGAACCAAATTCAAACTTGTTCTGTAACTCATTGATGCAGACTCACATACCAAAAATCAGCTCAATATATCCAAGGGTTGAGAAAAAAAGTCCAGAAAACTTAAATTTCCTGGTAATTTCTAAGTCCAGCATCCATATCTTCCTCATAAATACAACAGACCAGAACCAAACTCAAACTTGTTCTGTAACTCATTGATGCAGACTCACATACAAAAAATCAGCTCAATATCTCCAAGGGTTAAGAAAAAAAGTCCTGAAAACTGAAATTTCCTGGTAATTTACAATTACAACAAGCATTCTGAGGTATTGCATGGCAATACCAAGTCCCCTACCGGATTTATATAAATCCCTAGAGGGGTATCTTTTTAGGGTGGTAAATGGATTAATTGCTACCTCTCCAAAATATCACAGTTAAATCAGATTTTATGTATCTGCTCAATATCTCCACGGGTTAAGAAAAAATGTCCGGAAAACTGGAAATTCCTGGTAGTTTTTTAAGTCCAGCATCCGTATCTTCCTCAAAAATCAATGGACCGGAACCATACTCTAAATTATTCTGTAACTCATTGATGCGGACTCACATACCAAAAATCAGCTCAATATCTTGAAAGGTTAGGAAAAAAAATCCGGAAAACTGAAATTTCCTGGTAATTTTTTAAGTCCAGCATCCGAATCTTTCTCAAAAATCAATGGACCGGAACTAAACTCAAACTTGTTCTGTAACTCATTGATGCGGACTCACATTCCAAAAATCAGCTCAATATCTTCAAGGATTAAGAAAACAAGAGGGCAATAGTGGCCTTAAATCGCTCACCTGAATGAAATGTCACAAATTGTTTAAAGTAGATTTAGAGAGGATGAAGAATTCTTACCAAAATTTCAGGTTTATTGGGCAAAAAACATGGCTTCTAGAGTGTCTACAAGGTTTTTCTAAGATTTGACCCGGTGACCTCATTTCTGACCCCACTTGACCCAACTTCAAACTTGTCCCAGATTTCATCAAGAAAATCATTCTCATTAAATTTCAGGTTGATTGGGCAAAAAATATTGCTTTTAGAGTGTCTACAAGGTTTTTCTAAGATTTGACCCCGTGACCTCATTTTTGACCCCACTTGACCCAGTTTTAAACTTGTCCAAGAATTTCATCAAGACAATCATTCTGACCAAATTTCAGGTTGATCGGGCAAAAAATGTGGCCTCTAGAGTGTCTACAAGGTAAATGTTGACGACACACAACGCACGACGGACATCACTCGACCACAAATGCTCACCTTGAGCACTCTGTGCTCAGGTGAGCTAAAAAGGCCAGAAAACTGAAATTCCGGACTGACAGACGGACGGACAGACGGACAGAGTGCAAACCTATAGTCCCCTTCGGCTTTCGCCTGTAGGGGACTAATAAACAGTAGAGTATGTGTTAAGTGATTACTTACTGGACCACCAAAAAGTGGTTGTTAAAGAAAATGATTGCTTAATACACATTTTGTTTACATTATTAGGAACATAATTTTGATTGAATGTGTATATTAATATTTGCAATATATGCAAATATTTCCATATCCTGTGTTGTTTTAGTGATGAGTTTTAACAATAAAGGATTCATTTACCCTAATTCAAAAACAAATAAAATCTGCTTTTTTAAGATATTTTGATTAAAAAAAGGAACCAAATACTATTATAACCGATGAAGGTCCTTTTGATAAAAGCCTATTTTGGGCCACTTACAAACTTTATCAATGTGACATGCAAAAAAGGACCATCTAGGAAGAAAATCAAGAGGACCCTGAGGGCCCTAAATCGCCCACCTGATATTTCAAGTAAATTATCATTAAGACTCTATTTCCTATGATATGGTATGAACCTTCCCATTTTCAACAGAGTTCATTTCTTTGACCTGGCAAACTTTTGATCAAGTTTCATGAAGATTGGACTATATTTGTGGCGTTTGGAGCTCTTACGAGAAAATTGTCATTAAGGCCCCTTTTCTTGTGATATGGCACGGATACTTCCCATTTTCAAAAGAGTTCATCCCCATGACCTAACAAACATTCTGACAAAGTTTCATGATGATTGAACCATATTTGTGGCTTCTAGAGTGTAAATAAAAAAATTGTCATTATGGCCCCTTTTCCCACGATATGGCACTTATCCTCCCCATTTTAAATAGACTTTATCCTAATTACCTACCAAACATTCTGACCAAATTTCATGAAGATTGGACCATATTTGCGGCTTCTAAAGTGTAAACAAGAAATTTGTCATTAAGGCCCCTTTTCCCCTGATATGGCACAGATCCTTTCCATTTGAGCAATTTTTATAAGGGACCACCCAAGGAATATTTCTGCCAAGTTTGGTTGATTTGGACCCATAAGTTAAGGAGGAGATGTCGTTTAAGAAATTGTTGACAAAATTGTCATTAAGGCCCCTTTTTCCGTGATATGACACGGATCCTTCCCATTTTCAATAGACTTCATCCTCATGACCTAACAAACATTCTGACCAAGTTTCATGAAGATTGGACCATATTTGTGACTTCTAGAGTGTAAACAAGAAATTTGTCATTAAGGCCCCTTTTCCCGTGATATGGCACAGATCCTTTCCATTTGAACAATTTTGATAAGGGACCGCCCAAGGAATATTCCTGCCAAGTTTGGTTAATTTTGACCAATAAGTATAGGAGGAGATGTCGTTTAAAGAAAAAGTTGACGCAGTGACGGACAGACGGACAGATGGACCCCGGACAACGATCGATCACAATAGCTCCCTTGAGCACTTCGTACTCAGGTGAGTTAAAAAAGGAAAGTGTAAGTAGAGATCAACCAGAAGGCTGATTGTGAAAAAATATATAGAAGGGCAGATTTACCCTTTCATTATGAAAAGTTTCTATCCTTACCATTCCGCGCAAAGCATGCAGCAGCCTGACCAGGGTCAATACTTTTTGCCCATCCCAGATATGACAGGTAAAAAATGTAACATCATTGTATAATGCATTAGAAATGGGTAATTCAGCTTGTGAATTGTGTATTTTGAAGAGAGCAGATAAATCAATAATACTTACCCAATTATAAACCAAGACTCCGAATATTGCAACAAACATCCCAAAAACATTCATAAAAGTCACAGGATTATGTAAAATTAATAAGGAAGCACCAATTATCACAACACGTTTTGTTGCATTGGCAACTGCGTAACTAAGTGGGTTGACCATGGCAAGTACTGTGAAGGCAAAAACATTTTGTAACATGTTGAAGATTCCGTCCAGCAGAATTAGACATGTAGCCATTAACTTGTTGTCATTTTGGATCTGAAATATAAGGTTAAAAAAGATATATTCATATAAACAGTTAAAAATATGCCCCGAAACTACATTTTCTTTTAGAAATTCAACCTTGATAATTGACCTTGACCTTAACAGATGACCTTGGCCTTCATGCCAAATACATGTATAAGTATTGTCACTCAAAAAATGTCAGACTTACATGAACATGTTTAGTTACAAGGTCAAGTTTTGCAGACAAACAGGGTACCGTAAAAAAAATCCTCCCAATCTAATGATGTGCAGGCATAAAGTTGAATTCAAAGGATTGCACACACTTTGAAATAAATCATTGTTAAATAATCCTAGGTGTTCTTACATAAAGAAACTGTAAGAAAAGTCTACTCTGTATAATATTGAAATTATTCCTAATAATTTATTATTTGAAGAAACTAATGTATTTGCCTAAACAAACAGGGTCAGATTGTATTTTTTTATATATATTTTGATAAAGAATAAACCTCAAATTTTGTTTCAAATGTCATTTAAACCAGTCTTGCTTGTTAAGGGAAACCAGCCCTACGTTCAGAATTCCCAAATGTGGCAAACTGTTTGCAAATTATTCCCGGTTTTGCAATTCCCGGTTTTGCACTTAAGTGTAATCATTTGTAATCATTTGCAAACAGTCTGCCATGTAATGTTATTCTGAATGTAGGGCTGAATTAGTAAGAAAGTCAGAAGTTTAGGCTCAGATCAGACTGCATTTCTGTACAGACTTATCTTAGTCTAAACTGTTTGATAAATCTTTGAGGACAGCAGAAAAACATTGTGAACAATAGGATAAGGTTTAAGAGTAGATCTGTCTGTTCAGTACTCACCACTTTTTCATCATATAAAATTCGTCTTACATCTATAATTAGCCAAAACGGTAAAAAACAAAAAGCTGACAGTCGACTGAGTATTAACAAGAGATTCATTTGATGTACCCCTGTGTCTTTTAAAGTCTGAAATAGAAATTATGGAGATAAATAGAAGATAATTGATTGGTAAAAAATATTTATCTTCAATTGATTGAACACCTGAGGCTATAATTTAATGATCGGCTGTGGCGAAAGTGTATAATATATAAATTTTGTTAAACACAAAATGACGAATTAATCAATCTTACATGTTTAAGTAATGATTTTTCTCTTTTCTTAAATGCATTAATGAGATAATTCTATCGCAGCTACATAAAGAGGGGGTATTTTGGTTTTCAAATTACAATATTTCTAACTGTTCCTAACTGAAATACTATGTTGTTGGTACTCATTTGAAATGTCTCATCCAGACGATTCAAATGTATACCAACAATTTATGATTCCATTAAGATAGATTTAAGACTGGCTTTACTCCCTTTTATAAGGAGCCCTGTTTATGACAATTTCTATTAAATTGTGTTGTTATGCACATGATCACAAGACAATATCAACACAGCTTGTGTTTAATGGGTCCCGCTTAAACAACATCAAATTAGATAAATTGAACAAAAGCAGGGTGTAATCTTTTGGCAAATTTGCTGGTAATAAGGTGATAATCTACTGATATTTCTCCATATCACGCAAAACAAGATGTGTTTCAAAAACACCAATGCCCCCGCAACAGCCATCATTTTATAACAGTGACATTGAGAATATAACCTTGACCTTGACTGATAGCCTTTACTTTGGCATCAACTGGATTTTACATTTTATTTGACCTTGAAAATGACCTTAATCAATGACCTCGAAATTGGTACTTACAGAAAGGTCTTGTCACAAGCAATGCACATGTGAAATATGAAGGCTCTATCAGTTACCAATCAAAAGTTATGGCCAATGTTTAAGTTTTTAAGTTGAAATTCAGTGATCTTTCGAATTTATTCTTGACCTTGACTGATATCCTTAACTTTGGTGTCAAATGAAAGGTGTTCATCAAAAGCAATACACAGGTGAAATATCAAAGCTTTATCACTTACCATTGCAAAGTAATGGCTAATGTTAAAGTTTTAATTTTACATTAAATTGACCTTGAAAATGACCTTGACCAATGACCTTAAAATTGGTACTTATCACAAGCAATGTACATGCAAAATACGAAGGCTCTATCACTTGCCAATCAAAAGTTATGGGCAATATTAAAGTTTTTAGGCAACAAACAGACAAACACACAGACCAAAAACAATATGCCCCAACCTATCAATGTTTGGGCAAAAAATATTAAAAAGGACATCTTTTATCAGATTGCAGAAATTTTCTATTTTCCTTACAATCCCCATTTCATGATGAAACTTAACCCATTTTGTCTCAAACTTATTACACTCTCAATGTATGGGAAATGAAGCTATCACATTATGCAATTTGATCATTTCACAAGATATTTACTATGTAGAACACGAAATATATCTTTATATTGATCAGATTAGGGCTATCACCTTTCAAATTGTACTACTTTAAAAATTTTGAACAATCTTCTGCAGTCTGCCCTATGGCTTATATTTGTATCCTTCAATATGTTAAATGGTGTGAATAAACTTAAGATGCTTACAATATTTTACCATTATCACCTTATAGATATCATCTATATCATACTTTAATGATCGAATATGTATTTAACCCTTTCCTGTTTTACAAAATTTTGGACCTGGCCAAATTCAAAGGTTTTGCAGACGAAAATTTAAAGTGGATTTAATTTGAAAAATAACCATTCAGTAGGGTAGAAAATGGTGTGGAAAAAGAAGAAATTGCTGGTCAGAAGCAATTTCTTCTTATTTCACACTGTTTTCTCAATCATAAAATCACAGGCCGTAAAAAGCAGGGATTAAACAGGAAAGGGTTAAAAGGGTCTCGGTGACAAAAAGACCTTGACATTAAAGATAATAAATTCTGGACGGACAGAGGGACATGGACACCCCTGATCTTTATGATTTGGGGTCAATAAACGGTTGTTTATTATTGAAGCACCATTGTATATTTTTATACAAATAAACTTATACAAGAATCAATATTCAAAACTTGCTTGAAGTATGAGCTTACCTTTTTAGAGAAAATAGTCTGTAAAGAGAACCCAAGCGTAGCAAATAAAGCACTTAAAAGACCAATCACATCAAAAGAGATTTCTGTCACCGTGGCAACACAAACACCACCAATAATAGGTAAAAGAGAGAGATAGACCTGAAAAATAAACAAGAGATGTTTGTAAACATTTATGCCCCCCATAAGAGTAGGTCAATGGACTATTCTTTGTCTATCAACAAAGGGCAATAACTCAAAAAATATTATGAGTAGGGTTATGGTTCTTGCTCAATGCACTTCTCCTCAATGAGATATATCCACCTATGAAGTATCCTGATTGTGAGCTTGCATTCTTTTTGAGATATGCTTCGCACAAAGAAATAGTCTACAGATGGACCAAAGGACCAACCTACCTACTGACTGACAAGTGCAAAGCAATATACCCCCTCTTTTTAACTCTTTGCTGTTTAATCCCTGCTTTTTACGTGATTTTGATTTTATGATTAAGAAAACATTGTGAAAATAGAAGAAATTGCTTTTGACAAGCAATTTTTTCTTTTTCCACACAATTTTCTTCCCTACTGAATGGTTATTTTTCAAATTAAATCCACTTTAAATTTTTGTCTGCAAAACCTTTGACTTTGGACAGGTCCAAATTTTTTTAAACAGGAAAGGGTTAAAAGGGGGGAATAAAAAGTAACATATTCGGAGCAGGGAATTCCCATGCCTGACTTGTCTGACATGAGTTCCTACCTGCAGTTAATTACTTTTTTTATTCCACTTGTCTTTGGACAAGTAAATACCAGGACAAGTATCAGAATGGTACTAAACAGATTTAAGAGATTGATTATCATATTGATAATATCAAAGGGTAGAAAACATTATTTTTAACAAAGAAAATGTTGGAGTCCAGCATTTTCTTCTTTAAAAACAATGTTTACTCAAAATTGTTTGATTTCTTTTTAGATGACATGTTATTTTTTATCCCAGGCAAGTAAAAAATCATCTTTTACTTGTCCAGGGACAAGTGGAGAAATTCTGTATTTCTATATCCCTGCAGAGGTACATTTAAGAGGGGGTTGAACCATTCTAAAATCTTTATTTCTGCGAGAAACCCTATGTCATGGATACCCATTTGAATTGTGAATGAGCTCCAACAACAAATTTTTGCTAAAATTTATCTCAAGTTTTTTTGCCTTTTCAAAGTATTATAGTTAAAGGGGAAAAACTCTATTTCTAAATAGAAAATTAAGTCTATAAACAAGAATGTTTTGGTTAAGCCTTAGAGTTTGTCATATTTTATATCAAACATGCTCAATAATATTTCACATGTTTGTGTGCACCTACTTTTCCATGCTGTATAAAATGCTGCCAAAAAAGCATATTATGGGTTATCAGACATGTGTTCAGGATGATTGATTGATTGAATGGGGTTTAACGCCGCTTTCAACATTATTTCAGTTATATCGCGGCGGCCGGAGCACCTAACAATGGATTCCTGGTATTTCTTTCACCTGTACTACCATTATATCCTTTCCTAGCCTCCGACTGCTATCTCACATAGGTTTACGATTATCTATGACAAAAGGGCCCAAACTGTTTGCAAATTGTAACCCACTTTGCATATGCACCAGCATGTAAAGTGGGTGTATTTTGTAGACAGTTGCACAGTTTTGTCATACTGAAAGCAGGGCTTGTTCATTTGAAATTGAATTCAAAAGGGATTCATAACTATCTTAGGTCTGTTTCTATAACCCACTAAATACAACTTTAACAAACAGATCATTACAATAATTGAAGAACAAATTTATAATACATTATATTCTCACAATTTTGCTTTGATGTACTGCTTGTTATAGCTTGTTATACATTTGTGTCTTAGTTAAGATTTGTATCTGTCAACAAGTTGAGGTTGTAAGACAGCTCATAAAAATTCATCAAGTACAGATCGATGTATGCCTCACTGATTATACAGGTAACAACAATCATAAAAGAGCTTCAGATAATGGGAACAATTTTAATTTCAAAATATGATTCTAGGTTATCATTCCACCAAATCCCATGTTGTTGGTACACATATAAATTGTTTCAATGAAACAATTTATATGAGTACCAACAGCATTGGGTTATGATAAGGATGATTGCACTATTGACTTTCTTTTCTCTTTTAATTCAGAGCTCTGACAATAACCATACTTCTATACAGAATAATGATATACTAAATGACTATAATTCTTTTTGTGGTTGCATAAAAGAATTTTCATTGCATCAATGAATAATTTACTTTCACATCCATTTTATTTAAGTACAAGAATCAGGATTTGTGTTTGACCCTTAAACCAGGGGTTTGACCCTCAAAAATCTGAAAAATATTCTCTTTTGACCCTTAGAAATTTCTCCTAAGGGGGTCAAAATGATTGCATTGAGAGACAAATTTCTAAAAGTAAAAACAGGGTTGTGTCACTCAAATTTTCAATGATGCATACTCTAAATTTGAAATTTAAAAGATTAAATGCTTATTTTATATCTATTTTTAAAAATGGTCAGTTGACGCTAAAACAGGCAAAATTCTACTCACAATTTGCATTTACTTTGATTTTGACCCCTTAAAAATCAGTATTGACACCTAGAATTTCATGGTTAAGGAGTCAATGACTCTTAAATTTCAAACACTAAGCATGATGCCCGATATATATCCAGAACAAACCTGATTGGAAAAAAAGATTATTCATACCTCCATCAACAAAGTTTTGGGCAATCAGCTATTTTATATGCTGGCACAAAAATAGTCCCCCCCCCCCCACCCCAAAAAAAAAAGAAACTTTCTTTTTCTCTTGATATGATTAAATCATAGAAAATTGAGAAAATATTTTTCATCATCATGGATGTATGAAACGAAAAACTCAATCACAGCAATGTATGGATCAGCTTCATAAACTTATGCACTAAACAAACCTGATTGGAAAAGAAGATTATTCATACCTCCATCAACAAAATTTTGGGCATTCAGCTATTTTATATGCTGGCACAAAAAAAGTCCCCCCCCCCCCCTTCCCCAAAAAAGAAACTTACTTTTTCTCTTGATATGATTAAATCATAGAAAATTGAGAGGATATTTTTCATTATCATGGATGTATGAAACGAAAAACTCAATCACAGCAATGTATGGATCACCTTCATAAACTTATGCACTGTATAACTACATGATTAGGTATTTCATTCATACCACCATGACAAAATAGTCATTCAATAATCTTACTACTTTACAAATTTCATTCTTTTTGGATTGATTTTCCTATAGCTTCTAGTAGACAACAAAACAATGCAATCAACGGTGACAAAGCGGAGTAAAATTCTATTTTTTGCTGACAAATTGCATCAGGCTGGATTGCAGTTTTTTTCTAGTCTCAATTTTAACCCTTGTCATGCTGAACCTGGACTATATCTGCTTTTGCAGGAGCTGTAGACAAACATCAGCCTGCACATATGTGCAGTCTGATGTTAGTCTACACCACCTGTTTCACACTTTCAAACCAGAATTGTCAATAGATTCAATTTTTCAAAAAATAATTGACCTACAGTTGGTACTTTCAGTGCTTTTTTTCCCTTTAATTTTGATTCAAATTTTTAGCCAAAATTTATTGAGTATGACAAGGGCTAAAAGGAGGTCATGGTAAGCATAAGATTTCCAATTTATCATAGCCCATCATGTAACCAGCGGATATACCAAAACTAAAAATAAATTCATGAAAATAATTCTAAAATACTCACTAGATATGTTTGTTTTTCTTTGAACACAAGCCTCATCAATATCACAGTAAATAGTGGTAGGGTAGCTTTCACTGAAAAATAAAGAGGTAACACTCTCTGTCCTAAATTGGCCCATCAAATGTGGAATATATTGAGGGGTCAGCACAAAACTTTTGTAAGTACATGTACCTATATCTGTACTTTGACAATGGAACAATCTCTCATTTTGACATAATCGCTCGACTAGTACATTTACAACATTTTCAATCTCACCAGGATATAGAGGCACATTACTGCCTTTAATATAATGCCATATTGATGTGACTGTTTAATGGGAGGTAAGCTGCATGGATATGCAAATTAGACAGACCTGCCCTAAGTTTAATGGCTGATAGTCTATATAGACCCATTTAGGGTTGAGGATCCTTCTTTCTGAATGGATCATATCTATCCTGTATGTTTGGTTTGTTACAATGGGTGACAGAGGTGGAATAATGACAACTGCCAGATCTGATTCTCCCAGGTAACGTTTTGGGAGTCGTGTATTCTCAGAGGGGAGAGCAATGAATGAAGGCAAGTTGTTTTCTTCAATCAAGCAAATTGAAACTCAATATTCAGTTATTCCTGACCAGGTGATATGGCTTATCGGAGTCTATAAGTAGGCTAATACTGGTGAAACTTAATAAACTTAATACATCATTGTGTGATGTACACATATGACATTTTACAAACACTGCTATGACTTTAGTGGTTTGCTACAGATGACTAAATATTGTATTTACTATGTCCCATTTAAGACAACAATATCCATATATTTCGAAAAAAAGGCAAAATTAATTGAAACCTATCCATTTATAAAGAGCAGCTATGAGGAGACAGAAACCTCAACGTTGGCTAACTTCACTTGTTTTTTATGAACTAACAGTCACTATTATCATACTGTTCACAGTCAACTCAGCTTGTGAATAACTCGGCCCTTGAACTTGGCCCCTCAACTCATTCTGTATATATATATATATTACGTAGGTACATGTTTGATTATGCAATGTAGATACTTTTTGGTCCATACACTCTTCTTTTAGATTAATAATCACTCGTTAAAAGGTTTTTGATAATAATAATCTTATAAGAAAATTATTTTTAATGACTTTTATTCACTATCATATGGCATTTTTGTGTAAATAAAAGATAAAATAGAAATGGTTAAGTACTTAAATCGCCTTTACTTTGAATTTCTTTTTTCAAAATATGCTTTTTTCTAATCCAGAAGACGATTATAAATTATATGCATACTCTAAGATACTTAAAAAATTCAGATAGTAGGTTTTATCATCAATTGTCAAATTCACATCTCCTTCAAGTACATTTCACACATTGAGTAAATATCTGATAAGTGTGCAGAAATATCCCTTTACACTTTAAAACTTATATACAGGCCGAGTAGACTGATAGAGTTTAACACAGGCCAAGTGTGCGGGCCAAGTTTTTAACAAGCCAAGTTAACAGGACACCTTATCATACAGATCTATACTTATCGCATATCCCTCAGTGGATTCTAAGTATATTCTTACCTGTATGAGCATATGAGACAGAAACTTTCCAAATACTGATATGTGATGATACTGATGACACAAACTTCCCAAACGCAAGTGGTAGAACCATTGTCAAGTAGTACTGTTTGCTTATTTCGCCTGTCTGTGGTATATTCAAAACCGAAAGAATTGGACCAAGATACACAGCTGCTGAGGCTAGCTGGACCATTGTCATTGTCATAGGATAGGGAAACTCATTTAGGACCATTTTTCCTATGACATTTCCACTGGCACTTGATGCATACCATAGCATACAGATTACCACAAGCTTGAAAGCATCAAAAACGTATTTCTTCTCCATGGCACTTGAATTTTGTGCGATCTCTAATTCAACATATTGGATACTTTCGAATGCGCTACAAACTGACACTAAAAATCTGTATCTTGTCAAATTTATAGTTGTACACGTTTCTATACAGTGCCGAGCCGAATAAAATGGAAGGAGATGATTTGTCGAAAATCGTAAAGTTCTATATGGAAAAAACCGTAGCACTACAGTTATTTTTTATGATGACAGTTTTTAAGAAAATAATCTATTTTCTAGATAAAGATTTTTTTTATTGTTTTATGAAATTTTTCCTGAGTGTTTTTTTGGTGCGACTCTACAAGATGGCTGCGCCCTTCGGAAGCCGAGGTTTTACATGAAAAAAGCACCAAAACCCAGCAAATCATACCAATTATTTTGTTTGAAGTGCAATGAAAAGATCAACTGTACTTAAATCAATCGGTTTATTTGGATCCTGCTTCGTTATTTTCCAGATATTTTCAGTTTATCTTATTTTCAACAGGACGAAGTCATCGGTGAAGGTATAAATTAATACCCAATAAATAGATCCTATGTAAATAAACAAGTTTCACGTTCACTGTTCTTCTTCTTCTTCTATAATAATGGCAAACGTACTTTTCAGACATTGTGGCCATGCATGGGATGTTAGAAAAGTGTAGATAACAAGCTTCTCGAGCTACTATAATTCCACCCAAGAAGAACTTGCCATTGTGATAAAAAATAGTGCAAAAAACCTTACAACCTTACAACCTCAATCAGTATTGTAATTAACTACACTTAAAACCTAGGGTTGTGTCAGCGCTTACTACATATTTTGGTAACTTGTTCCACTGTACTGCAGTTCGGGAAAAATAGGAAAATTTTATATAGTCAGCTGTAGTTGAGAGTATTTGGAAAGCTAAGTGATGGTGGTGCCGTGATTGCCTTTTATATGGTTGTAAATATTGCTGAGGGTCTACATCTATGTGTTTGTATACCATTTTGTAAAAGAGAGTTGTTTGTTTGTTGTTTGTCAATAAGGCAAAATTTTAATTTTAAAAGAAAATTGTCAATATTTCATCTACTGAATTCTTTGAATATTTTGATTTAACTTGTAGTAATGTTGCCAAAATCTGGGTCTCAAACCTCAGGGGTTGAAATTAGTATGCAAAATGCGAGTGAAAATGGAAGATTCCAAGTGTCAAGCAACAACGACTTGCGTTTTCCTTGCGAGTTTGAAAGATCTGAGAAACCATTGTAATTCTTATTCAATTGCTAAAAATAATGCAATGCTGCCAAATCATGTTTGTATGATACTCGAATTTCTTCATTATTTCAATAAACTAAGCTTTTCTTTGAAATTAAACTAACATTCGTCAAAATTCCGTCGATTCTGTAGCATTTTAAACATGGAATTTAAGAATCATGGTTACTAATGGATAGTTTTCGTTGTATCCAATGAAAGAATGTGTAACTTTGTCTGGTTTCCCAGAAAAATGACCAGTGTAGCAGTGAAGTATTATCCTTTGTCAATTGTGCATGTGTTTTATTTCAGCATGAAAAATTTCAAATGTAATCAAGGTAATCAATTTCCGACACTGTAATTAAAACAACAGATTAGCAGGTTTCATGAAATACTGCCTGTCCAACTGACATGTCTGGTAAAAATCATGCTTGTCCCATAATGAATGCATGAATAAAGGACCCTCTGACCGGTAAAATTCAGCCAAATACACTATGCTCTGTCTGGTAGAAATTATTTCGGTCTGATAAAAAAATTAAGTTTACCAAACCCACTGTCGGATAAAAAATATGAGTATTTTGTGAAGACTGCAATGATAAGTCGAATTGGAGCTTCCCTATAAGTAATTTTGAAAATGATATTTGGGGACATGTAATATGTCTGCAGTGTTCCCAAAAAACCCCAAATGGGAGTGATTTACCCCTAAATTGAAGCTTGTACCCCCAATTTTTGCAACCAGCCTTCTTTGTGTTATATAGAGGGGGTACATGCATGTTGTAAAATACCCACTTTTACCCCCAGATTGAAAAAGCAGTGGGAACACTGGTCTGTTTTTTGTTTACTTCTGTTTCTATTTTAATATGAAAGAAAATCAACATAGTAATTACCTGTTATTAAATTTGTTAGTGCTAATTAATCAACCTAGTAATTTCCTGTTATTAAGTTTGCTAGTGCTGATTTGATTTTGGGAGTTGGAATTTAGGGTATTCGCAAGTTTCAGCAAGTGGCATAAAAAGTTAATTTCAACCCTTTGAACCTATGAGACATTTTGTCACATGAACATCCTTTATGTTTGCACTGAAGAGACCACAATTTATAACACATTGTTCTCAAAACTTTGTCAGAATGTTTAAATGGCAAAAATTCATTTGAAAATATGGAAAAAGGAAGTCTTTATTGACAATTTTCATGTTTACACTCTAGGAGGCACCATTCTGGTTCAAAATTTCACAAAACTTGGGCAGATTGTCTGTCGATTTATTGTCTCATTCAAGTTAGTATTACTAGAAAATTGCGAGTCTACAATAATGACTTTGGCTGCAAAGTTAGTTGTTATTGGTTATTAAAGAATCTTTATAGTCATCCGATGATCGGTTAGATAATTAAATGTTGATTGTACAGGACTTTATAGCTTTGCCTCTCCAAATGGATTTTCCCCCGGCTGCGTCACTTATCCTTTCCGACATTTGTCTTCCACCAATGGGTAGATAATCGTAAACCTATATGGAATAGCAACTGGAGGCTAGGAAAGGGATGTGGTGGTAGTACTGGTGTGGGAAATAACAGGAATCCATCATTTTGTGCTCCAGTCGTCGCGTTATATAACTGAGAGATTGTTGAAAGCGACGTAAAACCCCAATTCAAATCAAATCAAACCAAATGGATTTTCAAAAATATTTTGCACAGTTGTTCTTTATTTTGGGAATATAGTTCTATTCTAAATTAAAAAAATAAATAAATAAAAGGTCAAAGATTAAGTTCAATTTCATACTTGCTTGTTATAGATGTTCTTGACAATCATTTCAGTTTTAGTAATTAGATAATGAATTAGAAGTTTTGCATTGCAGGGCACAGTAGAAAAGTTTATTGAAGATTATCAAAGACTGAAGATAAAACTGTTTCTATTGGAGTCAAAGATAGTGACACAAAACAGCCTCTCATATGAACAATTGTTTGATGAATTAAAGAAGAAAAAGTACCTTACTTTTGGGCTAATACAGGACTCTCAAGATCAAGATTTTAAGGTAGGATTTTGAGAGCTACATAAAGATAAGATTTGATTTAAACTATACTAATTTATTTTAGTTTGATTGCAACGAAAGCTTAAGCTTGAAGAGTCGCTCTTGAACACTCAATCCTGATGTTCTCACATCCCTGAGAGTAAGGCAGTGGTTTAAACCCACTGCTACCCAATTAGAATTACAGCTGGGTGAACTGGGACTGGCTTTTAAGTGTTTTGCCCCTAAACACTCCCTTGCGACAGTTAATTTGGATTTCAGATTTGGATATTTCAATGATTTTAACTTACACCCTCTGTTGTAGGTACTCCTTAGAATTGTCTCACTGAGACAATTCCAGTTAGTACCCACATCAGAGGTGTTTTGTTGAGAAATAACAAATTAACGTAGGTGTTATCCCCTCTTTCCAAGATTTGGCTTGAACATTTTTTTTTCATAAACAGTCATTAGTGGGTAGCACAGTGTAAATCAAAACAACATAACACAATTCATTTATCAAGCTATTCAATAGCATCAATTTGTTAAATCCTGTTTGTAAGGAACAAAGTACAGTAAGAACCATTGGTTTGAAAATGATATATGACTTTGTATTAATTAACCTACATTTTTTATGCCCCCGTATCGAGAGATCGGGGGCATATTGTTTTACTCATGTCCGTCTGTCTGTCCGTCCACCCGTCTGTCTGTCCATCTGTCCGAAAACTTAACCTTTGCCTTTTCTCCAAAAGTATTTGACATACAAAGCTGTACACCAAAGTCAAGGTCATGTGACAAGGTCAAGGTCATGTGACAAGGTCAAGGTCATCTGTCAAGGTCAAACTTTAAAAAAAAATGCTGTTCCAGGGGGCATTCGTGTTTCACAAACACATCTTGTTGTTCAGGATCTTTCTTATACTGTCTTTCAATGTAAATGAAGGAAGAATTTTTTTGATGCAGTCATCTGCCAAGTTTTTGGAAGTAAGGAAACATGTCCCCCTGGTTGAGAAAAAGTGGGGACATTTTTACAAAATTTATTGGTCACTCTAGCAATCAACTTAAAATGTTTAGAACATTTAAGGACAGTGTCCCCATGGGCTTAAAAAAAAAGTGGGGACATCAAAGATTTTTTTTTTGACAATTGTGCAAAAAAGCAGCATTGGCATAACACTGCTGAAGATTTGTATTGTTCAGCAGGGTATAACCTTACTTCTAGGGAAAAGATTGACTGCCGGAATTCAGTAACACTAGGAGTATTGGCATTTCCTACAAAAGTCTAGGAGCCTAAGGCTTAAATCTAGGGGCAACAGGTGACTCGGGCCCTACTAGTCTTTTCCCCTGAACTTTCCATTCAATTGTTAAGAATACATTGCATAATTATTTTGTGTTTCATTTCAGACAAGTTTTAACGAATATCAACTTAGTGGCTTCAGCGTTATTGAATCAAAACGTTCTCAGGGAAAAAGGAACCAAGATGTGACATCCCATGTATTCCTACTTCACAAGGACATAACAGTTCATATTGTTATTTTGTTGAAACTGACCAAAGAATATTTGTGGACAACTACAGTCAGTCATAAAATCCAGTCCAAGCTTGATAAGGAATTACTAGATAAACCGTTTGTGAAAGATTCCTACTTGTTTAAAAGGTATTCAATTATTTAATTTGTTGCTGTAAATGAAAAGCTGTCAATTTGACTCTCTAAATTATAAATGAACTGCATTGGGGACCTAAAAAGAACATTGGCATTTCTGTCTGAGGTTCATAAGTCGAGCTTATTTCAGCTGTAGTAACATTGTTTAGGTTACTATCAACTTATAACTCTCTGTTAACATTGTTTTTCTTAATTCTATTGGAGTAGGCATTGGCATGACAAACTTTATCATTGGTCATTTCTCTATTGTTATTGAAGATGTCGCCATGAAACTCGATACATGTGTTTACAAATGCTAGAGCTACTCATACCATCAAGGAGGACAACTCTGAAAGTATTTTTGTTAGAGTTTTGCCCCTTTTTCCTCTTAGATCTTTTGCATTTGCAATCACCTGTAGCCAATGGTTGGCATCCACAGACAGGGCTAGTGCTATTGTTTGAAATAAAGGAGTCAATGACCCCTTTAACATGAAATTCTTGGGGTCAAATCTGATTTCAAAGGGGTCAAAAGAACAAATAGAACATATCATTGATAGGAATTTTGAAGATTTTGTAAAGATTTTTTCAGTAATCATTTTTTTTTTGTTAAATTTTAAACAGTATACAGGATGCATCATAGAAATTTAAGGGGTAAAACCTAGTTCCTACCCTCAGACATCTTTTCAAAGGGGGTCACAATGATCACCTTGTGAAAAATGTCTATGGGTCAAAATAAGACATTTTAAGATTTCAGGGGTCAAAACCCTGGTTTTAGGGGTCATACACAAGCCCTGCACAGGCATTGCTCTTAGTTTTATAAGATTTACAAGATTGTGGCTAATTTAGTGAACATGTGCATATCATGTGGTTTTTTTGGTACAATGATGACTCACTAAAAATGGGCTTTCTTTGAAAGTTATTCTGTGGCAACATGAATTGTAACTCTCTTTCATAAAAGATAATGGAATGACCATTTGTTTTAAATGCAAGATCAATAAACCTTTGGTATATTTAACAATAAAAGTTATATTTTAAGTTATGGCTGTGCTTAACATGAAAAAAAAGCTTGATAATAAGTGTTATGTTCATGCAATGAATTATAAATCAATATTAAGTTGAAACTATGAAGCAAACAGTTATTCTCTATTCTTTATGTTGTCAAAGTTAATGAAAACACAGGAATTGATTTATTAAAAAAAAAACACAAAAAACATTGTGATATAAGGACAAATTAATGAATTCCCTCATTCGAATTATAGAATGTGTAAGACTGCATGCTTGTATACTAGTACCTTATTTCAGGAAAAAAAATGAGCAAATTTCTCCTTCAGGAAGTGGAACCGTAATAGTTCTGTAACATTTCTGAAGTAATGATCTTTCACAATGTTGACAGAGGTTTCCTAATGAATTTCATTAGGAAACCTCAGTTAACACTGTTAAAGTTCATTACTTCCAAAATGTTGTGGAACTATTAAGGGTCCACTACCTTAAGCATTTCATGCATCATGCAGACACTTTACCATGGCTATTCAGACTTCAAAATTGTCTTATAAAGATATTTTCCAAAGATGATACACAACAAAGGTTTGAGATAAGAAAATTTCTTGAGTGTTCAGTACAGCATTCTTAGAATAATGTTGAACAATCCTACTTTTACAGATTTGAACTTCAAAGGCATCACAGCATTTTAGTGCCAGATCTGTCTTTTTTCAACTCACTACAATCATCAAGGTTTATAGAGTGTAATGAAACACAAGCGAGGATATTCAAGACTAAATACCCGCAGGATGCAACAGAGGAAGCGAGAATGTTTCAGCGTAAGGCTCGACAGATCATTGCTAGAGCTAAACAATACCTGGATGATCTGGGTATACAATTCTGGTTGAGCAGTGGAACTTGTCTAGGTAGTGTTGTTCACTCATTAACCCCTTTCCTGTATAAGCCGGATATTTTATATAGAGGTTAATCATTTGTTTCAGTGCAAGATGGATTTATATATCATTGAGGGGACAACAAAAGCTATGTTTTCACGAGTGGCAGAGCCACGAGTGAAATTATAGGTTTTGTTGTTCACCAAATGAAACATTGATCAATCTTATTAAAAAAACAAATGATTATTCTATTTCTTTAATGCAAAAATGAAACAAAATGTGAAAAATTAAGTACAAATTTTCTTAAAACACGTCATTTTACGTTTGATGGGTATGCAACGTTCATGATGATATTGCTTTTTTTGGCTGTGACGTCAGACAGAGTGAAATTATTTAATGAATTGTGCTGTTAATTAGTGGTTGAACAGCAGAACTTGTCTAGATAGTGTTGTTCACTAATATATCCTTTCCTATACAGTGTTATTACTCAAGCGACCACTTCTATGAAGCGACCAATTTTATTAAACTACCATCGTAAAAAGTCCATTAAACGTAAGCAAGATCTATGAAAAAGTCTATCTTTTTTTACGAAAATTAATAATAATAATAATAACGACTTTATATAAAGAGGATACATATTTGGTTTCCCAATCTTCCATATGGTCCTCACAAAATTGGTTTACAAAAGCATACAAATATTTACACAATTTTATACAAGATGATCAACATGTTTTACCCATTTCCCAACAATCCAGCTTTTTAACACCTAAGGAGAGGCCTTTGGAAACATCATGGAAAATGAAGAAATGACCTGTTACAGGCACTTTTCCTTTGTCCTAAATGTTTCCTTCCCCAAAAACTTAAATGCATAATAGGCAACATCTATGAATTCAGACCTGCGGTCTTAATCCTTGTTATCTAGAAATGGGTCAAGGATATTTTCTAATTCAATAATCAAAAACACTGCAATAAGATAAGAATGTTGGGTTATCCTAAGTTCCTTAGCTATACCACTGTGTTTTCAATTTCTTTGACAAAAGGAAATAACTTATGCTGTTTGAAATTATTAATATTACTTTTAATTTTTAAAATTAACGAAAACAATTTATCGACCAGTATTAATCATTTGTAAAGTTTTGTTTTAAATCAAAATTTGAATAGTATAGACTGCTGACAAGATACATAAAGACCATTCCAATGTTTTCAGCAGTTTAGGTTCAAAATCAGGATTTAACCACAGACAACTTGAAATCAAATAATGCATACAGCTTTTGTTCACATAATACCTTTTGACAACATCATTACTTTAACAGATTAAACTAAGTTTTAGGGAAACACAGGTAAATAAATCAGAGTTAACAAATACTTTTATGTCATATTCTTTTGTGTCCAGTTGCTTGTGTAGATTTATTTTCTGTAGGGTCAAATTGCACTTAGAAAGTGCAAGTTTTCATAAAAATGACATTTGGCAATGAATCAACATGACACATATGAAACAGACATAGAAATTGAGAAGAAGAAGAAGAATGCTGAAAGTTGAAAATTGTACAGTGTGTACCTCTAATTTTCAACAGCATTATTTCTCTTTCTTCTGATAAGATTACACCGACCAATGAATATTTAAGCATAGTTAAACAACTGGACATTGATTTTTATTACTAGACAATTCTATATACTAGCTTTGAAGACATTTAGTTGTATTTCAGTTTAAAGAAGTAGCATGGAGGATCATCATCATACAATTAACAAATCGAAACTCTTTATCACCAATCAGAGAAATCAGTAATGATACTAGACATAAATATTTAGTCATTAGAAGATTAAACATTACGATAATTCTTTCTTAAGTTAAGTAACATTAGAAAACTAAACATTTGCAGTAAACAAATTTGGTTGATTATCATTAATACATTTTAATGATAAACTGCCTATCATTCTGTTTTATGTATGCACAAGTAGACCTTCAGGAAATTTCCACTGTAGATAATTTGATTTGAATCTTTCTATAGTATCTGAATTCCTGACTTGAAGAGGAAGAGTATTCCAAATTTATGGTCCTGAATAGTTAAAAGTCTTGCGAAAAATCTCGACCCTTGGTTTTGGCACATGTAAAAGATTATTTTCTGAAGATCTTAAATGAATGTTATGACAACTGGATGCTCTGATGCACTTTGCTTGAATATACGTAGGAGCCATATCGTGCTTTGTTGCTTTATACATAAGTATTGATTTTTTGTATTCCACTCTATCACTGAACTTCATCCATCCGAGCCTTTTAAATAAAGACTCAGATGGAGTATCAATTGGCTCTTCTAGAATTATTCGAGCTGCACGCTTTTGGAATTTTAGAATGTCATTTACTAAGTCTTTACTACAGTTTCCCCAAATTATACAAAAGTAATCCAAGTGGGGTAATATATAGGCATTAAAGTACAGTTTACGAATATCCAATGATAGAAATTTTCTTATTCTTAACAAGAGATACAGCAATGAGTTGCATTTTTTTAGTGTACATTGGACTTGCATTTTCCAGTTAAGTGTGTTGTCTACATAGACTCCAAGCAATTTTTCTGAGTCGGTATATTCAATAGTTTTTCCACTCATCTCTATTTGTAAACCTGATCTGTTTTTGATTTTTGATAGATTATTTTGGGACGATATATACATGGCTTTTGTCTTTTCAATGTTTGGCACCATTGCATTCAAATCACACCAATTTTGGACAGATTTTAATTCATTTTGTAGTGTATTATGCACTGCATCAACATTGTTTCCAACCACTGTAATTGAAGTGTCATCAGCAAACATATCAGTTGTTGAAGATTTAAGATGCAAGGATAAATCATTTATATAAATGATGAAAAGTAAAGGCCCCAGTACAGAGCCTTGAGGCACACCACACAAAATACCTTGAGAATCAGATAGTTTTCCAGAAATACTTACTTTCTGTAATCTTTCTGTAAGATATGACCTAAACCACTTGATTGTGTGTATTGATAAGTTATAACATTCAAGTTTTTGAAGAAGTATTTCATGATTAACCAAGTCAAATGCTTTGGTAAGGTCAAGAAAAATTGTGCCAACAAGTTTGTTTTCATTAATTGCGGAAATCCAGTCGTCAATGATTGCTGTGAGAGCAGTTTCGCATGAGTGATTTGTTCGAAATCCTGATTGGTTGGAATGCAAAAGATTATTTGATTCAAAGTACTGCTTTAAATTATTTGAGACATGTTTCTCAATTATTTTTGAAAGAATTGGTAGAATTGAGATAGGTCTGTAGTTATTTTTATCCTGCTTAGAGCCTTTTTTATGTATTGGCGTGACTTTTTCCAATTTAAATTGTTCTGGAAATATACCCTTAGTTATGCTTAGGTTAAAGATCTTGACAAGAGGTTTAAAAATTACATTAGAACTTATTTTAAGGAATCTAGGACTAAGCCCATCTAAGCCAGTGGATTTTGAAACATCAAGAGATTGTAATTGCTCCTTTACATACTTCTCTGTCAAAGGGGGTATTTCAAAGTATTTTTTATTAGTAAGCAAGTGGTCTGCATGGCCTTGAATAATACAATAATCATTTAAGTCTTGAACAAAAGGTGCATTATTATAAATGCTTGTGAAAAAAGAATTGAAATGGTCCGCTGCAGTTTTTGAGTCTATTATGGGACAGTCATTTTCATCATTTATCAAAGGACTTTGGCTTAATTTTGTTTTTCCAGACAAATCCTTAAGACTTTTCCACAATTTCTTAGGATTTTTCTTATTCTGGTTAATAGATTCAGCGTAAAATGCTTTTTTGGCTTTTGAGATACGAAGTTTAACTTCTTGTCACCAGTATTTGTACTCATTAATATCATTTCGTTTCTTAGCATCATTGCGTTGGTGTATAGCATTTGAAATGTTTTCACAGAACCAATCAGGTTGGTGGAAATGTTTGACTCTTTTCTGTTTGAGTGGGGCATGTGAATCTAAGATTTCTAAGAACATTTTAGTAAAAGTATCAAGGGCATCATCTGGGTCCTCAAAGATATCAATGACAGACCAAGGTTGTTTTTCTAGGTCGGAGATAAAGTTATTTTCATTAAAATTCTTTACACTCCTGTATGAAATTGTTAGTCATTGAATCTTATGTTGTTAGAACCCTAGATCATGACATATTGTTGGACCTGTGTCTATCTGTCTGTCTTCAAAAACTCAGGCTGCCAACTATACATTTTCCTATAAATTCAATCCTATGTAAGTTACAATGCTAATATATGGTATGAAGCTAGGTCTCAGTAAGGGAAGGGTCATTTCATTGAGCTCGAGGTCAAAGTTTTATATTTATCCCTAAAACTTAACTCAAAAACTTAACCTGCCATCTATACATTTTCCTGTAACTTCAACTCTATTCAAGTCACAATGCTTAATATTTGGCAGAATCATTCCTATTTGCAAAACACACCAGTCAATGTCAAGGTCATTAATTTAGGTCAAGTTCAATTATCATGGCCAAACAAAAAAATTCCATTAATTTATCTGGGGCATTAGTGTTTAACAAACACACCTTGTTCATTACTAGGTTGGTTCAGACAGTGTGATATCATTACCTACAGTAAAGACGTGGATTTTGGAATCTGGATTAAAGACTACAAACCAGAAATAATCTCCTTATTTGAGCATGGGGGATTTTTTCTGAAGCATGTCTTTGGAAAGGTGAGTTTCTTTGTATCATCGTCTTTTATTGCATGATCAAAGGTGTTACTAAGAAACATAGAGAGTTTAGTGTACATGTATGTCTATTAGAAGTGCCTATAATTTATAGGCACTTACAATAGTTTTACACAAGCGTGTCATATGTCCTAGACTCTAATATTGGCAATGGTTTGCATCCAAAATCCTTCAAAAGTATTCTAGATTTTGGAATCTGGATTAAAGACTACAAACCAGAGCTCATCTTTGTATTCGAGCACAGGGGATTTTTCTTGAAGCATATCTTTGGAAAGGTGAGTTTGTTTGTATCAAGACCTAACAAACATAAGTAGAGAAATTAGTGTATAACTATTTTAAGTGCCTTTAATTTATAGGCCCTTACAATAGTTTTACACAAACCTTTCATATGTCCTAGGCAAAGTTTTGGCTCATGGTACGCATCCAAAATCCTTCAAAGTATTCTGAATTTTGGAATCTGGATTAAAGAATACAAACCAGAGCTCATCTCTGTATTTGAGTAATGGGAAATTTTCTTGAAGCATGTCTTTCGAAAGGTTAGTTTGTTTGAATCATCGACTTTTATTGCATGATCAAAAGTGTTATAAAGATATATATAGAGAGTTTATTGTATATCTTGTAAATGCCTTTAATTTATTGGAACTTGCAATAGTTTTACACAAACATGTCATATGTCCTGGACATAGTTTTGGCTCATGGTACGCATCCAAAATCCTTCAAAAGTATTCTGAATTTGGAAACTTGATTAAAGACTACAAACCAGAGCATATCTCTGTATTCAAACATGGGGCATTTTTCTTGAAGCATGTCTTTGGAAAGGTAAGTTTGTTCGTATCACTAACTTTTATTGGGTGATCTAAGATGTTACAAAGATAGAGAGTTTAGTATATAACTATTGTAAATGCCTATTTTATAGTAGACACTTACAATAGTTTTACACATATGTCCTAGACTCTAGTATTGGCTCATGGTTTGCATCCAAAATCCATCAAAAGTGTTCTCAACCTTAATCCTATATCGTCGGTTCGTAGGATTTACATAGCAATAAAGAAGAAAAATGTCAACCCTTTTTTCAAACTTATTTTGGGCTTCAGTGATAAAATGTAATTTATAGCGTCACTTGATAATTGTAATTTCAAATATCTACTTGTATTTGGATGAACAAAGCCATTTGTTTTTTTGCTCATGAATATTTGAAATCCTGAAATATTTAAAATTCTTTTCCTTTAGGCAAGTTCAGTGTTTTTTCAAACAGTTAATGTTTCAACCCTTTATAACCATTTGCAAACCTTCAACCAAATTTCTGAAATAAGCACTCTTAGATATCTAAATAGGGACCAAACCTTAGAATCCTACATTTCAAATTAAAATTGTAAAAAAAGGAGAAAGATGCATTTGGACCAAGGAGGGCTTATGGGACCATTTTGATGGCTTAGTGTGAAACAGTTGTAACTGCCTATACATATATAGGCAGTTAGAACTGTTCCACACTGAGCCATGGATTTGTCCTCCTGTTTATCTAGTTTGTCCTACACACCCATACAGACCGATCTTAGCCTACACTGCCTGCTTTCTACCTAATTAATTTGGAAAAGGATGTGAAAGATGGTTGAAATGCCCTCAAAATTGGCAATTTATTTGAAAAAAAATATATAAACTGAGCAGGATGAGGGTAAAGCAAGTTTTGCAAGTAATTGTTCCATGTCCATTATAAAACCAATAATTGCAAGCTGTTGTGTATATATATTGACTGTGTCTGTAAATACTTTCCAAGCTATTCAACACATATCCCTGTTGTACACAAACCTGGGGCCTGTATTTACAATAAAATCATATTGTATAGTATTGTACCAACCTTTGGCAGACAGTATAGAAGCAGTCTGATCTTTAAACCACCAAGCATGCATTGTGTTTAATTATGTAAGATCATTATGTTATCGTCTGTCTGTCTGTCCGTCTGTCTGTCCGTTAGCAAATTCGTGTCCGGTCCATAACTTTCAAACTATAAGGCCTATGGTCTTGAAACTTCACAGGTGTATGGATCTCATAGCTAGGGTGTGCAGAGCACAAGAACCATAACTCTACCATTCATAATTTTTGAGTTATTGCCCTTTGTTTGATTCAGTTAGCAAATTCGTGTCCGGTCCATAACTTTAAAACTATAAGGCCTATGGTCTTGAAACTTCACACAGGTGTATAGATCTCATAGCTAAGGTGTGCAGAGCGCAAGAACCACAACTCTACCATTTGTAATTTTTGAAGTATTGCCCTTTGTTTGATTCAGTTAGCAAATTCGTGTCCGGTCCATAACTTTCAAAATACAAGGACTACGATGTTGATACTTCACATTTATGTAGAACTCATAGCTAAGGTGTTCGATTACATTATCTCAATCTGATTGAATTTGTGAATATTTTAGTAGTACTCAGGTACATATAATTACTTAAGTAATCCACAGTTCTTTAATTGCCTAAGAACACATTTTCCCAAAGACAAAAAGGAAAACAAAACAAAAAAAACTACCATCATAATAAACACAATTTACTATAGTGTGGCTAGAAAATACATCCTAAGGATCAATAAAAAGTTCAAAACATCTTCCATTTATTTCTGAGCTTTGGGCGTATAATGCCACACCCAGCGTTGCTCTTGTTTAGCTCACAGGAACATGAAGACTCCAAGGTTAGCTTTGGGATTGCGTGATTTCCACTGTAAGTCTTCTGTCCTCTGTCATCCATCTTCAACATTTACCTTGTGGACACTCTAGATGCCTACTTTTAGCCCTATCAACCTGAAAATTGGTCAATAGAGTATCTTGCTGAAATCTTGTACAACTTCAAAAATTGGATCAAGTGGGGTCAAAAAGTATGTCAAAGGGTCAAATCTTAGAAAAACCTTTTGGGCTCTCTAGAGGCAATATTTTAACACAATCAACTTGAAAACTTCGTCTGAGTCATTATCTGAATGAATTCTTGGACAAGAGAATTTGGTCAAGTTTGGTCAAAAACTAGAACACATGGTCAATTCTTCGAAAAAACTTGTAGTCACTCTAGAGGCCACTTTTTATTCCAAATCAACCTGAAAGTTGGTCAGAATGATTATTTTGATAAGTTCCAAATAGGGTGGAATAGTGTCAAAAACTTGGTCTCATAGTCAAACTTAGTAAAACCTTGTGGACACTTTATAGGTCATAGTTTTAGACAATTGATCGGATAGATTATCTTGATCTTGAAATCTTGTACAAGTTTGAAATAAGGTCAAGTGGGGTCAAAGATTAGGTCACAAGGTCAAATCTTTAAAAGGCCCTATGGACACTATAGAGGCCACATCTTTAGCCCAAACAATGTAAAAACTGGTCATAATTAGTGTCATATTAAAATCTTGAAAAAGTTAAGAATTGGATCAAGTGGGGTCAAAAGATAGGTCACATGGTCAAATCTTAGAAAAACTTGGGGACACACTTGAGGCCACATTGTTAGCCCAGTCATCCTGAAAATTGGCCAGAATGAAATCTCGATGAAAACAGGCATAAGTACGAAATTGGGTTAAATTTTAATGTGAGGTCAAAAACTAGGTCACAGGGTCAAATTTAGAGAAATCTTTTGTCAGCTTGTGGAGGTCACATTTTTTTACCAATCAACCTAAAAATTTGTCAGAATGATTATCTTGATCAAATTCGGACAAAAATTCATAAATTTGGTCAAGTAGGAAAAAAAATAAGGTCAATGGTGACAGATCTACGAGAAAAATTTGGAAACTGTAGAGGCCAATTTTTTGCCTGATTAACCTGAGTATTAGTCAGATTTTGGGGTCTTACTTGAGGAAAAACTTTGTAGGCACAATCCCACTTAAGGTGAGAAAGACATAGACCTCACAGTGACAAGTCAGTTTATGTTAGTGTGTTGGTTTGTCAGCCTGATTTTGTCTTGATCATAACTCCTGAATTTATGGATGGATTTCAAATTAAATTTGCACTATTGTTCCCCATTATGGGTAAATGTACCTTTTGAAATTATTTTTTCTCTATCTGGGCCGAGGTTATAAAACTTTTCTCAGGCTCAATTCAAAATTTTCTCAAATTTCAATTTGAGATTAAAGCTGTAATTCTGTTTAAATACTCATTTTAATGTACAATGTATTAACATAAAAGATAATATTAATAAGTTGTTACAAATAACAACTTATCAATATTATCTTTTATGTTAATACATTCATTTTACTCTAAAATTTGAAGAAAATTGAGCCTGTGCCTGAGAAAAGTCTTATAACCTTGGGCCCTGAAAGGTCAAGGTCAAACTGAAGGTCAGATTTTTGTCCATAGCATAACTTCTACAATTATGGGTAAACAGATTTTTGACTGTTAACACAGGTTAGCCATTTAAGGCCACTATAGCCTTCTTGTCTTTCAAAAAATTTATTTTAGCATACACAATGGCTACCCATTTTTCCATTTTGCATAGTAACTGTTGTTCACAATTTTGAAATACAATGTACTTTATTATGGAAACACGAAAAAAGGGAAAATAGTGTTCATCTGAATTTCTCATTTACCCACAACATTTTCAACAAACTACATACATGTACCTATTTGACATATGATGGACAACCAATTTAAATAAACCTGGAGGTCCGTGGTTCCAGCCCCACTGTCGCCATGGCGTGTTTATGGGCAAAACACTTAATAGCCAGCCCCAGTTCACCCAGCTGTAAAATTGGGTAGCAGTGGCTTAAAAACCACTGCCTCTATCTCAAGGACGTGAAAAAATCAGGATTGGGTGTTTGAGAGTGATTCAATAAGCTTATCAATAAGCTTAAGCTTTTGTCGCAATCGAACTAAAATAAATTAGTATAAACTAACCAATTTAAATTTGAATTTTTCATGTCTGTATACATTTATTTGGTTGACACTACCTGTACTCATTTTGATTGACATAACTGTTTTACAAATGACTAGTATATCTATTGTTTGTAGGTAACTGACAGCTACGAACTCTCATTTCAAGCTGGAGATATCAAACTGGACCTGTTCTTTTTCTACGAGGATGAGACATCCATGTGGAATGGAGGAACCCATCATGAGACAGGGCAAAAATATAAGTAAGTAGAGCTAAAGCTAAAGGGGGTTAAAATGGATTTCAGGGCCTGAGACTTTAACCCTTTCCTGTTTTACAAAATTTTGGACCTGTCCAAATTCAAAGGTTTTGCAGACGAAAATTTGAAGTGGATTTAATTTGAAAAATAGCCATTCAGTAGGGTAGAAAATAGTGTGGGAAAAAGAAGAAATTGCTTGTCAGAAGCAATTTCTTCTTTTTTCACAATGTTTTCTCAATTATAAAACCACAGGCACGTAAAAAGCAGGGGTTAAACAGCAAAGGGTTAAACCTTTTCTAAATTATGCTAACTAAGAATGAAGGTGGTGGACCTGTAATAGTTGCGCAAACGTTTCAGAGCTAATGAACTTTAACAGTGCTAAACGAGGTTTCCTAATGATTTCGTTAGGAAACCACAGTAAAAATAGTGAAAGATCATGAGTTTTGAAATGTTGCAAAACTATTACAGGTCCTCTACCTTAAGGTAACTGCGGACAGATAACATAGTCGAATTTTCGACTTTCTTAAAATCTCACAATAATTTCAGAGATTTGTATTTGAAGTGTGAGAATTAGCGAACACGCAATGAAAAGGGTCTGAAGCCCGTTCATTTGACGTCGTGACGTCATTTAGGGGCCAACCCCTTTTCGACCCGCCAAAATCAATAGTTGCAGATATTTTCTGAATTAATCGGTCGATTTTCACGAAAAAAGTTTCATTTTGAAAGTCCAAGAACACCCGAGCTATTCGTTTAATTTCTGTGCACATTCAAATAGAAAAATAGACCCGAAACGCTAACTATTTTGCGAATTTTAAGATTTGACGTTCCTTTTTTCATTTCATTTTTTGAAAATAAGTAGAAATGTCTCAAAATTTCGTCCGGTGACCTATGCTGATTTTTTGTTATTTTGTAGCGAAAAGAATGTGCTTTGCATTTATCATATAAAAATGATATGTCTTCGGGTTAGATTTTTTATTAAATTCGATTTTGTGAAGTTGCTGGAACAGTTTTCGTCGGATTCGGCGTCGCACTAAAACCATCTGCGCTATGCTTATTTGGTGCCAATCTCCGTGCAATAACTTATTCTAAAATATTTGAAATTTAGGTTTAACGTAAAATATAGGGTTCAAAAGTATTAAATCTGAATGTGATTGTAAGAAATAAAAATAAAACACGTATGTTTTATCCATTTAAAAAGACAGCTTTTATGAACATTTGACGCGACGTTGAAATAACCTCTGATTTGCGTTATCTTCGCGGAATCGAATTTTACAAAAAATCTAACCCGAAGACACATGTTTTTTATTTCAAATTTCTTCAGCGGAATGGTTTGGCAGCAACATATCTAAATTTCAACATAGGTCACCGGACAAAATTTCGAGAAAAAAGGCAATATTTCCAGTGACTGTACTCGAAAATAGCAACGCAGAAGGCATTAACATTTGATACGTTACACTTAATTGTATTTCGTATACTTATATCCACATATAAATAGAACATAAGATCCGGCGTCTTTAAACAAAGCAAATGGCGTTTTCGGGATGAAAATCGGTTTATTATTTCCGAAAAAATGGACAATTACTGATTTTGGCCCCTAAAAAAGGGGTCGGCCCCTTGATGACGTCATGACGTCAACTCTACGTTATGAAATTCCTTTCTATGACCGAAATATGAAAGCGGGTACTTCAAAGTATAGTTTTATCGCATTAGGCATGATTTGCTGACAATTTAAAATTTGGACTTAAAATGGCCATCTATGTGTCCGCAGTTACCTTAAATGAAATTCCTGTAATTCTAATGTAAAAATATGAATCTAGTAGAGAAATCAAAGATTGTATTAGTATCTTGTTATTTGTACAATTTACCTCCCACTTGAAGTTGAGATAAAACATGAAATCATATTTAAAGTTTGAGAAAATGTTCAGTTGAGTGAGAAAATTTTCTTGCATATCTTTATATTTTAACAAAGCTTCAACAAAGTATGTTATGCATACTCATTTGAATTGTCTTGACAAAACAGGGTGTCATTTGGAATTTGAGACTTGGTTAAAAAGAACTTTAGAAAAGATGGGAATTGTGCTTGTCCAGAATTTTTATGTCCCGCATCTATTAGATTCAGAGCATATTGTTTTACTATTGTCTTTGTGTCTTTCTGCCCTTCTGTCTGTAGGTCTGGCTTAATAAGTTAACCAAAGAACTTAACACTGCCAAATGCATCAAGCATACTTTAGATACATGCACAATACTCATATTTTGCATGATGATAAATTCACTGATAGGTATCTGCAAATACTAAGGTCATGTGACAAGGTCCAGAACATCTGTCAAGGTCAAAGTTTTAAAGAAAAAATGCTTTTTCTGGGGGAATTAGGGTTCTCCAAAAATACCTTGTTATCTTCTAAATTAGTTCATGTTGTGGTACTTAATGGATTTTTTTTATAGGAAATTTTTCATGTCGACTGTTTTGGCTGAGCCACTAAGATATTATTCAGACAAATTCAATTTTATTTGGGAGATTTTTAGTTTTGCTAATATCTGTGACTTACTTAACACATAAAACAAAGAGTTCAACCTTATGTCAGTAAAGTCTAGAAATAAAGAACAAATATTACCCTCTTGCTAAAATATAATCTAATCAATATTGTGATTAAGCCCGAAGACACACACAAAAAAAGACACAAAATTAGAAGATAAACAGTAGTAAATAAAATTTGATCTTTCTTAGCAGCATGACATGACCCTTTGGAACATCATATTCAGTATTTCTTTTTCATATAGGTACATATTCCCTAAGTTTTCCCTATGCTGGACAGAGTTTCTAGAGATGTATGTGCGGGTACCCTGCCCTCCACAGCCTTATATTGAAGCTAACTATGGAACCAACTGGTGGGAACCAGTCAAAGATTGGAAATGGAACAAAAGTCCTCCAAATGTGAGGGAAAATGGATTCTGGGAAAAACAAGAATGGCCTGACGTCATACAAGTGTTTTGAGGTGTAACAAGGACTTTTGTCACATTGAAACACGAAGATACTCGAGTCCCCTGTGTCACAGAGAAAACATTTGTGTACCAGTGGTCAGGAAGCTAGATTTGAAATGAGCTTGTGTATGGCATTTGCAACATTTTTGCATGTGGGTGGAGCACAAACCCTGCGCAACCTCGCCTACCTCATAATGCAATTAGAATATTCATTGACTGCTCAAAGGAGAATTGAGATATCACCCATCTCCAGAGTGCATAGTGAATACTGTGGTCAGACTGTGGGGATGCACAGGCTGATCAGAGGTTTTGCTCTGAGCACATTGGAAATAGTTGGAAATGTCACACAGATTCTAGGCTTCTGTTTGAGTCCTGTGATTACTGCTTACACTTTGGTATGGACAATGCATTTCAGAGCATAGCCTTGTACATGTACTTCTGTTACCAACACACTTAAGAAATAAAGAGAGAATTCGAAACTACAAACCTTATCACAATGTATGAATATGCAAAGCAGATTCATATCCTGAGTGTGATTAGGTTATTAGTTTCATACCTCCATGAAAAAAAACCTCTTAGGTTTATTTTCATTCCTTCGCGAAATCAACAAATACTCTCTTCATATCTTATTATTTAATTTCAGGAAGAAAAAATATGAAAAAAAATTGGATAAAGAATCAGATTTGTTATTGGATTACTTTGTGCGGAAACTTACAAAATAAATGCATACTTATAATAGTCTTTGTTAAGGAAGTAACCAAATGTTCAGCCAATTAGAATGTACTAAATTTGATGAACTCAACAAGAAATAATTTTAAATAAATGGGAATGAAATTCTTTGTTTTATTTGTTTTATTGTTTGTTTGAATCGGGTTTATGGCACTTTTAACAATTTTTTCAGTCATATTGCTTAGCTGGAACACCAAAAAAGGATTTTTGGTATTTCTCACACCAGTCTTACCATTACATTCTTTCCTAGCCTCCAGCTATAATCCCACATAGGTGATAGGTGATTCAGTGGTATCTTACCAACTGTGCCATGTATTGATATGCTTTGATTAAATAAAATAAGAGCTTGAAAAGTTACTGTTGCATGATGCAGTTTGAGTACAAGGTTTGTGAGCGATAAGGCAACTGTCAATACAAGACTTCAGTATATTTTGAACATTTCTGCCACAAGATGAGATGCCAATTTTTACATCAGAAAGAAGTTTAAACGTTGCAGGAATTTCAAGCTCTTCTGGCCAAAAGGCCACCAGGCATTTGCTATTGCACTGTGTCTGTCATGCATGTATGCATCTTTTGTAGGAAATGTAGCTCTTCTGGCCAAAGGCCAGCAGGCTTTTGTAATAGTGGTGTGTCCATCTTGTGGACCTCTACCAAGTTTGTTCATATTGTCATATTTGGGCTCTTTTAGCTCACCTGAGCACAAAGTGCTCAGCTATTGTGATCATACAATGTCCGTCGTGTGTCGTCTGTCGTGCGTTGTCCACAATTTCTTTAAACATCTTCTCCTCCAACACCAGTGGGCCAATCTTGATGAAACTTGGCAGGAATATTCCTTGGGTCAAGCTCTACCAAAGTTGTTCAAATAAATGAAATCAACGCTTAACTTTCCCTTTACCCTTAACAAAAAGGGTGAAAGTATGAAAATCTTCATAAATCTTCTTCTCTGAAACCAGAAGGCAGACAGCTTTCATATTTGGTATGTAGCATCATCTAGTTGGCCTCTACCAAGTTTGTTCATATCAAGACCCTAGGATCTTATTTGGGCTCTACCTGGGCGCTACCCTTTTTACATAGAATCAAAGAGCAAAAATCTTAAAAAATCTTTTTCTCTGAAACCAGATGGCAGACAGCTTTCATATATGGTATGTAGCATCATCACCTAGTGGGCCTCTACCAAGTTTGTTCATATTAAGACCCTGGGGTCATATTTGGGCTTTGCCCGGGTGCATCCCTTTTAGCTTTTCTGAGCATGAAGGGTAAAAAAATGAAAATCTTCAGAAATCTTCTTCTCTGATACCAGAAGGCAGACAGCTTTCATATTTGGTATGTAGCATCATCTAGTAGACCTCTACTAAGTTAATTCATATCAAGACCCTAGGATCATATTTGGACTCCTCCGCGGCCCAACCCCTTTTACATGGAATCAAAGAGCGAAAGTCTTTAAAAATCTTCTTTTCCGAAACTAGAGGGCACACAGCTTTTAAATTTGGTATGTAGCATCATCTAGTGGGCCCCTTCCAACTTTATTAATATCAAGACCCCTGGGTCATATTAGGGCTCCACCCGGGCACATCCCTTTCAGCTCATCTGAGCACGATGAGTGAAAATAGGATAATCTTCAGAAATCTTCTTCTCTGAAACCAGAAAGCAGACAGCTTTCATATTTAATTTGTGGCATCATCTAATGGACCTCTACCAAGTTTGTACATATCAATCCCCTGGGGTCACATTTGGGCTCCACCCTGTTGCATGCTGTTTTACATAGAATCAAAGAGCAAAAAGGCATATCTGTCTTGCTCTTTGCTGAAAACATTCCATGGAATTGATCTTATGTAGAAATTATCTCCTTTTTGACATCCGCCTATTTAATTAATGTGATGTCCCAGGGGTCAAAGAGATGCAGGTGAGCGATCTAGGACCATCATGGTCCTCTTGTTACAAAGAAAGTAGGAAACAGTTCAACCATAATCTTTGCTGAAAACATTCTATGGTATTGATCTTATGTAGAAACTATCTCCTTATGGCCATCTACCTAATTGATTGATGTGATATCCCTTTGTCAAAGCCCCTCAGGAGACTCAGGTCAGCAATCTGTGACCATCATGGTCCTCTTGTTTTGTGTGACATGTCACATCTATTTGAAAGTGTATGTCAAGGCAAAATTATGTAGCATAATATGACTTAACAAAATATTTCAAAACTAGCGCTATGTTCAGGATAAAAACATTTCAAGGGGACATTGCAATACTATTGTAAGTGCCTATAAATATATAGGCACTTACAATAGTATTGCACAGACCCATTGATTTGCTAAAACATTAGAGAAATGGCACAATCCTTTTCATAGCTACTCATTCAACAAGTGGGGTGCTATTTTCTTAAGATTTTGTATCCTAGATGCAGGGCAAGTTGTTTGTCAATAGTTCCAATTAAGAGATGAAGAGTATTTATTAATTTCATTGAGGTATGAAACTGAAAATAATAATTACACTGTATGAATACACGAAGGGGATTCATGCATGAGTGTGATAAGGTTTTTAGTTTTGTACATCATCCATGAAATCAACAAATAGTATCTTCATAACTTAATTTAATTTGGAGCATATATGTAAAGATTTGCCCCCAAATACAAGATTTGTTTATGGGACTACTTTCCATAGAAGCTTGCAAAAAAGCTGCATAATCATAATTGTATTTATTGAGGAATAAAACCAATTTTTCATCAAATTAGACTGCACAAAATTTGATGGATGCAAATACATGTAATATTGAATTATTAAGAAATAAACTACCCTCGTTATATCGCACTAACAGATCATGTTTATTAAGATCAGACTGCACATATATCTTCTGCCAAAACGGAATAATCAAAGTTCAGCTTGGACAAGGGTTGTGAAATACCAGGAAAGTTTCTGCTATGGCAGGAAAGGAAAAACAAAAATGTCAGCATGCACATAATTATGTGCAGTCTGATCTGAGTCTGTATCACCTGGTTTTCATTTTTTTTAACCAAAAAATTTAAAAAAAGATCTTTTTCAAAATATTTACTGACTCATGGTAAGTGCATTCAGTGTTTTCAGAATTTTTTTAATGTAAGTCATCAAAGGTTTTCATTTAGCATTACAAGGATTAATCTTTAGATTGTCAGAACTTGGGAAGCATCAAAATATGCAATAACAAGTATACCGGATGTACATGATTATCATCTAAAAGTTTCTTATTTTCAAACAGGCGATAAATCTCCTTTTTTAGCTCACCTGAGCACAAAGTGCTCAAGGTGAGCTCTTGGGATCGTAGAATGTCCGTCGTGCGTCGTCCGTCGTGCGTCGTCCACAATTTCTTTAAACATCTTCTCCTCCTACACCAGTGGGCCAATCTTGATGAAACTTGGCAGGGATGTTTCCTGGGTCAAGCTCTACCAAAGTTGTTCAAATAAATGAAATCCACCCTTAACTTTCCCTTTACCCTTAACAAAAAGGGTGAAAATATGAAAATCTTTAAAAATCTTCTTCCCTGAAACCAGAAGGCAGACTGCTTTCATATTTGGTATGTAGCATCA
The DNA here is from genome assembly GCA_948146395.1 of Fragum whitleyi. Lineage (NCBI taxonomy): Eukaryota > Metazoa > Mollusca > Bivalvia > Cardiida > Cardiidae > Fragum > Fragum whitleyi. The sequence continues at coordinate 19,937,580 of OX411548.1, read as the reverse complement.
TCTAGTGGACCTCTACCAAGTTTGTTCATATCAAGACCCTGGGGTCATATTTGGGCTTTGCCCCGGCCCAACCCTTTTTACATAGAATCAAAGAGCAAAAATCTTTAAAAATCTTCTTCTCTGTAACCAGATGGCAGACAGCTTAAATATTTGGTATGTAGCATCACCTAGTGGGCCTCTACCAAGTTTATTCATAACAAGACCCTTGGGTCATATTTGGGCTTTGCACGGGTCCATCCCTTTATCTCTTATGAGCACGAAAGGTAAAAAAATGAAAATCTTCAAAAATCTTCTTCTATGAAACCAGAAGGCAGACAGCTTTCATATTTGGTATGTAGCATCATCTAGTGGACCTCTACCAAGTTTGTTCATATCAAGACCCTAGGATCATATTTGGGCTCCACCCGGGCGCAACCCTTTTTTCATAGAATCAAAGAGCGAAATCTTTTAAAATCTTCTTTAATCGAAACCAGAGGGCATACTGCTTTCATTTTTGGTATGTAGCATCAACTTGTGGGCCCCTACCAAGTTTGTTCATATCAAGACCCTTGGGTCATATTTGGGCTCCACCCAGGCGCATCCCTTTCAGCTCATCTGAGCATGATGGGTGAAACAGGGAAAACCTTCAAAAATCTTCTTCTCTGAAACCAGAAGGCAGACAGCTTTCATATTTAGAATGTAGCATCATCTTATGGACCTCTTCCAAGTTTGTTCATATCAAGACCCTAGGGTCACTTTTCGGGTCCACCCGGGTGCATCCCTTTTTACATAGAATCAAAGAGCAAAAAGGCATATCTGTCTTGCTCTTCGCTGAAAACGTTCCATGCTATTGATCTTAGGCAATTATCTTCTTTTTGACATCTGCCTATCTATTTAATGTGATGTCCCAGGGGTCATAGAGACTCAGCGATCTAGGACCATCTTGGTCCTCTTGTTTGACATTTATGTCAAATTTGCTGTGATATGGAAAACTTATTGGATGAGAAAAGTGCTGTTCAATTGCTGTTTGATTTAGCATTCAATATCCATTTTATGGTGTCAATATTTGTTTATAGCTGTACATTGAGTATCAATAAAATATAGATTAGACCCCATAGGCTCTCAATATTCCCCAAACTTTTACAAATATTTTGCCTAAATTTAATCTTCAATACAAAAACGTTTTCAAAATCTCTTAATGGTTTTATCATCTACATTTTCATACTTGATATTTATGTCAAATTTAATGTGATATGGAAAACGTACTGGGTTTGAAAAATGTTTCATTTCCCATTCAATATCCATTTTATGGTGTCAATATTTGTTCATAGGTGTACATTGTGTATCAATGAAATGTAGATTAGACCCCATAGGCTCACAATATTGCCCAAACTTTTGACATTATTTTGCCTAAATTAAATCTTAAACTCAAAAAAAAAAAAAAAAAAAATCAAAATCTCTAAACCCATCTCATGCTGTTCATGATACATTCTGCTGTATGTATACATTTGGCAGACACTGTATACTAAGATAAGCCTGCATAGATGTGCAGTCTAATGTTAGCCTACACCAATTACTGTTGCATTTGAGAATGACATGTTTAAATTTCCGAAAAACTTGAAATTAGTATGAAGCAAAATTTAATACAGTATGATAAGGGTTAATTTTTTTTTTATGTATGGGATCCAGATTTTCATCAGCTACTAGATTTTTAGGGAAGCTGTTTTGGACGACAATTCTAGTTAATTTCATCATATACTCAAAAACTAGTAACAGACTTGATTTCATCCTCTAAAATCACTTCTTACACAAAGTTATTGAGTCTTCTTTATGAATTTTTTTGTCAAGTCACCTTGATAAAGACAGAATGCAGGGTATATATTTTATTTGTTTGGAAATAATAGTGTCTGGGTATGCTGAATAAATAAGAGAGAGCTTTTGAATAGACTTTCAAATACAGCTTTGTTTGTTGTAAATTGTATGAATTAGAAATCAATTGATTATATTTACTGTTAGGTAACTGGTCATGACAATTAATGCCATCTATATTCTGCTATTACTCAAATTTAAACTTTTCACAGTAAAACCCGACATTTGGAATTTCTCCCAAAATTTAAAGTTATAGTATTTACATTTGAAAAAAAATATGTATAACCAGAATTTGCTCACATAATCATTGATTATAATAAATTTGTACACAAATCAGTTTTGTAGGCTGTAGATGCGCTATGAAATTGAAAATGAATTGGTAGATAGATGCAATTTTTGAAATTCATGAAGTCAAATGATTAAATAGAGCTTTTGTAGACCCGGGGCTAGCTGTCCTTAGACAACTATTCAAACTTATTTGGAAAATGATGACCTTGAGCATTCACTTTTACCATGGAAAATAACTTTTTACTTGACTTGACTTCAAAGAATATTCTTACACAGGTATATGGAAGGCTAGTATTTTACCTTTCACTAAATGAAATGTTTGTCTAAATTAAGCAAAAAACTAGGCAATGTCATAATGTATTGTTTTCAATGTGCCCCACTAAGATGACAACAAAGAGGTTGAAATGAACAAAAGCTTGGTATAATATTTCAGTAAAATTTCAAAGTAATTCTCTTCTTTCATTTCTTGATCATCTACCTAAATGTGTTGAAGAAAAACCCATTTTTTTCACAGAAACTTGTACAATGTAGTTTACTTAAGAGATGAAGAGAGTGTATTTTGATTTCATTGAGATATGAAACTGAAAACCCAATGAAACAATGAATATGCGAAACATGAGTGTGATTAATTTTTTAATTACATACCTCTATGAAATCAACAAATATTATCTTCATATGTTATAATTTAATATCATGGGACAAAAATATAAAGATTTAATCGGTTAAGAAACAGATTTCTTACGGGTCTACTTTTTGGGGAAGCTAACTAAACAGCTGCATACTCAAAATTGTTTTCATTGGGGAATCAAATCAATTTTTCAGCCAATCCGAAGACACAAATATTGATTGACACAACTAAATTAAATTATTATGTGATAACTGTTTATTTTGAGCTCACCTGAGCATGAAGTGCTCAAGGTGAGCTATTGTGATCGTACAATGACTGGTGTCCGTCGCGATTGTTGGTAGTGTGTCATCCACAATTTCTTTAAACATCATCTCCTTCTATACCGGTTGGCCAATCTTGATGAAACTTGGCAGTGATGTTCCTTGGGTCAAGCTCTATTTAAAATTGTTCAATTAAATGAAATCCACCCTTAACTTTCCCTTTACCCTTAACGAAAAGGGTGAAAAAAGGAAAATCTTCAAAAATCTCTTTCTCTGAAACCAGAAGGCAGACAGCTTTCATATTTGGTATGTAGAAACATCTAGTGGACCTCTACCAAGTTTGTTCATATCAAGACCCTGGGGTCATATTTGGGCACCACCTGGGCCCAACCCTTTAAGATAGAATCAAAGAGCAAAAATCTTTAGAAATCTTCTTCTCTGAAACCATGCTGCAGAAGGCAGATAGCTTTCATTTTTATAGGCCGCGGACGTATATTGGCGTCGTCTTCTCCGTCTGTCCGTCCGTCCGTCCGTCCACTTTTCTTGTCAACACAACTCCTCCTAAGTTTCTGGCTGGATCTTCTTGAAACTTGGTCAATGTTATCACCTCAATTGGTAGATGTGCATGAAGGAAGGATTTTATGGTTTATTGATTTTTGCATGAGTTATGCCCTTTAAAAACTTAGTCTCTGGGGCTTATTGCCTCAGTTTTTTCTTGTCGACGCAACTCCTCCTTAGTTTCTGGCTGGATCTTCTTAAAACTTGGTCAATGTTATCACCTCAATTGGTAAATGTGCGTGAAGGAAGGATTTTATGGTTCGTTGATTTTTGCATGAGTTATGCCCCTTAAAAACTTAGTCTCTGGGGCTTATTGCCTCAGTTTTTTCTTGTCACCACAACTCCTAAGTTTCTGGCTGGATCTTCATTGAAACTTGGTCAATGTTATCACCTCAATTTGGTAAATGTGCATGAAGGAAGGATTTTATGGTTCATTGATTTTTGCCTAAGTTATGCTTAGTCTCTGGGGCTTATTGCCTCAGTTATGCCACCTTAAAATTTAGTCTCTGGGGATTATTGAAATTGCAGCCTTGCGAATGCAACTCTTCCTAAGTTTCTGGCTGGATCTAAATGAAACATTGATTTTTGCCTGAGTTATGCCCCTTAAAAACTTAGTCTCTGGGGCTTATTGCCTCTTTTTTTTCTTGTCAACACAACTCCTCCTAAGTTTCTGGCTGGATCTTCTTGAAACTTGGTCAATGTTATCGCCTCAATTGGTAGATGTGCATGAAGGAAGGATTTTATGGTTCATTGATTTTTGCCTGAGTTATGCCCCTTAAAAACTTAGTCTCTGGGGCTTATTGCCTCTGTTATGCCCCCTTAGAATTTAGTCTCTGGGGCTTATTGAAATTGCAGCCTTGTGATGCAACTCTTCTTAAGTTTCTGGCTGGATCTAAATGAAACTTGGCGGATGTTATAACTGAAATTGGTAGATGAGCATGAAGTAAGGATTTTATAATTCATTAATTTTACCCTAAATTATGCCCCCTTTAAACTTAGTGTCTGGGGCTTATTGAAATTGCAGCCTTTTGAACGCAACTCTTCCTTACTTTTTGTCTTTATTTAAATGAAACTTGGTCAATGTCATCACCATAATTTGTAGATGTACATGGATAAAGGATTTTATGGCTCATTTATTTCCCTGAATTATGCCCCCTTAAAACTTAGTGTCTGGGGCTTATTGAAATTGCAGCCCCGTGAAGGCAACTCCTCCTAACTTTTTGTCTTGATTTAAATGAGACTTGGTCATTTTGAATTTGGTTCTGTCAAAATAAGTAGTGTCTACAATTATTTTAGTGAAACAGCAGCAAAGTGGCGGCGTATTTTGTGACTATGGCACTCTTGTTGGTATGTAGCATCATCTAGTGGACCTCTACCAAGTTTGTTCATATCAAGACCCTGGAGTCATATTAGGTCTTTGCCTGGGCACATCCCTTTTAGCTCATCTGAGCAGGATGAGTGAAAATAGGATAATCTTCAGAAATTTTCTTCTCTGAAACCAGAAAGCAGGCAGCTTTCACAGTAAGTATGTAGCATCATCTAGTTAACCTCTACCAAGTTTGTTCTTATCAAGACTCTGGGTCACATTTGGGCTCCACTCAGGTGCATCCCTTTTTTACATAGAATCAAAGAGCGAAAAGGCATACCCTTCTTGCTCTTGGCTGAAAATATTCCATGGTATTGATCTTATGTAGAAATTATCTCTTTGTTGACATCTGCCTTTTTAATTTATGTGATGTCCCAGGGATCAAAGAGAATCAGGTGAGTGATCTAGAACCATCTTTTTCCTCTTGTTTCATATGTACCAATATTTTTGTCATTATTTAAAAGGTTAAAGTATTAAGTTTTAATGAGATAATCCTATTCATTCAGAAATAAGGATTAAAGCAATACAATTCATTTTATCTAATTGAATGAAAATCAATTTATCAGAATCTATAAAACATTTATCAAAAGCACTAGATCTGCATACTGACAATACTATTTCAACAGTTAAATTGACCTTTGTCTTCCAGGGACCCTGTTCTTTACCCTTTTTGTGTCAAATTTGAATTTTTGTTTTGAACAAATTACCTATATTTAACTTTTATCAAGTTTTCCCCTACTTACTTTCCCACCATAATTAATTAGAAAATGGGCAGTGTAAGCTGAGATCAGACTGCACCAGATCTTAGTCTATACTGTCTGGCAAACCATTTTTTATAATAAGGAAAATTCCATGAACAGCAGAATGGGTAAAAATGTTGGGTTTAAGGTAGTGGACCCGTAATAGTTAGGCAACATTTCGGAAGTAATGAGCTTTAACAGTGTTAACTGAGGTTTCCTAATGATTTTCATTAGGAAACCTCGGTCAACATTGTGAAAGATCATAAGTTCTGAAATGTTGCAGAACTGTTAGGTTCCAGTACCTTAAGAACAAATACATTTTAATCCTAATTTAAACAAATTTGCATTATCAAATCATAAAACAAGAGGCACCAATGATAGTATTTTTTTCTTGTAAATACACATTATTTATGGAAATTGTAGATTTATATAAATACACAAATAGTGGTATTTCATTTTCTTCTTGCAACAAAAAAAAAAAGACGAAGAAAAAATAATAATGGATGTAATACTTCAATTGAGTCTCATCCAAGTACATACATTACAATATACTACAGAGTAAAACAAGACAAACTAATATCTAAAAGTACATGGCTATTCAGCTTAGAATTTAATAATTAGAAGAAAAGAGAAATCCTAAGAGCTGTTATAATTTTTTTCTTTAAACTTGGCAATATTCATTGTAAATTTTTTGTTGAACTTTCAGTTTGTCTGCATCTCTTTGAATTTCTGTTTGCCCCAAGTAATGAGGTCTCGTCAAGGAATATACATAATGTATTCGGAAGAGTCAAAAGCCTTTAAGTCTGTGTTATAAGTCTAATCTTTTAATTCAAAAGGAGTTGACAAGCTGTTTTTGCCAATATACAGATCTAAACTTGTTTGATTCAAACCTTTTCCCTAATCTTTTAATTTTAATACAAAACGATTGAAATTGCTAACATTTTGAATGAATGTGTCTTAATTATATCATGAGAATTTTTTTTCTTTTTCTCCAATTATTTTTGTACTATTGGCTGATTTTTCTCCGGACTTTCCTTCACCTATATAGGTAACTGATTAAATTTCATTCTGAATTCAAATAAGCTGGGTAGGTTTATTACAGAAAAGATCAATATAACTTTTAACCTTATGAGATTCATATCGATATAAGGTTTGGCTCTCTGATAGCAATGGAATTCTGTTGAGGAAATTGGAATGTTATACATTGTCTTTTGAAATAAGATTTTGGAATTATTATTAGTTTTTGATCATTTTATACCTATATTTTACATTTTTGGAATATTTTGTTGCAAGAAAAATAAACATTTATATTTCATTTACTATTTCAACACAAACTATGATATGGTATGATTGATTGTGTTTTAAAGACCAATGGAGAATATCTTTCATATAATATAGTGGATATTTAGTGTTTTGGTTCAAGTTCAATTAATTGAATGTATGTTGCGTTATACTCTTACATGTTATGAGCATTGAATTTTCAGTGTGAATTAGTGAAATTGACCTAAAAGGATATACTAGACTCTGTTAGAAATTGTTGATAGTGGAGTTAATTGTGAACCACCATGGCTTCGTTGATTTCCACCATCGGGGATTTACTTCTGTGTCCCGTGTGTAAGGAGGTTCTCCGACAACCAAGAACATTACCATGCCAACACAGTCTGTGTCATGACTGCTTGAAGAATCTGATATCAAACATAGACAGAGTGGAACAGAACCACTCTGACTTCCCCTGTCCAGTATGCAGGAGTGTGACAAAGCTACCCAAGGCCAGCAGCATCGAGATTCAGGTCGTGGCATTCCCAATTAACCGTCTCATCCTCTCCATGATGGACGCTATCACACAGCACAACAGCGATTGGCCACATTGTAAACTACATCCTGATAAAAGTGCAGATTTAGTCTGTGTTACGCATGATATTCTTGTGTGCAGTAAATGTCTACTCACAAGTCACAAACACTGCCGAGTTTTAGACATGAATGACTACGTCAAAAGCCAGTATTATACCACAAAGTGTAGTGACATAAACGATAACCTGAAACGCTATAGAAACCATTTAGGTAACTTAGTAACCGACATATCATCTAAAATTGACTCGGTCTCTAAAGATGAAGAAAATCTTGTAGATGAACTGAGGAATGTAAGAGAGACATTCAACATTGCTTTTGATGCTCTGGAGGAGAGAATTAAAGCTAAAGGTGTGACATACAGAAAACAGGGCCAAGTGTGTCTGCAGAAACAGAGAACTATGCTAGAGGTATTGTTAAATTTGAGCCTGTGCATGACATTTCCAACAATTTGAAAAGTACACAAAGCAAAGATTCTGGCCAGCTTGTGCATCTGCACTTCTGTTATCATTAAGAGCACATGGGAAAGGATTCATGGGTTAAGTTTCATCTAGATTGGACCACATTATTTTTGTAGCCTCAAGTGTTAACAAAAATGTCATTACTAAGGCCCCTTTTCCGTTGATCTCAAATAGATTGGCTTCCCGATTTAAAATGGGATGGAATCATCTTTGGCATGAGCCATTTGAGTAACAAACATTTTAAGTTTCACGAAGATTGGGTCATATTTTTAGCCTCTATAGTATAAACAAGAAAATTTGTTGTTAAGGCCCCTTTTCCTGTGATTTCAAAAGTATCCTTCCCAATTTTAATAGAGTTGAATCATCCTTGTGACCTACGAATATTTTGTAACAAAATTTGGCAATCAATTGTCAACGTCAGACAACATATGAGAAATTCAATGATCACTATGAATAAGCAAAGCAGATTCATATATGAGTGTGATTAGGTTTTTAGTTTCATACCTCCATGAAATAAACAAATTAATCTTCATCTCTTATAATTTATTATAATGAATTAAAAATGTTAAGATTTTTCAGTTCAGAAACCAAATTTCTATGGGACTTCTTTTTGCGTAAGCTTACAAAACAACTGTGTACTCACAATTGTTTCAGGCAAATTAGAAAGCATGAATATTGATAGACACAACTAAAATTTAATTATTGCAATGTTACCAAGATTTTTATTCAGTTTCACAAGGGTTGAAATTCCATCAACATTTACTGTTAGTTGTCTTCTGCATCTTCTTTGAACTTTGACCAGTCTAAATATGTTATCATCTGCCCTGCATTCAAGATGACAAAGCGGTGCAGACTGTTTGCCAATTATACCCTGCTTTGCATGCAAGTGCAAGTGCAAGTGCAAAGCAGGGTATAACTGGCAAATAGCTTGCACCGTATTGTCATCCTGAACACAAGGCTGATAATGTGTTAATTACAGGAGCTGATGGCAGATATTGACACCTCCCTGACAGAAATGGATGATGCCACTGACTCAGACATACCCTCCAAGAGGCTGCTGTCATTGAGGACAGCCGAGGCCAATCTCAAAATGGTGGATGTTGAAATGGGAAACATCTCTTTACCAATTACAACATTCAAACTACAGGTCAGTTCACTTATTTTAGGATTTCTATTGTTTATCAATCACCAATGTGCCCTACAACAGGCTGCTGTCATAGCACACACCAAATGCCAATCTGAAAATGGTGGATGTACAAATGGGAAACATCTCTTTACCAATAACAATTTTAAAACTACAGGTCAGTTCACTTGTCCAGTAGATGCGCAGTTTTGTCTTTGATCACTCACTCAAACTTGTGCATCTTAGGTATTTTATCTATGAGTGTTCTTTAACTTCACATTCAAAGAGGCTTTTGTCTCTGTGGAAAGCATGTAACTGATGATGGTGGATGTTGAAAGGGGAAACATCTCTCTGCCTATAACATTATTTAAACTACAGGTCAGTCAACTACCAAAGACTTTCTATGTTTGTGATTTTTCTCTATCATACCACCCTCCCAACCAACAAGAGGCTGCTTTCACTGTGGATAGCTGGAGCTAATCTGTAAAGAGCCAATGTGTAATAAGAAATATCTCTTTACCAATAACAGTTTCTAAACTATAGGTACAGTTTTTCTCCTAATAAATACTCTTGGGAGCTTTACTTAACATGGAAGCTTTTATTTTGTATTCAATCTGATTAAAAAAATCAGTAAAATTGATGCCTTTAGGCCCTTTCCCCTTTAATGTGAGGTGAATTTCCTCTAAACAATCATATAAATGATTGTTTAGAGGAAATTCATCTCTAATTAGAGAAGAAGTCTCAATCATTAGTACCTAAAATTGAGGCATTTTGAGCAGGTTTTCTTGGTAAAAATATGTAGGGGTGCTACTATTAGGAAGGGCAATATTATTAGAGGAAATACAGTAAGTTCAATTAATACTAGCATTTCTAATTATGTGACGTTTTTCAAACATACCCTACAAGAGGCATCTTTCATTGAGGTAAGCTCGGGTCAATCTGAAGATGGTTGATGTAAAAATGGAAAAAAATATTTTGAAAAGGTTAAAATAAATAAAGTACATTTAACATCATTAGGAAATGGGTACACTTAACAAAACATCAGAAATGTCTTCTTTCTTCAAGTTCTAATTACATGACAGGTCAGTGACAAGACGTAGGCTTGTATATATATAGAATATTGAATGAGTGGTCATTTAATAGGAATTTATTAAATGAGTCATCTATAAACACAGATAAAAACGAGGCTGCGTCGAGCTTTTATCTGTTATAGATGACAAGTTTAATAAATTCGGTATTTAATGAGCACAAATTTGATATTCTTTTTATAATACGACCTGATTTTTTGTGATAAAACTAGGAAATTTTGACATTTATCAAGTCATTCCTCAAAACATATAAAAATGCTGTTTGCAAAAAATCCATTATGACGTCATTTTCACAACAAAAATATTACCTTGCTATCCATTCTTAGCTCATTTGCATAGTTATTGCATTAGTGTAATAACATCTATGTAATATCAAATATATAAGGGCATATTATAAATAAATGTTCAAAGATGCAGTTGACATATCAGCAGAGGATCACTGCTTTGAGATATCATCACTGACCCCTTCTCTAGACACCCTGCCTCCAAACACTCACAAAATAAGTCAACAAAGTCTAGCAATGAAAACATTTATCTAAATGAATATCATTAATTTTGAAAAATATTTTTATGCCCCCGTATTGAAAGATCGGGGGCATATTGTTTTACCGTTGTCCGTCTGTCCTTCTGTCTGTCCGTCCGTCTGTCTGTCTGTCTGTCTGCAAAAGTTAACCAAAAAACTTAACATTGCCAATATCTTCAAGCCTATTCAAGATACAAGGCTCATATTTGGCATGATGATAGATCTCAATGATCCACATCTGCTGGTACCAAAGTCGAGGTCATGTGACAAGGTCAAGGTCATCTGTCAAGGTCAAATAACTCAAAAGTTAACAAAAAAACTTAACATTGCCAATATCTTCAAGCCTATTCAAGATACAAGGCTCATATTTGGCATGATGATAGATCTCAATGATCCGCATCTGCTGGTTTCAAAGTCAAGGTCATGTGACAAGGTCAAGGTCATCTGTCAAGGTTAAATAACTGAAAAAGTTAACCAAAAAAACTTAACATTGCCAATATCTTCAAGCCTATTCAAGATACAAGGCTCATATTTGTCATGGTGATAGATCTCAATGATTCACATCTGCTGGTACCGTCAAGGTCATGTGACAAGGTCAAGGTCATCTGTCAAGGTCAAACTTTGAAAAAAATTGCTGTTACGGGGGCATTAGTGTTTCACAAACACATCTTGTTCTTTCAAAAATACATTTCATCTATATAAATATCATGTAAATTACAGGTCAGATGAAGGCTTGCATGGGGATGTTGAAGGATGCAGTTCATGCAAGCCTATTGAAGTATCATTGGAGGAACACATATTTTAGATCTGGCCTCTACTTCAAGCAATAGTCACCCTGCATCAACAAACACCAAAGAAGGGTCCACAAAATCTAGCAATGAATTGCAGAATCTAAATACGTTCTATCTATATTGCAGGTCAGTGCCAAGATGGAGGCTTGTATGGTAATGTTGAAGGATGCAGTTGACGTATCAATGGAGGAACACAGCTTTGAAATACCACCTCTACCACCATCAATAGTCACCCTACCTCCACAAACACCTAAAAAGAGTCCACCAAAATCCAGCAATACTGTCAATGATATCTGTACTGTAAAAGTGAACAGTTTTGGTGTGAGGATGCACAGTGATAAAAGCCCATGTGATATCACAGGGTCTACAATAATGGATGATGGTAGAATGGTATTGGTGGATTACAATAACAAGAAACTGAAGATTCTAGATCAAGATTTCAAACTTATGACGGATTTCAGAACTGATGGAGCAGCATTTGATGCTGCTAAAATATCCAATAATCAAGTTGTAGTGACCATTCCTAAAGATAAGAAAATTCACTTCATGAGTTTACAAGACGGTATGAAGACAGCAGAGAGCATACAAACTAGACTAGAGTGTTGGGGTGTGGATACAGTCGACGGTAAAATTGTGACCGTCACTAACAGTGATGATCACATGATACTCTTCCTCAATAAGAAGGGGACAGAACTCATATCTTGCAGTCTGGGATCACAGGATCCTAATATGAAATGGCCGATTTCTGTTTGTGTAGATACAAAAGATCGAATTTACGTTTCCTGTCAGGGTGAAGGGGACGGAGAGGAAATCAATGGTTCCCTGGTGATAGTTGATGCTGGTGCTCAGGTCAGAACAATGTACATGGAACCAGGCCTAAACAAACCAACAAGTTGTACAAAAGATCCAGATGGAAATTTACTGGTGTGTGGTCTTATGTCGGGCAATGTGCACCAAATAATGAAGAATGAAAACAGACTGGTTCAAACAATATCTGGATTAAGTAAACCAATCCACATAACATGTACAGAGACTGGGTCACTGTTGGTGATGGAACGGTTTTGTAATGATGTTAGTGTGTATCAAATGCAAGAGTAACACAACTTGCAATATTGATAAACTGAAAAAGAAAACCATGAAAAGTATTTTCAAAAGTAAAGAAGATACTTTTTGTTAGAATTGTAATTATGAAACTAATGTAAGTGATGATACAATATACTTACAATACTTTTGCACTGACCTCTTTTTTTTTATCTGTCAAAATAGTTTCCACCTATTTTTTTTAGACCTATAATGCCTACAATGTTTTAAACTTGATCCTATTTCAGCTCAGCCCAGCCCTAAATTTTATCTTGTTTTGTGTTTAAGGTAGTGGAACCGTAAAAGTTCCACAACATTTTGGACCTCATAATCTTTCACAATGTTGTCCAAGGTTTCCTAATGATCAAAAATGGTTAATTTCAACTTCCAAAAAGGGAGATCGGGTTTTATAAGAGCATGGGGCTCTATTAGAATGATTACGGTATTTTAAGATCAGTGTTTCAGAGCATACTGAAGTTTTGAGCATATGTAGTTACCATTCTCTAAAAGAAATAGCCTTTAAACAATTTAATTTAATTCTATCTTTGTTATTCAAATGTGTTCTCTTTATTTAGCTTATTTATGTAAAAAAAAAAAATGCATTATGATCTTAGTTGTTTAGAGTTTAACACTACCTATGATAGTATTGCAATTATGATACCATCACTTTCTTATTATTGTAAGTAAACTGATGTGTTTTCTCAGTTCAGTCTTAAAATAACAAGAGGACCATGATGGTCCTAGATTGCTCACCTGAGTCTCATTGAATAGGCAGATGTCAACAAGGAGATAATTTCTATTTAATATCAAGACCATCAAATGTTTTTCAGGGGGGTGGGGGTGTCTGCTCTGCTTTGCCCATATTTGGGGGATGACAATCAAAATTTCACAAACAAGCTTTAAGAAGGGTCACGCAAGACATCTATCTGCCAAGTTTTGTTGAAATGCTCCCATCGGTTACTGCGGAGAAGAAGTTTCAAGATTTCATGCTCATAATAGCCTCATCTGGCCATGCCAATATTTGGGGGTCAATCAAAAATTCACTAACAAGTCTTCAGGAGGGTCACACAAGGAAAATTTCTGCCAAGTTTGATTTAAATCTGCCCATTGGTTACTGAGGAGAAGATGTTTAAAGATTTCAGGCTCAAAAAAGTGCTACCCTGCCAAGCTCTTCTTTGGGGGTAAATCAATAATCCACAAACAAGTTTGAGAAGGGTCACCCAAGGAACATTTCTGCCAAGCTTGGTTGAAATCTGCCCATTGGTTACCGAGGAGAAGATGTTAAACAAATTGTTGACAATTTCAAACAGATGGCAATCGACAGAAAAAAGGTGTATGCAAAAGCTCACCTTGAGCATGTAGTGCTCATGTGAGCTAAAAACTTGGTAGTGGCCTACTTGCTGTTACTACATACCAAATGTGAAAGCTGTCTGCCTTCTGGTTTTATTCAACAAGATATTTTAAGATTTTCCTATTTTCCCTTTTTTTGTTGCCATGGCAACCAGAGTGAAGAGTGGATTTCAATTATTTGAACTCTCATAGGGCTTGACTTAATAACATCCCTGCCAAATTTCATGAGATTGGCCTACCAGTGTAGGAGGAGAAGGTGTTGCATGTAGATGACTGTCCACAGAGGTCGGACATTTGACAATCACAGTAGCTCACCTGGAGCACTTTGTGCTCAGGTGATCTAAAAAGGGGTTAATAACTATTAAATTAAGTAATCCAGCATTGTGATTCCTGTAAACGCCCTCCCACTCAATCCCTCCCCAAAAAGTCCTATTTTGTTTAACAGTTTACATATATGGTGCTTGCGCTCAAAGCCTTCATCATGAAATTTGCTTTTTGATATTCAAATATGATTGGATATTACTGTATTTTCTCTGATGATAGCACCCTCCCTAATAGTAGCACCCCTACATATTTTACTAAGAAAGCCCACTTCAAATGCCTAAATGTTAGGAACTTTTTGAGGCTTCTTCTCTAATTTGAGATGAATTTCCTGTAAACAATCATTCATATGATTTAATTTTGGATGCATTTTGATCAAATATCACCTATATGTTTTTTTTTAAGACTTTAAATGAATTATTTTTGTTGACAAGTTTGAAACTAATGCATGACAATAAGTAAATTGGTGTTCGACCCAATACAGTGAAAATTTGTTTTTGTATTGGGTTTGAGGCCACTTGCAACAGTTTTACTGTGTACAGACCAATCTCACACAAGCTTCAGTAGCCAATGCCTAATATTGGTATTGCACAAACAGATCTTCTGTAGAGCAACAGAAGGGTATTATCAAGATTTAACCTTTTAATGATTCAACAATGGTTCCATTAACCCTGTGTTGTGGATAATAGTTGAAATCTTCTTGTTGAGGCTAAATAGGTGAGTACCTACAACATAGACTTAATTTGATAAGTAAGGGAGTTACCTCCTAACATCTAGACCTCTTAACTGGAATAGGTATGCCTTAACATTTGTCATGCGGAATAAAAATAAAAGCACTGGATGTACTCAGAACTTCTTTTGAAAAAAACAATTTTGAACCTTTTATTTTTCATAAATCAAAATCAGGTAGTATACACTGAGATCAGTCTGCACATACGTGCAGAATGATCTTTGTTTATACCTCCTGCCTGCAGGAATAATTCAGGTTCAGCATGACAAGGGTGAAGTATGAATTGAAGTTCAATTCCCGACGGCGGCACTCATTCTTCCTGACTATTTGTCTCTCACCAATGGGTTGATAATCGTAGACCTATATGAGATAGCAGCTGAAGGCTAGGAAAGGATGTGATGGTTGTACTTGTGAGAGAAATACCAGTAATCCATTGTTAGGTGCTCCAGCCACTGAGTTAAAATGTTGAAAGTGGGGTAAAACTCTTCAATCAATCAATGAATTAGGGAAGGAAAGCAAAGCTCCAGATAAAGGAAGTGATTTTAATTTCAAATTAACAAACTTCATTACCTGTCAATCAAATTCCATTTTGTGGGTACTCATTGGTATCGTCTCTTCGAGATGGTTAATATGAGTACCAACAACATAGAACTTGGACGAAAAATAAAAACTAAGATTGTCATCACTCTCTTTAGGATCCAGCTAGAGCCCTAATTAGTCCCCCACCGGTTACCGGTTGGGGGACTATAGGTTTGCTCGATTCCGTCTGTCCGTCCGTCTGTCCGTCTGTCTGTCCGTCCGTCCGTCCGTCCGTCCGTCCGTCACGCTTTTGTCCGGGCTATATCTTCTAAACCATATGTGCTAGCAACTTCAAACTTGGTACACTTATAGATCTCATTGAGGAGAAGTGTCATGTTCAAGATCCATAACTCTGCCACGCCCACTTTTTGAGTTATTGCCCTTTGTTGTTTTTACCCTTACATTCTTGTCCGGATCATATCTCCTAAACTATAAGTGCTAGCAACTTCAAACTTGGTACACTTATAGATCTTATTGAGGACAAGTGTCATGTTTAAGAACCATTACTCTGCCACGCCCACTTTTTGAGTTATTGCCCTTTGTTGTTTTTACCCTTACATTCTTGTCCGGATCATATCTCCTAAACTATGTGTGATAGCAACTTCAAACTTTGTACACTTATAGATCTCAATTAGGAGAAGTGTCATGTTCAAGATCCATAACTCTGCCACGCCCACTTTTTGAGTTATTGCCCTTTGTTGTTTTTAGCCTTACATTCTTGTCCGGATCATATCTCCTAAACTATAAGTGCTAGCAACTTCAAACTTGGTACACTTATAGATCTTATTGAGGACAAGTGTCATGTTCAAGAACTGTTATTCTGCCACGCCCTTTTTTTGAGTTATTGCCCTTTGTTGTTTTTACCCTTACATTTTTGTCCGGATAATATCTCCTAAACCATAAGTGCTAGCAACCTCAAACTTTGTACACTGATAGATCTTATCAAGGACAAGTGTCATGTACAAGAACTGTTACTCTGCCATGCCTACTTTTTGAGTTATTGCCCTTTGTTGTTTTTAGTCTTACATTTTTGTCCAGAACATATCTCCAAAAGTATAAGGGCTAGCAACTCTAAACTTTGTACACTTATAGATCTCATTGAGGACCTGTGTCATGTACAGGAACTGTAACTCTGTCACACCCACTTTTTGAGTTATTGCCCTTTGTTGTTTTTAATCTTACATTTTTGTCCGGAACATATCTTCTAAACCATAAGTGCTAGAGACTTCAAACTTGCTACACTTATATATATCATTGAGGAAAAGTGTTATGTACAAGAATTGTCACTCTGCCATGTCCACTTTTTGAGTTATTGCCCTTTGTTGTTTCTATCCTTACATTTTTGTCCCGTACTTATCTCCTAAACCATAAGCCCTAGCAACTTCAAACTTTGTACACTGGTAGATCTCATTGAGAAGAAGTGTAATGCACAAGAACTGTTACTCTGCCACATCCACTTTTTTAGTTCTTGTCAGTTGTTGTTTTTTATCCTGACATTTTTGTCCGGACCATATCTCCTGAGCCATCAGTGCTAGCAACTTCAAACCTTCAAAATTGGTACACTTATAGATCTCATTGAGGACAAGTGGCATGTACAAGAATCATTCTTCTCCGCCCACTTTTGGAGTTTTAGCCATTGGTTGTTTTTTTTTCTTATATTTTTGTTAGGGACATTTTTTTCAAAACCTAATGTGCTAGCAACTTCAAATTTTGTATACAGTTATAGATCTAGTAAGTAGGAGATATATTATAAGAAAGGATTTTTTGTTATCCGGTGGGGGACTCCTGTATTGCATCGCAATACGACATGCACTTGTTTAAATTAGCTCAGAAAACACTTATTTTCATTAAAACTAATTTAATATTTGTCTGTGAAAATGTATATAAATTCATAATATCAATATAACAAATAACAAACATAATGAAAACATAGGCAAGACCTGTAAAAGAAAAAAACGGTCTATATGAAAATAATTATTGTGTAACATTAGCCATTTCCACATTAGTCCTTGAATGTCCTCGTGTTTTGATTATTGAGAAAATATCATGGGAATGAAGAAATTGCTAAATTGTTTCATTTAACTTTACACCAAGTTTTTCTTGACATCTATTTACCCTTCTCATGCTGTGCATAACATATTCTTGGTATGCACAAAGCCTAGCCAGACAAGATGGACGAACACAAGACTTCACAGCAATGTTGTCTGATCAAGTCTTCACAACCTGCTTTCTACAAAATCTTAGTGGGAAAACTAGAACCAAACTTGTTGAAATGACCCAAAAATTTCCATTCTTAACAAGCATTTGGAAGTATTGCATGGCAATACCAAGTCCCCTACCGGATTTATAAATACATCCCTAGAGCAGTATCTTTTTTTGTGGTAAAGGTATAACTACCTCTCCAAAATATTAGTTGTATCAGATTTTATGAATCAGCTCAATATCTCTGAGGATAAAAAAAAAAATCTGGAAATTTCCTGGTAATTTCTAAGTCCAGCATCCGTATCTTCCACAAAAATCAATGGACCGGAACCAAATTCAAACTCGATCTGTAACTCATTGATGTGGAAGCACATACCAAAAATCAGCTCAATATCTCCAAGGGTTAAGAAAAAAAGTCAGGAAAACTGAAATTTCCTGGTAATTTTCTAAGTCCAGCATCTGTATCTTCCACAAAAATCAATGGACCGGAACCAAACTCAAACTCGTTCTGTAACTCATTGGTGTGGAAGCACATACCAAAAATCAGCTCAATATCTACAAGGATTAAGAAAAAAAGTCCGGAAAACTGAAATTTCCTGGTAATTTCTAAGTCCAGCATCCGTATCTTCCACAAAAATCAATGGACCGGAACCAAACTCAAACTCGTTCTGTAACTCATTGATGCGGACTCACATACCAAAAATCAGCTCAATATCTCCAAGGGTTAAGAAAAAAAGTCCGGAAAACTGAAATTTCCTGGTAATTTTCCAAGTCCAGCATCTGTATCTTCCACAAAAATCAATGGACTGGAACCAAACTCAAACTTGTTCTGTAACTCATTGATGTGGACTCACATACCAAAAGTCAGCTCAATATCTCCAAAGGTTAAGAAAAAAAGTCCGGAAAACTGAAATTTCCTGGTAATTTTCTAAGTCCAGCATCCGTATCTTCCACAAAAATCAATGGACCAGAACCAAACTCAAACTCGTTCTGTAACTCATTGATGCGGACGCACATACCAAAAATCAGCTCAATATCTCCTAGGGTTAAGAAAAAAAGTCCGGAAAACTGAAATTTCCTGGTAATTTCTAAGTCCAGCATCCGTATCTTCCACAAAAATCAATGGACCGGAACCAAACTCAAACTCGTTCTGTAACTCATTGATGCGGACGCACATACCAAAAATCAGCTCAATATCTCCTAGGGTTAAGAAAAAAAGTCCGGAAAACTGAAATTTCCTGGTAATTTCTAAGTCCAGCATCCGTATCTTCCACAAAAATCAATGGACCGGAACCAAACTCAAACTCGTTCTGTAACTCATTGATGCGGACTCACATACCAAAAATCAGCTAAATATCTCCTAGGGTAAAGAAAAAAAGTCCGGAAAACTGAAATCCGGACTGACAGACGGACGGACGGACGGACGGACAGACGGAAGGACGGACGGACAGAGCGCAAACCTATAGTCCCCTTCGGCTTTCGTCGGTAGGGGACTAAAAATCACCAGAATAAGGGTTAAAGCCTCTTTAAATATGGACCAGTATAATATTTTGAAAAACAAACAAAATTTAACCATTATCACATTATATATAGACCCGTAATTTAGAGTAATTGATCAAAGGTCAATTTTGTCTATACAGATGTAGACAAAATTGACCTTTGATCACTCACATAAACTTGTGGATCTATACTTTGATTCAAAGCCTTTGAATAATCAAGAGCACTGCCTACGTATGCCTACGCTCGGCTGTTGAGTGCTGGATGGTGGAAAAAAAATCTAAGAAGAAAAAGGGGCATATTTAGCACAAAAAGCATCTACAGTTATCACCCTTGATAGTATAGGAAGTATATAAGTTTTAAGTAAATGTCTTCAGTAGAACCAGAGATATCACAAAATGTCGAAAGCTTTTGCACGACCACAACAACAACGACACCAAAGCTATAGCAATATCTCAGGTTTTCTCCAAACAAGAGGGCCATAGTGGCCCTTAATCGCTCACCTGAATTAACTGTCTATAATTTTCAAATGAAGTATGAGAAATAGAATGATGAATGACTGAGCTGAACAAAGCTGTTGCTTCTATACAAATTGAGAATCCTTTTTTTACAATTTTAAGGTTGACTAACAAGGATTTTTATAATTGATTTCGTTACCTAGTTTTTGAACCCAGATGACCCAATTTCAAACTCATCCGATTTCATCTAGACAATCAATTTGACCAAATTTCAGGTTGATTGGCCAAAAATTGTGGCCTCTAGAGTGCATACAAGGTTTTTTCTTAGATTTGACCCTGTGACCTAGTTTTTGACCCCCAGATGACCTAATTTCAAACTTGTCGGAGATTTCATCAAGACAATCATTCTGACCAAATTTCAGGTTGATTGGGCAAAAAATGTGGCCTCTAGAGTGCATACAAGGTTTTTCTTAGATTTGACCCTGTGACCTAGTTTTTGACCCAGGTTGACCCAAGATTGAACTCATCTGAGATTTCATCAAGACAATCATTCTGACCAAAATTCAGGTTGATCGGGCAAAAAATGTGGCCTCTAGAGTGATAACAAGGTTTTTCTTAGATTTGACCCTGTGACCTAGTTTTTGACCCCAGATGACCCAATTTCAATGTCATTCGAGATTTCATCAAAGACAATCATTCTGACCAAATTTCAGGTTGATTGGGTAATAGATGTGGCCTCTAGAGTGCATACAAGGTTTTTTAAGATTTGACCCTGTGACCTAGTTTTTGACCCCAGTTGACCCAATTTCAAACTCGTCCGAGATTTTATCAAGACAATCATTCTGACCAAAATTCAGGTTGATTTGGCAAAAAATGTGGCCTCTAGAGTGCATACAAGGTTTTTCTTAGATTTGACCCTGTGACCTAGTTTTTGACCAAAGTTGACCCAATTTCGAACTCATCCGAGATTTCATTAAGATGATCATTCTGACCAAAATTCAGGTTGATTGGGCAAAAAATGTGGCCTCTAGAGTGCATACAAGGTTTTTTTTAGATTTGACCCTGTGACCTAGTTTTTGACCCCAGTTGACCCAAATTCCTGCTTGTCCAAAATTTCATCAAGATTATCATTCTGACCAAATTTCAGGTTGATAGGGCACTAAACGTTGCCACTAGAGTGCATACAAGGTTTTTCTAAGATTTGACCCTGTGACCTAGTTTTTGACCCCAGTTGACCCAATTTCAAACTAGTCCGAGATTTCACCAAGACAATCATTCTGACCAAATTTCAGGTTGATTGGGTAATAAATGTGGCCTCTAGAGTGCATACAAGGTTTTTCTAAGATTTGACCCTGTGACCTAGTTTTTGACCCCAGTTGACCCAATTTCAAACTCGTCCGAGATTTTATCAAGACAATCATTCTGACCAAAATTCAGGTTGATCGGGCAAAAAATGTGGCCTCTAGAGTGCATACAAGATTTTTCTTAGATTTGACCCTGTGACCTAGTTTTTGACTCAAGTTGACCCAATTTCGAACTCGTCCGAGATTTCATCAAGACAATCATTCTGACCAAATTTCAGGTTGATTTGGTAATAAATGTGGCCTCTAGAGTGCATACAAGGTTTTTATTAGATTTGACCCTGTGACCTAGTTTTTGACCCCAGTTGACCCAATT
Source organism: Fragum whitleyi (assembly GCA_948146395.1). Classification (NCBI taxonomy): domain Eukaryota; kingdom Metazoa; phylum Mollusca; class Bivalvia; order Cardiida; family Cardiidae; genus Fragum; species Fragum whitleyi. Next base: position 19,916,164 of record OX411548.1, on the reverse strand, counting down.
TCAAAGTCGTCCAAGATTTCATCAAGACAATCATTCTGGCCAAAATTCAGGTTGATTGGGTAATAAATGTGGCCTCTAGAGTGCATACAAGGTTTTTCTAAGATTTGACCCTGTGACCTAGTTTTTGACCCCAGTTGACCCAATTTGGAACTCGTCCGAGATTTCATCAACACAATCATTCTGACCAAAATTCAGGTTGATCGGGCAAAAAATGTGGTCTCTAGAGTGCATACAAGGCAAATGTTGACGACGGACGACGGACGTCGCACGACGGACATCCACCTAACCACAATAGCTCACCTTGAGCACTTCGTGCTCAGGTGAGCTAAAAACAGCCAAGCTAAAAAGTTAGGGAACACATTTTAAGATATGAAGACGATTGGCATCAGGTATGCTCATCATAATCAGTGAAACCCAAATCATATCTGAAAGGTCACATGATGGGGAAGATTTTGTGAAAGTTCAATGCATGCATGCAGGAGAAATTGCATTCATAAGAAATTTGGTGTGTAGCCCCCTTTAACTGTGACACACCAAATATCACCCTACCCGAAAACTGTGCAAAATTTCTCATGATATTGAATTTTGTGTAAACTCAAGTATAAACGTTTGAGGATTTGCAGTCACTAGAAGTGGTCATATAGATGGATTGATGGACAGACAAACAAAGATGATACCATCATTTTTCTTATAACTTTACAAATATCCCTGTGATAACATCACATATGATACTTTTTATGATATCACATGGATATTTTTTAGAACAATAACATTGTGCAATTATTTTTAGAAACTTGCATTTCTGTTGGAAACATCACTGAAAACTAGGAATAGGTTATAAGATAAATATAGAACATACTTAATGTATTGTATGAAAAACAAGAGCTGTCACTGTAAGATGACAATGCCCCCGACACCGCTTTGATTTAGAAGTTATGGCCAATGTTAAAGTTTTTGGACGGAATGACGGACGGACGGACAGACGGACAGACAGACTGACGGACGGACAAGTCAAATTTATGATGCCTCCCTATCGGGGGCATAAAAATCTAACTCAGTTGTGGGAATAGAAAATTATCAATTCCCCCAACCTTGTTAGTTTTTTTGTTCATACAAAACACTAAGTATGTATTATATATACCTAAATCTTCTGCTGCATATACACATACATATGGTATGGTATAACAATCATTCTAGCGTCAGAAATATCTCTGAAATCCATTTTAACCCCTGTCAGTCAAGGCAAACTAATTTTACCAGGGTTAACATAAAGGGATGGTCCTTTTTCCTGCTATAGGCAGCATACTTGTGCGTTAATTGTGAACACATTTATTGTTGATACTCTCACAACACAAAGATTGAAAGGATATGAAAGTTTAAGGAATTCATACTGAACTTTTGGTAAAATTCCACTCAACACATAATCATATATAACATTACTTCACCAAATAACTAAACAAAATATGACCCACGAGCAAAAATACATGAATTGCTGTCAGTCTCAAGTAAACACTTCTGCCATTTTTATCACAGTCATTTCCTTGAACTGGTAAGCCGTATAGAGAATGAACTAATTAATCTTCCTCATGTTGTTCACAACGTATTTCTGCTTTACACAAAGCTTTTACAGACAGTACAGACTAAGATCAGCCTGCACAGATGTGCAGTCTGATCTTAGCCTACACTGCCTTTTCTCTGCTTAATTAATGTTGGAAACACTTGAGACAACCTGGTAGAAATCCCAAAATTGGGCAATTTATTTGAATCAAAATATTGGCCTAGACTGCCTTTTTTGTGCTTTATTAACATTGGAAACACTTGATCTTAAGTGGTTGAAATATCCCAAAGTTTGGCAATTTAGTTGAAACACAATTTATATCTAACATCACAAAGGGTAGGCTGCAATTCTATGCAGTTTGACCTCTCTGCTGCCAAAAGTGTGTCCAACTTCATACAAAAGGAGCATAGTGAACACTTCGGAACACTTCATTGTTATCTGAAGATACAGTAAAGTTTGTTTGTGCAGGACCATTAGTAACAACTTTATTCAAGCTGTAGATATGACGTTTCAGTTGTCCCATGTTGACTTGTTTCTCCTCTTCAGTATTTTCTGTGTTTAGGGATCCAGACTCCTACGGCTATATCTGTACCAGCAGATGCAAGCACTCCATTCTGGTAACTTATCTATAATTTAACCAATAGAAAATGTTAAATACAGTCAATCTTGCTCGAGCGACCATGTCTATTAAGGAGCATTTTTATGAAGCGACCATTTTAAAAATTCCCTTCTTTAAATAAAAGTATCCTAAAAAGTAGGTATTATTGGTAAAAAAAATTATTGAAAATGAATCCAATGTTGTTAAATCTCGAAAGAATCGTCTCAATGAGACGATTCTATTGAGTTTTAACAACATAGGATTACACAATAATATGCATATTCAATCAAAAAGTATGCTTCTTATTTGTGAACAAAATGTGTACTAAGCAACCATTTACTTAAACGACCACTTTTTGGTGGTCCCTGTAGTGGTCGCTTAAAACAAGCTTGACAGTATTGCTGATCAACAAGAAGTACATATGAGTAATATGCTCTTCTGGTTATCAAGTTTTCCTTCTTCTACTAATTTTTCACAGACACTTGAGTGAAAAGAATTATGGATCCTTCTATTTCTGACACGATTCTTCCTCCATCATTTGAATGTTTAGTGAGAATCAGATAACCTTCCTTGTGGCATTGCAATCATTCTAGCTGTACTTTAGTTCATTTCAAACTTCTTGATGTCATTGTATAGGGGCTTTTTATAACTAGACCTGCTTGAGAAGCTGATTTAATCCATCGGCCTGAATCTCCTGATATGATTAAACAAGAATTGAAGTGAATGAATGAGTGAAGATTTGTTTTCAGTATATACTCGACAGGACGCACTAACACACGGACGCACGAACCCACGACTGACACAGTGCCATGACAGTAGCCCCAGTGTCCGTTGGCCAGTGGAGCTATAAACTCTTATAGCGTGTGCATATGAATGATATACTCGCATGCACATGATTTATGAGTTTTTATCCTCATAGTTTTATATTTTGTCTGTTTTTCACATTTAAGAAATAAAATAGTCTTTGTCTTTTGGTCAGAATTGAAATGCTATGGAGGCCACTTGTGAAAATATTCTTTTTTATGATCACTCAATTGATCATACATTGAAACAAACAGATGTATCTTTATACTCAACATAGACCATTACTTACCCTGGTCACGGCATTACTGTGACATTTGATTGTGGAGATGATATCTGGATTGAGACACGGTTCGACCACTTTAATATGATGATCTGTTGACCCAGTAAAGATCCCCCCATCTGTATGGACCACGCCTACTAGATTTCCTGTGTGACCTACATCTATCGTCTGTGAAGAGAAACTTTGTGTTTTACCTTTGTAATTCTAAATAAAAATGTTGGCAAAAATTGCTTAAAAAAATCAAAGTGCTGAAAACCATTGATGCACTGATTGGGGTTCAGTATTGAATTTGAAAACACAGTTTTAAACTACTATGGTTTGAAAAGGAAAATCAGGCAGTATAGAATAAAATCAAACTGCACATTTCTATTAAGCGACCAACTTTGTTAGGCAGCCATCAAAGAAAGTCCTCTTTCCGTCATCAAAATCTCTGAAAAAGTGGACATTCTAACAAAAATTGTTTATTATAGAATCATATGTTATTGAAACCCATTAGAATCATCCTAATGAGACGATTCCGATGGGTTCAAACATTATAGGATTCAGCAAGACTTATGCCACAATCTATATATGATATCAAAAATGACCTGTCTCAATCATCATGAAATCTCATTCACATATGAGACCCCTTTTTTGTGGTCCCCTAAGCTGTCCCTTAACACAAGTTTTACTGTACCTGCATAGTTGTTTCATCAAATATTCCATGTCTTGCATCTATCACATGTAACTTGCCCTCCTTATCACCTGTCCATAACTGACCATTGCCATAACTCATGTCCATTATAAAACTCTCTGTCTGCAATATTCATTTCAAAACTTTTCTTATAAGTATCATAATATTAGTAGAGCCTGGCACTTTAAACACGGTCTGAATAATCTTTTTGGCTCAAAACAAATATTTTCTTTATCAAAGATACATTTCAAACTGCCAAATATAGATTTATCTATAACAAACTGAATCTGACTTTTAGTAAGAACATTTATATACAGCATCATTTTTGGATGTGATTAACAACACATTTCAGAATTTCTGTAAAGTTGATCAAATTTAATGCATAAGAATTATTCTGGTTAAGACAATGCTATATTATTTATATTGACCAATCATTTTACATGTATAAGAATGAAATTAGAAATGAAAATTCTATCCTGTAAGAAAAATATATAAGACTACAGATGACTAATAAGAAAAGTTTTGTTGTAGAATCTATCCTTATATCATACCTCAATCTTTTTGTAATTTTTCCCAGCAATTCTATCATAAATTGATATTGTTTTATCCTCACTGCCTGTGATCACATATTTATCATCTGCAGCTACACTCAATAACGGCTGTGTATGATATTTTTTCTTGCCAATGATGATATGTGATCTTGGATCCAACATCCATAGTCGTTTATCATACCCTGCAGCTGCTATAAATCCTGGCTCAAAATGTAGGCCTAACACAGCAGTCATTATTCTGGAAAAATAAACGACAACATAGCTTACACTTTGAAGGGTAAGTGCAATACTATTGTGCCTATAAATATATAGGCTATTACAAAAGTATTATGCTGACCGCTCGACATGCAAGTTTTGAAATGAAAGTTTCAACAGAAATCAAATTTAATTTTGTGTAAAAGCTTTTAACCAAATTCAATCTTGAAAGCAAACTGATGAAACTAAAGCTCAGACTATTCAAGGAGGAAAAAAGCCCTAAAATGTCAATTGATCAATTGTTCACTACACAGACATCTCTTGATCTACAGCACAGACTGTCTGAGATATCAAATGCTGTTTGTGTGCATTTGTGCAAACATAAAATGAAAATAATTGGTAAAAACCTTAAAATTTGATATATAGACTGTATTTTCAATGTTCGAGTTGACCAGAATCAAATGTAAGCCATCTTGTCAAAATGGACCCGTAAAATAAACATATGAAAAAGAGGTTGATTCTAGTATAGGGCAACCAGAGGGCACATTTCAAAAAATTCTTTCTGAGAAAGATAGATTTATCATTCTAGACTTGGAAAATTAGTCCTAGATTGTCCATTTTTGCATGACAGGTTACAATTATATTTTACTTTATGGTGGCAAATGAAAGTCAACATTTCTCTCTGCTTTACATGTTTGAAATGACTTTGTATTTAGTTTTTTATTGAAAACTGTCAATTAGAAATAAAGACTCAGGATAGCCAACAAATAAATAGTTTTATAATATGACCTACATTGCAGGAGTGAAATAAACTCGTTGAATTTTTTTTATATTAAACAGGTGTTATTTCACTAGTGGAATAACTATGCATATGAGCTCAGAGCAATTAGCAACGTTATTTCGTAACAAGGAAATTGACATCACAATTTGTATATTTTGACATGAGTTTTTAACAGCCTAATAAGTTTCGCAGAAAATTGAAATGTTGAATTCAAGAATTATGACTATTTTTCCCAAAAATTATGGCCATATTATAAATAGAATAAAAATTTTGTGCCCATAAAATACAGAATTTATTAAATTGTCACTTAAAGCAGATTAAAACTCTGCACAGCCTTGTTTTTATCTGTTTATAGATGACTTGTTTAATAAATTCTGTATTCCATGACCATTCACTCAATATCCTCTATTTATCCCCATTCCAAACAACAGATCTCGCTAACCATAAATGGAGGTTTATTTTGATTAATCAATCAAATTTGCTCACATAATTAGCCTCAATCCAACCTACCTAGAATCAGACACACATTGTATTTCACCATCACCCATATTCCATAACCTGATATATGTATCCCAGGAACCAGTTACTATTGTATCATTACAAGAAGCCATGGACCACACCCAACCCTGAAAAAATTCAAAATTGAAAAAATTCAAAATTGTTAACCGTCACAAGAAAAAGGTTCCATTAGGAAAACTTGGTAACATAAACATTTGAAAAGGAGATTGGACCCAGTAAAGGGCAAACCAGAGGTGGTAATTCAAAAGTGTTGATGTAGGAAGGTAGAAAGATCATTCTCGATTCATTGATAAGGTTTTACCAAAACGAAAAGTTTCAATCATGGTCAGCCTGCACAGCTTAACAAAGATTAACACTTTTAGAGCTTCCTGTATGGTCCTCTTTTGCAAGACAAAATTGAGCTAGTGGGTGACATTTTCAACAATTTCAAATGTGCGCAAAGTAAAGAATCTGGCCAGTCTGTGCATATGCATAGTCTGTCCAGAGTCTTTACTTTGCGTTTTGTAGATAGATAAGATCTCAAAGTATCTAGAGATATTCAAGCAATCGTCTTATTACACTATGTTTTCCCAATCAATGCTGCTCAATGTTTGTTTCTCACACACATTTCAAATTGTTGGAAATGTCGCACACAGGCTCAATTATGGGTACCCAAGGTTAACTCATATTGGACCAGCAAAATCTCTCTTCAAAATTTCCCTTGATCTGTAATATTAACCTTAATAGCCTTACATGCACATGTATATCCAAAATTAAAGTTTGATTCAAATTTCCCATCTACACATGATTATGAACAAGTTTTACAAATATCTTCATAATAAATCTATTAACCCTTGTCATGCTGATCCTGGAATATTCCTGCTTTGGCAGGAGATGTGGACAACATCAGCCTGCACATATGTGCAGTCTGATCTTTGTCCATACAACCTAATTTTCCCTTTTAAACCAGAAAAGTTTCAGAAATTATTTTTTCAAAATCAAATGCTGACTCACAATTAGGAAATACAGAGCTTTCAGCACTTTGATTTATATATAAATTTGACAAGGTTTTTTATTCAGCATGACAAGGGTTAATAATGGAACTTTGCTCAAGGTAAGCTTCATTTGACCCTTTCATTTTCTGCTTCTCATGCTGTTCACAGCGTATTTCTGCTGATCACAAAGCTTTGATAGATACATTTAGTATGGACTAAGATCAGCCTGCACAAACCTGCAGTCTTATATTGGCCTACACTGCCTGTTTTATACATAATCATTGAGGAAAAAAATTGAGCTGAATGTTTGAAATGTCCCAAAAATTTCTCCTTTTTTAGCTCACCTGAGCACAACGTGCTCAATGGGAGCTTTTAGGATCTCCCTGAGTCTTTTGTCTGTCTTCAACAATCATAAAAACTTCTTCTTCTCCAGATCCACTGGGCCCATTTCAATGAAACTTTGCCAGAATGTTCCTTGGGTGACACTCTCCAAAAATTGTTCGCTAATTTCTGCTTAGCCCATAAATATGGGTCTGGCATCTTTTCATTTTGAACTCTTTGAATGGCATCTCCTCCTGAACCACTGGGCAGATTTCAATGAAACTTTACCAGAATGTTCCTTGGGTGACCCTTTTCAAAAATTGTTTGCAAAATTTTGATTGGCCCATAAAAATGGGTGTAGCAGGGCAGGGCTTATTTTGACTCCCAAATCTTTGAACGACATCTCCTCCTAAACCACTGGGCCCATTTCATTGAAACTTTAACAGAATGTTCCTTGGTCGACCCTTTTAAAATATTGTTCGCAAAATTTTGATTGGCCTATAAACATGGGCAGGGCAGGGCGGGCTTATTTTGAGTCGCCTCAGTAATGAATGGGTGGGCAGGGTCTATTTTCACTTCAAATTCTTGGAATAACATCTCCTCTTCAACAATAAGGCAAATGTGAATGAAACTTTGTCAGAAAGTTACTTGGATGGGTTCCACTGTACCAATAAAATTCAGGTGAGCGGTTTAGGGCTATTCTGGCCCTCTTGCTTTTCAAATAACAAGTTTAAATATAGCTGGATAATGTTAAAAGGGCAGAATATTTCACACATAGCATTACCAAACCAACCCATACCTTGTGTGTTTTACTGTCATGGAATGCATGAAGCTGTTTGAGATCTTGAGTTGGGTTATCACAATCAAACTTGGTCAGGTCTATAATGTTAAAATGTCTGTCCCTGGAGCCTATGGCCAATTGCTGTCCACCCTATATAAACACAGATTAAACAGTTGTTTGAATAATGATAACATTGCATTTATTTTTTTTTTTCTTTACATTCACATGTTTTACAAGAAAATTGAATTCTTTGCAGGTTCTTGAAAAAAAAATCAAAGGTTTTCTGATTCTTAAAAAAATATTGTTAGTGCATCAATTAAATAGGCATTTATGCAATGTTCTCCTTAATTAATATTTTAGAACAAAATACCCTGAAATTTAAACCTTGTCGACAATTACCTTCTGGTTTTAACTGAGAAAGGGTAAAGTAATTCTTTTTACATTATACTTACTCCAGTGCTTCAAATACAACATGTAATTCAATGTTACTTTTCAATATTCATGCATTCTTATTGGCTGAAAAATCGGTATATGTCTAAATGAAAATAATTTTGAGTGTGCAGCTATTTTGTAAGCTTCCACATAAAGTAGTCCCGTAGGAAATTGCTGTCATTACTGATGAAACATTTTTACATTTTAGCTTTATGATATTAAATTATAAAACATTGAAGAGAATATTTATTGATTTTATGAAACTAAAAACCTAATCATACTCATGAATGAATTTGCTTTGCCTAATCATACAGTGTGATTATGTTTTTAGTTTCATACTTCAATAACATCAACAAGTACTCTCTTTTTCTCTTAATTCTATGTCATATAGAAGATAAATTTTCTCTATAGTTCTCTTACATTCATCAAATGAACAATATCAACAGCAGCAAAGAATCCCTCTCTAAACATAAAGTGATGAAAATGGTCCCCAGGATTGGTCCACTGTCTAGCTATTTCTTCCCTCTCCATACATGCTATATGCCAATCAAAGTCATCTCCTACAATGGATAAATATTAATTCAAGCATCTTACTCATTTATTTTCAGAAATTTTAAGGGTATGAATTTACATTTAACAGTCACAGATTAAAAGTATTAGGAGCACTAATTGAGGCTAAAATGTTTCTTTGAACCCTCCTTTAATTAAATCTTGTCATGCTGAGCTCCAGATATTTCTGCTTTCACAAGAGGTTTAGACTATGATCAGATTGTAGTCTGATCTTAGTCTATACCAATTAGATTCTTTTTATTTCAACCAGAATAATCACAAAAGAATAAATTTCAAAAAGAAATACTGCCTCACAATTAGCACATCATGCACATTTAAAATTATGTTTTTACAGCAATTTTGCCAAGTTTAATTATTCAGCATGGCAAGGCGCTTAAGGTTGCAGCAAATCACTCTAAATGTGAAAAAAAACTACATGTTGATGGCTAAATGTGAAACATATTGGCAGTTACAACTGTTTGTGCTGAACCATCGAATTACTGTACTTACTTTCTATGATTGGGTATGGCTTGCTCCATCGGAGACTGATCCTTGTTTTCCAGTATCTCTCATTATCAAACAAGTCATTAAAAACTTGACACACTTGAGACAATGAATCAATGATTATACAAGAGTCCAGATATGATGCGATATATAGCAATATTTCAGTCGGCAAATCTGTCAGATTCAACTGACTGGAATCAAAATCCATTTCATTGTTATTGCCCTCAGTTGTGGTTTCTGTTTCAGTTTCCTTTGTCCCATGTAGCTTAGATGCTTCCAATTCTGATGACCCATCTTCAATAGTGTTTTCCTCTTGCCTAGATTCTTGGTTATGGTAAATTGAATCTAAATGATCAGTTTCCTTCTCTTGCCTGATCTGCTCTTCAGAGACACTATTATAGGATTCTTCTGAGGCTGCCATATTCTCTACAAATTGAAATGTGTAAGAAACTTAAGAAAGCAGGTGAATATAATTTCGACAGGGTTTTAGTCTGACATCAACAAAATAGAGTCCAAAAAACTCAATACTTAGAATCCAAGGATAGGGGTCCTTTCTTAGGGTTTGAGATTCCCCACTTTAGGTATGAATTTTTTATCAATAAATGTGTTTTTATGTGAATTAAGAGCTTTTACCTGGTAAAACATACAGAACGTCTTGGATGTATATGACCATGATTTCGGACTCAACTTCAAAAAGGAGCTGAAGACTACTGAAAATAGTCTTCAATTCTTTTCTGAAGTTGGTCCTAAGAGGTCTAGGGGCCTCATGTCAGATAGTGTTGAGGGTGTTGGGTACTTTTTTGTGAGACTCACAAAACCCGAATCGCTTAGAACCTGACTCACTATATAATTTCTCTTATTCCTATATGATCCAGCCAGCCCTGTAATCAGGATGACAAAATATTCACAAACATTTGTATTTTGAAAATAGTGCCATACTTTGCAAGAAGGGTATTGAGGAATTTCGGTAGAAATTAAAGGTACATGTTAGTAATTAAAATTGTTCTCATCACTACTTTGAAAAATCTTCAACAAACCAGTTAGTTATAACTGGGGAAGTAGCAAAAATTCCAGACAAAACTGCCCTGTGTTCATGATGTAAATACTTTTCACGAGCGCTTTGAGATAATACCCGCTTTGCACATTCACATGCGTGCAAAGCGAGGTATCATTTCAAAAGCGCTTCTCTAATGTTTTCATCATGCTCCATGTAAAGAAATGAGTAAAGGAGTCTTTGTTTGATGTTTCATCCAAAAGACAATTATTTCGTTTCTAGCCACTTTAAGAATGCATTGATTGATTGAATGGAGTTAAACGCCGCTTTCAATATTTTTTCAGTTATATCGTGGCGGCTGGAGCACCTAACAATGGATTCCTGGTATTTCTCTCACCAGTACAGCCATCACATCCTTTCCTAGCCTCCAGCTGCTATCTCGCATAGGTTTACGATTATCAACCCATTGGTGAGAGACAAATAGTAGGAAGAATGAGTGCCGCCATCAGGGAACCCGGGACCTCTAGATTGACAGTCCGACTCGCCTCCAACTGCACTATGACGGCGGCTTTAAGAATGCAGGGAAAAAGACTAGCAGGGACACTGTGGTTCATGACCCTTAGATTTTGGAGGAAAATTCCTTATGCTTATTTTTCAATTTTGGTAGTCTCACTAGTCTGGGCCTCTAAGGCAAAATTGCTAGTCATTTTCCCTGGAATGAAATCCAATCTTGAGAATAAGAGACCTATGGCCTGTTTTACTAAACATCTTGCCTTTACAACCCTTTTTAGCGTAAGCCTTAAATTTAAGTTGCTACTAAATTTAAGAAGTTGCTACTAAATACTGAATTCTACCATGCATCATCTCATTGGAATCGTCATCTTAAAACGATTCCAATGAGATATTGGAAGACAGAATCTAAAAAATGAATGATAACACATGAGGTATGATTTGTGATATTGACTTGATATTATTTTACGCAAGAAGCTTAATAAAACAGGCCCAAGTACTCTATGGAGAGAGCTACTGGTCTGATATCTGCTTCTTTAGTTTTGAATTGCACGTTCTTTTTCTTTTTTTCTGCTCTTTCCCTTCTCTATTAATATACCAACGTAAACCTAGCAATCTGAAAACGAGAGTTGTCTTAACTTTTAAATGTTACATATTTTTTTGTGCAAAGTTGCAAACAGTCTGCCATGCATTCCAAGAACTTTAGTCTTCTTCAAAACTAGTCTTCTTCAATTTTGTGCTATCTTCACCCTTATCCTGCTGACTATCAATTCAACCTAAACAAAGTGCCCATAGCTGTGCTAGTGTTTTTGGGTTTGTGGATTCGAGTCTAATGTTGGGCACATCTTTCTGTCATTACACTCATGTCAGGTAATCCTGCGCATCGTCTAAATCTGCGCAGCTATGTGACATCAAGTAAACAAAGAAAATGGCCGCTATAAAAGCAGAACAACCTATTTTTTCATACTCAAAATTCGATTGATTCCACCATTTTAAACCAAAAATTTATGTCTTTATTTTAAAGCAAAAAGATTCCCGTTTTTGTCTCTGTTTTTCATTTTATTTTTAACAGATTACGGACATTAATTTTAGGTTCTTTCCTCGACTGCGCAGGCTTAGCCGACGACAACTGTGTTGATAATATGCAACGGTGTCTATGTTTCATCACAGTATTGTGTAATTCTAGTGACATTATGTTCTAGATAAAACACCTTTTACATAGCCAAAATGGTTAACGAGTACATTCCTGTATTGATTTTTTTTGTACAACCGATATCTTTACACGAATTTTGTACTTGACTTTCTTAAGTGCGCAGGGTTAGCCAACAGCACTGTATTTGCATCAATAGTGTGAGAAGTAAATGCAGAACACCTAGTTCGGCCAATTTGGGAGCTGTATTGGACCTCCTTCAATTAGTTAGAAGGGGGAGGAGTGTATTGAACGACAGTGGGTTGACTCACAACCAGATTTCCGGCTAGCTCAGTTGCTAGAGCGCTGTGCTAGTGTTCTTGGGGTTGTGGGTTAAAGTCCCAAATTAGGCACAACTTTTACATCCTAATTAACATTTAATTCAACACAATGATCGGGTAGAAAGTAGAGATTATGTCTATGCAGGCTGATCTTGATCTACACTGTTTGCAAGAGCTTTATGTACAGCAAAATATGTTGCCAAAAGTATGATTATATAAAATTGATTTGCAAATGGGCCACTTTCTTACCTTGCTTTACATCACACGTTCAGTTTCCAGTGATCTGTTTTGATTAGATCTACAGACGGAATTTCACCGAGCTGTGACTCACTTTTGTTTAAAAATAGCTATTGCAAGATCTCAATTTTCTTTAAAAGTAGATATTATGATTGTTTCATATAAATGTAACATTAAGTTTACAAAGTGATAGACACTTGAAGAAATGGGACAATGACATCGAGTTTTGAGCTTTCAAAATTATTTTTTGCTTTTTAACAAACTTTTTGTAAATAAACAAGAAATAAGCCGGTGTCCATAAAATACGAAAAGGTGCAAAAAATGCCACCTGCCAGTAATACCCGAAAGGGGAGTCAGTCAGTATATATAGATAGATAAATGTGGTTGAAGAGGTTAAAAGGGGCTAAAGATGCAAAAGGGCTCTAAAAGGGGTCTTGATAAATACCCCGGGACGCACCGGGACACCACGAGACACCCCGGGACGTTTCACATAAAAAGTAGGATATAAATATCATCAGGCAATAAGAAATTGAATATACAAATGTGCATTTGGTTAAATATGAAGAAGAATTCCAACTTGTTAAATTTGTAATACACTAATTATGATCACTGTAATGAGACAGATACCCCGGGACACCTAACCGTTACTGATCGAGGAATAGCATTTCATTTTGATTTAAAAAAAATACATTTCTGTTACAAATTCTACAGTTAATTATTTGCTATAATGTAAATATGAAATGTTAGGACTTGTTTTTTTCAAGTAGTATTAAAAATTGCGGATGTGGCACCACCCCGGGATTCACGTAAAGTAAATTGTCGTTTTCAGAATGAGTTTTATTCAACCCCGTGACACGTTTTATCAGTGTTATGAGAATCAGATCCATGTTTCGGGAAAAGTTGTTTACACTTTTTTTCTCAAATTTCATCAGAGTGAAATAATATTAAAGAGCCGATGTTTATAACTACGTAAAAAAAAAAAAAAAAAACACCCCTGGACTTTATTCAAATACAGATATAACTTACAAAAAGCTTATTTCTCGCTAAATAAGAAACACACCGGGACTAATTTTATATGCAAACACGAGCTCAAAAGGCGATTTCGTAAAGGACAAGAAACACTCCGGGACCAAATTAATTTCACTGAAAACTTTGAAAGCGTAGCTCAAAATAGGATTTCGTGTAGCACTAGAAACACCCCAGGACTAATTCTATATGCAAAAACGAGCTCAAGAGGCGATTTCATATATGACAAGAAACACTCCGGGACCAAATTGATTTCACTGAAATCTTTTAAAACGATGCTCAAAAAGGGATTTAGTGTAGCACTAGAAACACCCCGGGACTATTTCTATATGCAAAAACGAGCTCAAAAGGCGATTTCATATAGGACAAGAAAAACTCCGGGACCAAATTAATTTCACTGAAATCTTTAAAAATGATTTCGCTAAAAATAAGAAATACACCGAGCATAAATCTAATGCATTCACTAGCTCTAAAAACATTTATCATAAGACTTAAAAAAACCAACCATCATTGGACAAAAAAAAATGCACAGAAATTTTACAGTACGATTTCTCGTAAAACAGGAATTAACCCCATACTTATTTTGTACGCATATATATATACGAGCTCAAAAACGATTTAGCATAGGGTCAGAAAACACCAGGACGAAATTTAAACGCATATGCCAGCTCTAAGAATAATTTCTAAATGATAAGTAAACCCTGAAACTAATTTTATATACATATACGATCTCGCATATCTATTTCTGAAGGGATAACAGATAACCTCGGGACTAAATTCAATGCACTAGAGAACGTTCAAAGCGATTTATCATTGAAGAAGAAACACTCCGGGACTTATTTCAGATGTATATATATGCGAACTCACAACTGAAGCGTTTTCTTATAGGATAAGAAATACTCCGTGACTAAATTAAAGTGCAAAAAATCGAAGTCTTCTCTTTAAATAAGAAACACCCCGGGACAAAGTATAAATGATATACGAGCTTCCTTACAGGATAAGAAAAGAACCCCTTGACTTAATTCATATGCATATACGAACTCACAAAACGTTTCCGCAAAGGATAAGAGACTCCTCGGGACTTTATTCAATTGAACTTATAGCTTTCAAAAGATTTTCTCATTTAAGAAGAAACTCTCGGGGACTAATTTTATATGCATGTACGAATTTACAAATCGTTTTCTTCATGGTGGGATAAGAAGCATCCTGAGACTAATTTGGATTGCACAGAAATTCTAATAAACGACTTTTTGTGAAATAAGAAAAAGAACGGGACTAAATACAAGTGCATATATGAGCTCACAAAACGATTTCTCAAAGGATAAGAGAAGGGACTTATTTTCTTATGCTTATGTGAATTCACAAAACGATTTCACTTACATCCTGAGACTGAATTAAGATACGCAAATAACTCATAAAACATTTAATATGTACGTTTGAATAATTGATATACATAATATCAATCTTTTAATTGTAAATATCTCATTTACATTAAACGCATGCTATTATGCACATTTGACGTTTATCTGTCACTTGATTCATTTGCCTAAATTTGAATTATCCTGGATTACTCAGTTCTCGATAGGCTTTGATTATCTTCCTTACATTCCAGCGGAAGGAGCAAGCACGTGGCTTTTTGTCATATCATTGTTTATTTTAATCATAAAGCCACAAAATGTAGTATAAAAAGTTTCAATGTGTCGTGTGTGCTATTAAAATTAAACATATGCGAAGGCTGGATGAAAGTAGCTTACAAATGGCGCATACCCCTATTCTCTATAGTAAATATTACGCAATTTGAGCAAGTGTTTGATTGGATGCCGCTATCGGGAATTATGATAGTTCAAAATTTATTTGAAAAAATAATATAGAACAAGCTTTGGAATAATTTATTTTTTGCCATTTATAAGTATCGAGGAAAACCCCGATCATAACAAGGTTCATATAAAAATGACATGCCCATGATATAACGTGGTTTAATCTTTCTCATAATTTTGAGGAAAGTTGTTTCTTTGGTAAAATTGGTTGTCATTGTAACCACTGTTTAATGAAAAGATAGCACGTAAACATATCTTTTTTTCTCTTTAATTTTGAACTAGCGAGCGTATTTTACAAACCGCATCAGAAACTAAACAAAAAAGATAACATAATTTTCAAAACATCTAATCCAATTACCGATTTTTTTTTACTATTTTTAGCTGATCAAGGGGTATAACGGTAGTTTTTTTATGTTTCGTAACATTTTTTATTTCTATTTTTTCTTGATCAAATCAAAAATTTAGATTTTGCTACATAGTTTATGATGTTATAATGTTGTTTCGCATATCCGTTACAATATCATCGTCCTTCGAAGAGACAATTCATTTATTTATCTTTTCATTAATACGGTTAGCATGAAAACTTCTTATTTCTTAAAAAACTAGAGCTTGTCACTGAATGAGACTTAATACCCCCGCAAGTGCTTTCAGAGAATGAGATATTTTGACAGAAGCGGCAAAAAATTGAAGGAAAACTGGAGGGGTTTGTAACACAAAATTACTAGCATATGTGAACAAAAAAGACAAAAATGTAGTAAGTGTTAGGGCAGTTAATTCCTAAACCAGGACGAGTTGGGACCTCATAATTGTGTCTTGCAAAACTTCATGTGGTAAATGTTTGTATAAAATTTCAAGGATATTACATGAAAACTGTTTAAAGGAAAACTGAAGGAGGAATTTGGGAAACAAAATTACAAGTATACATGTTCACAAAGAAAAATTGTCTTAAGTTCAAGGGGAGATAATTCATAAACCTGTGGGAGTTGACACTTGAAATTTGAGTCTTGCAAAACTTCAACATGTGATAAATGCATGTATACTGTTTCATTACTTTTGAATGAACATTGAAGGAGCAGTTTGCGACACAAAATTATAAGAACATGGTAACAAATAGGAAAAAATGTCAAAGTTAAAGGGGAGATAACACATGAACCTGGGGGAGTTGACACTTGAAATTTGCGTCTTGCAAAACTTCAACTTGTGATCAATATTTGCATAATGTTTCATTACAATTGAATGAATATTGAAAGAGGAGTTTGCGACACAAAATGATAAGTACATGGTTACAAATAGGAAAAATTGTCTTAAGTTCAAATAGTCCAGTCAAAATAGCGAAATATGGCCTCGACCCAAAACAAATTGCAACAAAAACGTTCTTGGCTTTTTTGAGTAGCTTGACCCTCCCTAGATGACATACTTAAAGTAGGAAAAAATCGGAAGATATATTTTGATATTTCAATACATTTTGACACCCACTTGTAATGCCCGTAATACAACCAATTTAATGAAAATATTGTGTGATATACCTGAATAAAACTGATTTGTGCGAGCAAAACTAATCAAATGTCATTCGAATTACCTCTAGAAATTAAACCACAGCTTTTGTAAATGGTTTGAGTAAAATGCATGACATATTAAACATAAAAAGATAATTTCAAATTAATCTTACCCCACCCACTTGATTTAACATTAGAATGGATAGAAAAATAGCTTTTGGTAATGAAATATTTTCATATATACCCTTGTCAACAAATTCAAAACAATATCGTTTTATTGGATTGCTCTATTTGATTGACTGCCTATCTCACAGGCAATTATTTCATGACAAAAGACCATGTATCTAACATTTGCTCATGTAAACTCTCCCATTAGTCACTTAATTTAAATTGTGTTACTTTCTAAGCCTAATCATATTTTGACAACATTGTTATCGGCTTAATTTTTCTTGATAATTTTCCTTTTCGTTGTAACCAGATCGTGTAAAATATGCTGGAAATGGTGAGAGTTGATGGGGCACAGGACTAGTTTGACACCTTATCTTTTATAATAACGCACATTTGTGTTTTTGACAAAAACTGGATAATGAAATGCCTGTTATCTGTCTGTCTAAGAATAATTTTCTGAAACTTCAATTCAAAACAATTCAAAATGAAGGTATATATATGTCTCTTATCTAGTGCTACATTTCTTTTTTAATTCAGTATAACAATGACACATAGAAACTTTTAAAATTCTGAAATTACCTTTCCTAAAACTTTAAAAGAGGCTTGGCAAAAGTAAGTTACGACACTGAAACTGCGGTTATTTGATAACCTTAAAGGGGGTTACCACACATGCATTAAGATCAAATTTTATAGAAAATTTTGTTGTAATTTCAGATACATTAAAAATAAAAAGTTTTCGGTTGTACAAACTTGTCTAATCTTCGTATTAATGTGTCTTAAGTTAAACTTCAACCCATTAAAGCTTAAAAAATACTAAATTATGTGTCTTGATGGCATTCTAATAACGATTAACGGAAATTGATCTCCAGGTTCTCTAATTAAATGATTTTGGTTAAAATTCTAAAATTTCCATAATAATCCTTCTTTTTTTCTTACATTAATCTAAATCAAAGAATAATATGGTAGAAATTGGAAATGGTTTCTTACAATACCTAATTAACATTATTCACATCAAGACAAGTTATTTCAAGTTTCGTTTGTTTGAAGGGGGGGGGTATGTCGTTTTCAACAATCTTTCATGTATATCGCGGCGGCAGCAGTACTTTACAATGGATTCCTGGTATTCCCACACCAGTACCATCATTACATCCTTTTCCTAGTCTACAACTGCTTTTCCACATCAGTCTACGATCATCAATCCATTAAGTATTTCAAGAACATAATATGAAATTGATATAACTTTATAAACAAAACTGGTAGATAATCGAGAATTGTTAAGATTTGGGTCCTTGATATTTTTCAAGATTTAACAAAAAATCTCCTTTTCATTTCATGGAAACATACTACGCAAATTTGCTAGGGGGTCAAATTCACAAACCTATTGAATTATTTCTTGATTCATGTTTAACATGTTTAATTTATAGGCCGATGATCAAGTCAACTAATTTAGAACTAAGATTGGGGTTCCCTGTACATTTTTTTTTTAATCAAAGCGTTTTTCAACCATTTCAAATCTTATGCTTCGCGATATAGGGGGCGTTTGTAATCGATCTGCATGGTGTTCTAGGGGAGATTCGTTTGACAACTTCATTCCAAATTAACATTTATGCCTCACATAGTCTGTCATTTTAATAATTTCGATATACAAATTGTTTGCGAACATTCACTTGGCATAAGCTTGTTATCATTTGTTCTTCATTCATTTTCAAACGAAATGTTGGCATAACATTCTCACAAGGTTTTTAATCACTTCATATTTTTACTACTAGTAAAGCATGATCTCTTCGTATAAGAGTTTAAATAAATGACGAATACCTGTCCACATCAAAATTAGTTGATTGGGTCTTTTTTTAAATAAAAATCAAAACTTCCAATGAATTGGCAATCAGAGCACTTTCCAATTCATTCCTATGCCATTCTTCAATTTAACACATTATGTTAAGAGAAATCTGCCAAATAACAAACAAAACCTGTTTCCTAAGTCATTGATGTGATGCACCTGTTTGAAAATTTTCAATTTAAACTTTCTTAACGTCTAATATGAAAATCTCAAAATCTAAAGATATTCACAGTTTACCTTAGTTTGTCAATTAACTTTTAATATAAGCATTTGAATTGGGCCAACATCACATTGCATTCGAAAGAACCAGTACCAGACAAATCCACTGTCGTCACAGCGCAGATGATTGTGCGCTGGGATTCTAATTACAGGTTTCAAGATTCGATTTCTGACAACAGCACACCCTGTCTGACACTTGTCTCAAACCAACGGGTAGATGATTGTAAAAAATATCTTCGTTTAGAAAAATGTAGCCCGGAAAGGAATTTCCTGGTAGTCGCGATGAGAAGAATACCAGAAATTATGGTTTGGTCCTCTGTTTGCAGTGTGATGAAATTGTTAATACAGATGATAAATCCTTTCTGAATAAAACAGGTGATTTTTTATCGGCTTTGAATTCAAAAAAGTATTAAATTTGTGCGAATCTTATGCTTTTGAAAAGATAAAATAGCTTCAAGGTTAGAATTTGTGAAAAGAACTTATATTATTTTTTTAAAAAAATATCTCGTCCAAAATATTCAGCCCTAAAGTTTCAGAATATCAAATCTAACAACAGTTTATAAACATAAGGTCAAACTTGTGTGTTCTTGCAATATATTTTCACATATAACTAGTATCATCCCTACCAGGCTATCTTTGGTGTGAAAACTGGGATTTTTTTGTCATACAGTTACCCCCCCCCCCCCCTCTAAACTTCATATACATGAATGTCTTTGTTCTTTGTATAGTACTAGGTGTAGCTCAAATTCCGTAATAGGATGAGACAGTAAGACAAATCCATGGCTCTTGGTAAGATAAAAATAAGCCAAAGGACTGTGTAAAACTTTTTCTTAAAGAGAGTTGATTTATTTTCAAAATGCAATTAAACTCTTATGTACAACAGACGGACAACCCATGAAATACACCCTTCTTGTCATTTCTTTATATATTCTAAAAAAAAACATGTCGACCCAAGACCATATCTAATGGTTTAGATAAAATCAAATCTAAATTTTGGAAAGATTTTTCATTATGTGCTAAATAAAACTGGTGAATATATGTACAACTATTCTTAGTTACCCTTGCTCACCTAAAATTTGTTCGGGGGGGATTTTAAAGGTTCAAATCGACTTTGACTTGGACATTGAAAAGACTTTGGACTGTTAAAAATGATCCAGAGCTATTTTATGAAGCCAATGTCCCTTTTTTGCCTAAGCGACCATTTTCTACTACTTTGCAATGTTAAAGTGAGTGGGTGGGGTAAGATGTTTTACAAATTATCTCTTAAACCGACCAAATAACGAAGAATATCCTATTTTCAATTAGCGAATAACTTATAAGAACCCACTACTTGGCTTTTGGTATACTGACAACTTCTACTTCAGATTAAAACATGTTTTCTGTCAAAAAGTCTTTACAGGTTTAGTTGGGAAAAATCTATGATAAAAATCGCGAAAAAAAAATCAAAATACGTATCATCCGATTTTGTCCTACTTTATATATGTTAAATGGGTATGTCTATGGATGTCAAAAAACACAACATTGTTTTTGTTGAAATTTGTTTTTGGTCCTACCATAATTTGACTGGACTAAAAGGGAAATAATTCATGAACCAGGGGGATTTGAGACTTGAAATTTGCGTCTTGTAAAACTTCCACATGTGATGAATGTTTGTATAATGTTTCATTACTATTGAATGAAAATTGAAGGAGGAGTATGCGACACAAAATTATAAGTACGTGGTAACAAATAGGAAAAAATGTCTAAGTTCAAGGGGAGATAATTCATGAACCAGGGGAAGTTTGGACCTAAAAATTGCGTCTTGCAAAACTTCAACATGTGATGAATGTTTCTATAAAGTTTCAAAGCTTTTGAAGGAAAACTGAAGGAGGAGTTCGCGACACAAATTTACTACTATATGTGTCCACAGACGGACGGACAGACGCACGGACAGACACACGGACAGACAAACGCACGGACAGACGCACGGAAAGACAGATAGGCTGATTCCAGTATACCCCCGAAAATATTCGTTTTGCGGGGGTATAAAAAAAGGAAGAAAAAAAGGAAGCACGAAAACATATCTGTTTCTTTCCATTTTTGTACTCTACATTGAATTATACACAAAATGTGAGGTTTTTAATGTAAGGACTATTTTTACTAAAACTACCGAAAACGTCCTAAACTTGTACGGGTAATTGTTTACTGTAGCTACATACCAAATTTACAAATTCAACCTTTAAAGTGGTAGAAGTATTAAGTGTGCTTAGTTAGCAGTCAACTTTCCAATCTAAGTTTTGGTCTTAGGGTTCAAAATTTGCAACTTGACGTTATTAAACTACTTTCCCTGGTTGCTTCTTGTTATATGCAGAAAAAGTTTTAGGTGGCAAACATAGAAAAACGAACATTGGCCAAATAATATGCCCTAATCTTTCGGTGTTGGAGCGAAGCAAGTTAGTATTACGAATATGCTTCTTTACCGTTATGCATTCTAAGTTAGTGTCTGGAGAGCTAGCAATATTCAACATCTCTACATTGAGATGAGCTAGGAATAATTATATATCAGCGTAACCACTAGAAGTTATATTCCAAAATGATTGCTGTATTTTGGTGAATCAATAATAGAGTGTACAATAATTGCACATTTACCTTTAATTACCTTTTCGCACACCTTTAAGCACCTTTTTCGCATATTTTTAAAAGCAACCTTTTCGTGCCCTTGTTTTTTTTCTTTTTTTTTTTTTTTTTTTTTGTTTTTTTTTTTTTTTAACTTTTATCACCATTTTGCACCTTTTTGTTTTTTAGGGACAATAAACCGGTGATCATAAATATCACATTTCATAGAAATTAACCCAAGTATGGCTGCTGCAGGAGGAACGTGTGATGATGTGGAAGAATATGCCCCATCTGTACAAAATATCCTTGATCAGACATCATTAAAATGGGTTTTTGTTGGTGGAAAAGGTGGTGTCGGGAAAACCACTACTAGGTAAAAAAAGACCGCTCTGTTCAGGTTAAACAAGTCTGCCCTTTGCCCTAGAATTTGGAAACGTCTACCAGCTGGCGTTCAATGTTAAATGCAAACGCTCAAGTACAGTTCTGTCAGCTAATTATGCGAACATTTACGTACAAACTATGTGAAAAGATATTGTATGTGTGCATATATTCATTTAGCAACTCCATAGAACTACACTTTAATTATTGCATCATTAAGAAACTCACACACTTTTCAACAGAACAAAATCTTGAGCTATCGGTAGCGGAGAATGACTATTTACTAGAGAACTTTATGGTTTCAGATGAAAAGCTATTGAAGGCCTTGAACTCACTTATTCCGGAAAAATCGCCTGGTCCAGACAATATTCACCCAAAACTATTGTATGAGGCAAGGCAGGAATTATTGATTCCCCTAACACTTCTATTTACAAAAAGCCTTGAAGGAGGATGTATTCCAGATGATTGGCGTAGGGCTATTGTCTCTCCAATTTTCAAAAAAGGTAATAAGAAGGATCCTTCAAATTATCGCCCAGTCAGCTTGACTTCAGTTGTGTGTAAACTTTGTGAAAGATTAGTGAGAGACCAACTGATGGAACATTTGAACAATAATAACCTCTTTTCTGAAGCACAATATGGTTTTAGATCTGGTCGCTCTTGTGCTATTCAACTTTTAGAGATATTAGATGAGTGGACAGAATCTGTAGACAGAGGTATTCCTATTGATGTTATCTACCTTGATTTTGCTAAGGCTTTTGATAGGGTTTCACATGATCATCTATTATACAAGTTAAGGAAATTTGGAATAAGCGGTGCAGCATTGGCATGGATAACGGACTTTTTGTCTAATAGACAACAGTGTGTGCGTGTTGGGTCATCTCTGTCTTCATGGTCTGAAGTAGTTAGTGGAGTCCCTCAGGGAAGTGTCATAGGACCTGTGCTATTCCTATGTTTTATCAATGACCTACCTGATATTGTCACTGGAATGGTCTGAATATTTGCTGATGACACTAAACTTTATTCAAAAGTGTCATCATTCGAAGATCACGAGAGACTTCAATCTGACTTGGACAATCTTAGCCGCTGGAGCGATAAATGGAAACTGACCTTCAACGCAAAAAAGTGCAAATTACTCCATATTGGCCCAAGGAATGATAACTATCGTTACACCATGAGGGAAGTGGATGGCAATTTTACTTCAATCGATCCAGTTCATTCTGAAAAGGATTTGGGAGTAACATTTGACCAACATCTAAATTTTGATGATCATATAACAAATATTACCAACAAGGCACAGAGAACACTAGGCTTGATTCGTAGATCATTTGAATGTCTGGATGAAGAGATGTTTTTACCCCTGTACAAGTCACTAGTCAGACCTATTCCTGAATATGGTTCATGTGTCTGGTCTCCTTACCTTAAAAAGCATATCAAAAAGATTGAAGATATTCAAAGGCGTGCAACAAAGCTTGTTTCATCAATTTCCCATCTGAGCTATCAAGAACGCTTGAAGAAACTAGGACTCACAACACTTGAATACAGGAGGGACAGAGCTGACATGGTTCAGATCTTTAAGTCACTGCACAACTTTGACAACTTGAACTGGGAGAGCATGTTCACCCTTGCTCAGGACAATCTTCGTGGTCATTATTTGAAATTTAAACCTAAGAAGTGCATTCATAACATCAGATTGAACACATTTAGTCAATGATCAGTGACATACTGGAATAGCCTCAGTGAAAAGACCATCTCTGCCGACAGTATCAATATATTCAAATCTTTACTAAATGCTGAGATGTGGAACTGTAAGAAATTTTCACCAACCTGTTATTAAGTGCACTCATGAGACCAAAGCTTGTCATAATTTACCAGCTCAGAGTATCTTAAAGAAGTTTATTCAAGAGAGGGGTCATTACAGATAACACTCTACATTCTGACCCAAAAATCCAGGTATCCAGGTATTGATACATCAACTAAATCAGTCTTGAATCATACACACTAAGTGCTTAGATACTATACTCCAACTCCGTATTTTCGCGGACGTCATATTTTCGCGGATGTCATATTTTCGCGGCAATCGAATTCTACCGTAACGCTTGCTTTGTTGGCTTTGAATTGATGCACATTTTGTGAAATAATCCAACACACATCTACCAAATGAAGAAGATCAACATTGTCTTGAATTTTAAATATGAAAATAATAAAAATACCAATGCATTCACTATCGACATCATGTTCCATCATTCAGCCACCCCCTTTCCAGATAACCTCCATTGTCTTGTTTCAAAATCGTTAACACAATGCAACTTTGACCAATACAAGGTGCATAGACACCAAGGTATGTGAGAGAATACGAAAATCAAATGTTTGGACCTTAATAAATTCTTTCCAGATAGATTTTGACAACTACCGTGGAAATATGACGTCCTATTTCAAAATGGTGCTCATGAGGTTGGTCACCATTCAGAAGCATTTTCAGCTAATATTTTTCTAGCATGACCCCTACTTTTGCTTATTGACAGATTAAGGAACAGGCTTGTAGTGCATACTATTTTCGTTCTTCATTTGTTTTTTATTTGAAGCCCATTCATAATTGAATAGTTTGTACCGTGAAAATACGAAGAGCCATGGTAGTATCTGTGAGAAAGATATGATGGTTTAAGTGAAGGCCCAAAGTTAGGTGCCCTTACAAAAATACAACGTTTACTGCAAATTTTGTCTGTATTGTCTGTATTCGGCCAAACAGCCATATATCCTCACTGGTATAGTTTCGTACTTCTTTAATTTATTCTTCCGCATGTACTTACTCACGGTATAATGGTGGTGCGCATTTTAAGTTGGAATTTGGTGCAGAAAATCGGTTAGACTGCACCACCAATGTCTTCAACCCTGACAGAATTACACTTCTCCAAGTCCCGAACTCATCGTCCTCTCTAGCATCAAGCAGTATATTCATATCCAAATGAATAATGCCACATATTTCGTGTAATTTCTTCCTCATCTGTTCCCGTTCATTTTCATACAATTCACATTCAATTAAATAATGTCTCACAGATTCTATCTTCCCACACTGGCACAAATTGTCTTGCTGTATATTGCATTTATGTAGATATTCTTTCAATCTTACATACCCTGTCCTCAACTGTGACACAATGGTTTCTCCCTTTATTGTTTTATATTCATGTTTCATCTTATAGTTTAACACTGGTCTGTGGTTATAAAGGTTTCTTCCTCTTTCTGACCTGTCCCACATATCTTGCCATTTTTATTTGCCGCAAATAATCTGTTTGTAAGAAGTAACTTATCATGTGTTTGCGGCGGAAAATCTATTTGCTGCAAACTTTTTGAATAAAAAAAATGTGTTCCTGCCAACTATTTGCAAACAGTAAGTTTGCTGTAAGTTTGCGAGAATAAGATTGGACATGTGCAATTGACGACAATCATCAAATTGATACAATATATTTAGACTTCAGTAAAGCTTTTGACAGTGTTCCACATAAAAGATTGCTTCACAAATTGGAGTCTTTTTTGTGTTTCTGGTGTTTTACATAAGTGGTTCTCAAGTTTCCTGAGTGACAGAAAGCAGCAAGTTTTAGTCAACGGTAGCCTTTCTGATTGGAGTGACGTTATCTCTGGGTTTCCTCAGGGATCTATTCTCAGACCTGTGTTATTCATACTATTTGTAAATGACTTACCTGAAGTAGTTAGAAGTATTTGTCGTCTTTTTGCAGACAATTGTAAGATATACAAAAATATTTCATCTGTGACAGACCAAGAAGACCTCTTGAGGGATCTATCAAATCTATGTAAATAGAGTAAGGAATGGTTGCTCAACTTCAACACAAAAAAAATGTAAATTTGTTTACTTATGGAAACAAAAGGATAGAATCTAACTATGTAATTCAAGATAAAAATGGTACATATCGTGATTTACAGAGGGATACATTAGAAAAGGATTTGGGAGTAACCTTTACAGAAAAATTGTCATTTGAGCAACACATAGTTATGTTGCCAACAAGGCTAACAGAATTATTGGTCGCATTAGAAGAAAATTCAAGTATATTGATAAACAATTTTTTTTGACACTGTTCAAAGCGTTAATTAGATCTCATCTAGACTATGGCAACCTCATTTCATATCCCACTACGAAGAAATGTTAGCAAATTCTCGAAAATGTACAATGCAGAGCTACACGCCTCGTTCCAGAACTAAAACAACTATCATACCCTGACCGACTTAAAGAGTTAAATCTACAATCTCTTGAAAACAGACGCCAATGTTTCAATCTGATCCAAGTATTCAAGATAATCACCCATACAGATGATTTTGATGATCTTTCCAAACTTGCTGAGTCAGGCCATTTGAGGGGGCACAGTTTAAAGTTAACCAAACCTCATGCAAGGAATTCTTTGCAATTTAACAGTTTTGCTGTGCACACCATTAACATGGAACAACCTACCAGAAAAAATTATATCTTGCAAAAAAGTGAATCATTTTAAAATAAAGCTTGATAAATTGTGGTCGTACAAACAGTTTGACATTTCTTACATATATTAGCTCAACCTGTACTGGAGAACATAAAATCAAAACAAGAAGGGGATTACAAGGATCTTCCTATAGGGGTTATGAAGTTCCCCAGAAACCAAAAGGTAACCAAAAAGTAAATACCCTTCACATGCTGATCAAAGTATTTTCTGCTGTAAGCCTACACAGGAATTAAGCAGATAGAATAGATTAAGATCAGCCTGGTAACCAAAAAGTAAATACCCTTCACATGCTGATCAAAGTATTTCCTGCTGTAAGCCTACACAGGAATTAAGTAGATAGTATAGATTAAGATCAGCCTGAATATATGTGCATTCTTATATAAGCATGCACTGTATACAAGTGTGAAAATACTGGTGCAAGAAATACCAAGAATTTATTCTTAATTGATCCAGTCACTTCACTATTACTAAAATAAGGTTTACAGAAGCTGAATACTCCATTCAAACAAATATATCATTTTCATTTAAATAATTAAGGATACATAAATTTTTATGCACAGGCACTAAGAATCTAACTAAATAATTCATGTGCTATCCCCATCATGAAAAGATACCATCTTGGTACAGTATAAAGTGAATATTTAAATTAGAGATCAGATCATTCAGCAGAGGTTCAACACAGATAATATTTATATGGTTAAGGAATATTCATTCTAGACTCAGAAAGTAAATAAACCGGAAAAACTTTGAACCTGGCCAGCCTACCCAGATAGTGTTGTCCGTCCCCAAGTTGATACTTTTCGCCGAAGTGCTCAAGGGAGCTATTGTGATCGATCAATGTCTGGCGTCCGTCTGTCTGTCTGTCCGTCAAGGCGTCAACTTTTTCTTTAAACGACATCTCCTCCTAAACTTATTTGTCAAAATCAACCAAACTTGGCAGAAATATTCCTTGGGTGGTCCCTTGTAAAAATTACTAAAATGAAAAGAATCCGTGCCATATCACAGGAAAAGGGACCTTAATGACAAATTTCTTGTTTACACTCTAGAAGCCACAAAATTAATATGGTCCAATCTTCATGAAACTTGGTCAGAATAATTTCAAGGTCACAAGGATGAATCCTATAGAAAATGGGAAGGAATCATGCCTTATCATGGGAAAGGGGGCATAAATGACAA
Source organism: Fragum whitleyi (assembly GCA_948146395.1). Lineage (NCBI taxonomy): Eukaryota > Metazoa > Mollusca > Bivalvia > Cardiida > Cardiidae > Fragum > Fragum whitleyi. The sequence continues at coordinate 19,888,231 of OX411548.1, read as the reverse complement.
TTTTTTTGTTTACTCTCTAGTGGCCACAAATATGGCCCAATTTTAATGAAACTTGGTCAGAATGTTTGTCAAGTCTCAAGGATGAACCCTATTGATAATGGAAAGGATTGGTGTCATATCACGGATAAAGGGGCCTTAATGACATTTTTTTTGTTTACACTGTAGAAGTCACAAAATTAATATGGTCCAATCATCATGAAACTTGGTCAGAATGTTTGTTAGGTCATGAGGATGAACTCTTTTGAAAATGGGAAGGATCCTTGCCATTTCATGAGAAAAGAGGCCTTAATGACAGTTTTCTTGTAAGAGCTCCAGACGCCACAAATATGGTCCAATCTTCATGAAACTTGGTCAAAATGTTTACCAGGTCACAAGAATGGACTCTGTTGAAAATGGGAAGGTTCATGCCATATCACAGGAAAAGGAGTCTTAATGATAATTTACTTGAAATATAAGGTGAGTAATTTAGGGCCCTCAGGGTCCTCTTGTTTGCTAAAATGCACATATACAAATTTAACTACTTAATCATTGCCGCAAACTTGCTGCAAAATGTTTGCAAGAACAGTTTGCCGTAAATTTGCAGAAAACTTTGCGGCAACTGTTTGCAGAAAACTTGCGGCAAACTGTTCTGGCAAACCCTTTGCAGCAAGTTTGCGGCAGATTAGAAATGATATTAAGTTTATTATTATGAAAAAACATCTTAACAATCTGCCTCATTGGTCCAGTGGTTGAGTGTAGCAGTTAAAAAGGTATGGTATGGTTTATCAATTTCTACTTAGATAGGGTAATAGAGCAGTGATCTAAGGTATAGTTGAAGGTCAGCAAAGGCCTACTCTGACAAGTGAACATGGAATCATGAAGTTTGAGAAAAAAGTCTCAGATTTACATATTAATAGATAATTTCGAACGCTTACCTAAAAAACCTGGTTCAAGTCCTACAGAATCCACTATTATTTTTTTTACTCACTTACTTGCCTTTAGAGGCTTTCTCCTAAGCTCATTTGCATATGAAAAACAAATTTGCCGCAAACACATGCCGCAAATTTGCAGCAAATGTTTACGAGAGCCATATATTTTTGTCAGGGTTGGCATAAAATAAAATGCAGACAACATAGAGTACAGTAATGCATACAATATTGAATATAGAGAGATTGCTAAAAGGGGGATATAACTTAGACAACATACTGTAGGTAAAGAGACAGTGTGCTGTTTTTCAGACAATATAAAACATATATGCATATTTATTGTGGAATTTTGGTCAATAAAATTACACAATTATACATGTATTTTGTAGGTATTATTTATATTAACAAATTTATTATTCAATAATTTTCATATTTATGCACCCCATTGAAGAAGAGGGGGTATATTGTTTTGCACTTGTCGGTCTGCAGGTCAGTCCGTAGACTGTTTTTGTCTGGAGCATATCTCAGAAAGCATAATAATAGTAATGTCTTTATTTAACGAGGCTACACAGTTGGGCGAACCCAGTCTTCCCTGTGGGCCTCTGAAAATAATATCTTTACAACATATGATGAATACATCAAATATGGGGTGTAAAACTATCTTAAGCCCTTACAGAATTAATAGACACTTAAAATAGTTTTGCAAGATATTTAAGAGTGGAATCATGATTTTTAATTGAAATTTGAAAGAAAGTTAGAACAAATATATGGGATCTACCTCGGTGGCTCAGCATGAAACAGTTGCAACTTCCTATAAACATATAGGGAGTTACAACTGTTTTGCCCCGAGCAATCAACCTGATAAAAAATAAGGTTAAGGTTCATGTAAAGTGTTTGAGACCCAATTTTAAGGGCATTCATTTGCCAAGAAAAAGCAGTATGTCCAGGTATATTATATATCAAAATGAAGCTATTTATGAGCACAAGCAATTGAAAAACATAAGACTGTCTTAACTATAGCGGTATAGCCAAAACATTGTGGAAAAGGGTCATTTTGTACAGAACAAGCAACTGCATGACTGTTGGATAAAATTGGCTCATATTTTAACAAAGTCTAGCCTAAAGTACCATCCAGGTAGTGCTACAACCATTGGTATAAAACTCAGCCCCAAAACGTAGTTATGCAAGCAATTTATTATGAATTATTTTATAAACACATATGTCATATATGTCATTCTAATTTTGTAAACGTGTAGATCTTTTTAGGGTATGGTGTGTTATCACAACATAAATAGACATGAATTGTTTATATACCCGTAAGGTTGTTTAGCAATATATTAATTTTTATTTCATAGAATGATAAATATATAGTAATATTTTAGATCCTTTAATTAAAAAAACTATTATTTGAAATAAATCGTAGAAAATATTTCTCGATATTATGGTGTGATGTTGCACCATACCTTACATCTATTTTGAAAACAGACCAAACCGGTTTGACATATATGTTGACAAAAAAAATGGAAATTGATTGTTTCAAAAGAGCCTTTTGAGACTGAGTTTTATATCTAAGGTTGTAGCACTACCTGGATGGTACTTCAGACTGTACTTTGTTAAAATACGGGGCAATTTTATGCAACCGTCATGCAGTTGCTTGTTCTGTACAAAATGACCCTTTTCCACTATGTTTTGGCTATACCACTATAGCTATGGCGGTCTTATGTTGCCTAACTGCTTGTGCTCACGAATAGCTTCATTTTGATATATAATATACCTGGACATACTGCTTTTACTTGGCTAATGAAGGGCACTAAATATTTAGTCTCAAACACTTTACATGAACCTTAACCCTTTGCTGTTTAATCCCTGCTTTTTACGTGCCTGTGATTTTATGATTAAGAAAACATTGTGAAAAAAGAAGAAATTGCTTCTGACAAGCAATTTCTTCTTTTTCTACACCATTTTCTGCCCTACTGAATGGTTATTTTTTAAATTAAATCCACTTTTAATTTTCGTCTGCAAAACCTTTGAATTTGGACAGGTCCAAAATGTTGTAAAACAGGAAAGGGTTAAAGAAGTGAAATATCACATTAGCATCAGATATTACCAGTATCACACAGAAATTATGCGTTTTCCACCTGTATACCACCATGCTAAGTATGCAGATTTTAACTTATTTAAATTTTCACTGCTTCTTATATGAGGCGTGCGAAAACTTTGACATTTTGTTATACCTCTGGTTCTACTGAAGGCATTCACTTGAAACTTGGCACACATGTTCATCATCAAAAGAGCAACCAATACTATCAAGGGGGATAACTCTAGATGCATTTTGTGCAAATTATGCCCCTTTTTTACTTAGATTTTTTCCCACCATCCAGCACTCGACAGCAGAGCCTAGGCACCCTTAGGCGGTGCTCTTGTTTTCGTTTAAAAGATGTGACATATAACTAGGTGCTTCATCATTAATTGATTTGTATACAAGGTAGCCTTTTTAGCTCACTTGAGCACAAAGTGCTCAAGTGAGCTATTGTGATCACCTTTTATCTGGTGTCCGTGCGTTGTCAGTCGTCCATCGTCAGTCATCCGTCAACAATTTCTTTAAACGACATCTCCTCCTAAACTACTGGGCCAATTTACACCAAATTTTACAGAGATGTTCCCTAGGTGGTCCCCTTCCAAAATTGCTAAAGGAATTGAAATTGGTGAAAAACTGGTTGCTATGGAAACAAAAGTTGAACATTTAAGAAAATCTTGTAAATTCTTCTTCTTTAGAACAAGCAGTCCTACAGCCTTGAATTTGGCATGGATGATCAGCTCATAGACCTGAAAAAAAATAGGTAAAATCATATCTGTTGGGCCACCAGGTGTGGAGCACTTGGGGGGAGGGTAGAGTTCTTTGGGTTAATTTTGTAATCTTTAACTTATTCTTCTTCTGAATAAGAAGCCCTACAGCCGCCAAATTTGGCATGGAGGATCAGCTTATAGACTTTAATAAAAATAGGTAAAATCATGACTGTAATGCCACCAGGTGCAACACACCAGGAGGGAGAGGGTAGTACTTTTGTGAAAATTTTGTAATCTTTATCCTTCTTCTGATGATGATAAACCACAAGCCCTACAGACTTGAAAATTGGCATTGGGGTTAGCTCATAGACCTTAATAAAAATAGCTAAAATCATGACTGTAATGCCACCAGGTGCGGGGCACCAGGGGGGAGGGGGTAGTACTTTTGTGAAAATTTTGTAACTTTAACCTTCATCTTCTAATGAAACAGGAGCCCTACAGACTTCAATATTGGCATAGATGATAAGCATATGGATCTAAAATAATATAGCTAAAATCATGAATGTAGGGCCACCAGATGCGGAGAATTAGGGGGGAGGGGGTAGTACTTTGGATCAATTTTGATATCTTTAACCTTCATCTCCTGGATCAGGAACCCTACAGACTTGAAAATTGTCATGGGTGATCAATATATTGACATTAATAAAAATAGCTAAAATCATGACTGTAGGGTCACCAGGTGCTGAGTGCTTTGGGGAGGGGGTAGTACTTTGGATCATTTTTGAAATCTTTAATTTTCTTCTAATGAACCATGAGTCCTACAGACTTGAAAATTGGTATGAATGATCAATATATGGACATTAATTGAATTAGCTAAAATCATGACTGTAGATTCACCAGGTGCAGAGCATCTTGGGGGAGGGGGGAGTGCTTTGTTGAGAATTTTGAATCCCTACGGCCTTATATTTGACATGGATTGATCAACTCATTAAAGATAACTTTAAAAGTCTCAGACTCAGCCTGTATATCTGGCATAGATTAGCTGATCACACACCTTTTATGAAAAAAGCTTATATAAATAATGACCAGGGGAGGAGCAGAGTTGTTCTACATAAAACATGCTCCTTTCATTCTTATTCAAATTCTGAGAGCAAAAGTCAATTACAGCGGTTAGTTTCCTAGTTATTGATAGCCAAAATCTTGTACTACTGACAATTGACAAGGTTATCTAGACAAAATATAATATACATTGATGTTGTAAGGCGTTGACCACATTAAAAATCAAAGTACTGAAAGTACTGATAAGTTGGAATGCGTTCAAGAGACCATGACATCAAGCCACTAACGAAGCTGACGCCTCCCGCCCAGGTGATCACATAAGACGTCTCCACTTTTGACTAAAAAATTCACCAAACCGTGTTAAAATATACGCTAGGTCAGATGACTAGGAACTTTTAGTAAAAGTTTCATCCAAATCGGTCCATAAATGGAGGAGGAGTTGCGTTCACAAGATTTTTCAAATGAAGACTTCTTTTTCCATGACATGGCTAATATCCACCGAACCGTAACAATAGGCACTAGGTCAGGTGACTAGGAACTTCTGTGAAAGTTTCATCCAAATCGGTCCATAAATGAGGGAGAAGTTGTGTTAACAATATCTTTTTTACATGAAGGCTCTTTTTCCTCATGACGCGGCTGAAATTCACCAAACCGTGACTTTATGCGCAAGGTCAGGTGATTAGGAGCATTCTGTGAAAGTTTTATCCAAATCCAACAAGAAATTTTGGAGGAGTTGTGCTCACAAGAAAAGTGGATGAAACGTACGGACGGACGTACAGACGGAGAAGATGACGCCAATATACGACCGCCTCCAGCTGCGTAAAAAATGAAATCCCAGTAAATACTATGCCTGCACTGTCAAAATCGCAAAATTCAAGACTAGCCTTTAGGTAACGCAAATTTATGCGTAAATTAAACGATACATGTTTTTTGAAAGCCAAAAATGTTTCTTGAAAGCCAATTTCAATCGTACGATTGCGATACGATCAAATTTCGGTCGTAGGACCTCTCTTGAACGTGGCCTCTGAAGGCAAAACACGTGGGGTTGGTAAACTCGTTCAGATATATTATTAAAAACAAAGGCTGTAGTTAACTTGTGATAATCTTCAATGATATTTAAAGGATTGCTCACGTGCGTATTTTTGCACAACTGAATTTATGTCTAAGCAATTTTAAAGAAAATAGACAAAAGCAGAAAGAGAAGATAAATGTTTGCCTTTAGACCCACAATTTAGAGTGAGTGATCAAAGGTTATTTTTGTCTATACAGGTATAGACAAAATTGACCTTTGATCTATCACTTAAACTTGTGGATCTATACCTTCATCGATCCTTGCTGCGTCCACAATCAAGTGAAATTGTCGCTGGATTTGGAAATGGGGTTCTATTCTTTTTAAGAGAAGTAATAAAAAGAGAATATTTGCTGGATCGGGTTGTTAATACAAATAAATAATCAGCAGATTTTGCGCGTTTCTAATAATGGTTTACGAAACAATTAGATTAAAAGAAAAAACATTTGAACTACGGTCTTATGTTGAAGTGTGTAAAAAGTTCGTTCAGAAAGAGAAACTAGACCGCTAAAAGAAGCTATAACACAATTCTCCGAAAAACAGGTCGCGAGGTTACCAAATAAGCAGATCACGTGATTGGCTTGTGCTATTGCCACAATTCTACGAAAAACAGGTCGCGTATTACCAAATAAGCAGATCACGTGATTGGACAGTGCTGTTGTCAATAGCTTACTTTATTGGACATAACTTATCACATGATTTCCAAATATAGTAATGCAAACATTTGCTACTAGTAAATTCGTACGCAAGTTTCAAAAAATTTCGTTTAAAACATAAATTAGCATGTTAATAATTTACATAAAGTGATAGTTGTGTACATGTAATTGTTCAACATTATTACTTCTTGATGAAATAAACTGTATGTCTGTGTCAAGTTGAGATATACAAAATAGGCCGGAGTGTATTCACATCCTGTTCACGTGATATGTGCTATCAAAAAACCCGAAATGAAATTATCATGTGTTCATTTTACGGTTTTGTTAAATCTAAGTTGGAATTGCTCCGCATTCCAACTTAAAAACAACATAATAATATTAAATTATTGTCTTGGAGAAATTATTTTCCCCCTTTATTCATTATTTTGTTTAGATCATTTATCCACACTCATTCCCTAGGCCTATTCAAATTGCATATTATACCATATTTCTCCTAATAAATACTTCCGGGGGCTATACATAACATGGTCAGGTAGCTTTCATTTAGTATGCATTTTCCGATTTAAAATTGATGTCTTTTCGGCCCTTTTCCTTTTAATTTGAGGTGAATTTCCTCATGGTTTCCTCATGATTGTTTAGAGGAAATTCATCTCAAAGTAGAGAAGAAGTCTCAAAAAGTTCCCAAAATTTAGGCATTTGAAGTGGGTTTTCTGTAGGGGCGCTATTTTTAGAGGAAATACGGTATAATATTTATTGAAGCAAAGCAAAAATAGTAATATTCTGTAATTAAAAGAAATAAAATCTTTTGAATTAAAAACACAATTGAATAAAATGATAAATGGGTTTTTAAAAAATGCGGAGACCGTAGCCTGTAGACATGCCGTATAGACAAGACACGATCGCCATATGGACATCCCACGTCAGTGTAAACAAGTGCATGTCGTATTGCGATGCAATACAGGAGTCCCCCACCAGATAACAAAAAATCCTTTCTTATAATATATCTTCTTCTTACTAGATCTATAACTGTATACAAAATTTGAAGTTGCTAGCACATTAGGTTTTGAACAAAATGTCCCAAACAAAAATATAAGAGTAAAAACAACCAATGACAAAAACTCCAAAAGTGGGCTGAGAAGAATGATTCTTTTACATGCCACTTGTCCCCAATTAGATCTATAAGTGTACCAAGTTTGAAGTTGCTAGTACTGATGGCTCAGGAGATATGGTCTGTACAAAAATGTCAGGATAAAAAACAACAACAGACAATAACTAAAAAACTGGATGTGGCTGAGTAACAGATCTTGTGCATTACACTTCTTCTCAATGAGATCTACCAGTGTACAAAGTTTGTAGTTGCTAGGGCATATGGTTAAGGAGATAAGTACGGGACAAAAATGTAAGGATAGAAACAACAAAGGACAATAACTCAAAAAGTGGACATGGCAGAGCGACAGTTCTTGTACATGACACTTGTCCTCAGTGATATCTATAAGTGTAGCAAGTTTGAAGTTTCTAGCACTTATGGTTTAGAAGATATGTTCTGGACAAAAATGTAAAGGTAAAAACAACAAAGGGCAATAACTCAAAAAGTGGGTGTGGCAAAGTAACAGTTCTTGTACATGACACTTGTCCTCAATGAGATCTATACGTGTACCAAGTTTAAAGTTGCTAGCACTTATACTTTAGGAGATATGATCAGGACAAGAATGTAAGACTAAAAACAACAAAGGGCAATAACTCAAAAAGTGGGTGTGGCAGAGTGACAGTTCTTGTACATGACACTTGTCCTCAATGATATCTATAAGTGTAGCAAGTTTGAAGTTTCTAGCACTTATGGTTTAGAAGATATGTTCTGGACAAAAATGTAAAGGTAAAAACGACAAAGGGCAATAACTCAAAAAGTGGGTGTGGCAAAGTAACAGTTCTTGCACATGACACTTGTCCTCAATGAGATCTATACGTGTACCAAGTTTAAAGTTGCTAGCACTTATACTTTAGGAGATATGATCCGGACAAGAATGTAAGACTAAAAACAACAAAGGGCAATAACTCAAAAAGTGGGTGTGGCAGAGTAACAGTTCTTGTACATGACACTTGTCCCCAATGAGATCTATAAGTGTACCAAGCTTGAAGTTGCTAGCACTTATAGTTTAGGAGATATAATCCGGACAAGAATGTAAGGCTAAAAACAACAAAGGGCAATAACTCAAAAAGTGGGTGTGGCAGAGTTATGGATTTTGAACATGACACTTCTCCACAATGAGGTCTATAAGTGTACAAAGTTTGAAGTTGCTAGCACACATAGTTTAGGAGATATGTTCCGGACAAGAATGTAAGGGTAAAAACAACAAAGGGCAATAACTCAAAAAGTGGGCATGGCATAGTAACGGTTTTTGAACATGACACTTCTCCTCAATGAGATCTATAAGTGTACCAAGTTTGAAGTTGCTAGCACATATGGTTTAGAAGATATAGCCCGGACAAAAGTGTGACAGACAGACAGACAGACGGACGGACAGACAGACGGAATCGAGCAAACCTGTAGTCCCCCATCTGGTAACCAGTGGGGGACTAATGATTGACAAATCCCACAGAATCTGTACGTTGATCTCAATTACCTCGATGATTCTTGTAATAGTTTTATGAAAATCTGTGTGGACAACGCACACTTTTATGTACACATACGCTGTAGAAAATAAAATTGCACAATGTCAAAAATATCATACAAGAATTCACAGTCTGAGGTATCGTACACTAGGCTTTATTCTTTTTTTATCAAAGAGTAGAAAACACTGTTTTTGATGAAGAAAATGCTGGGTTCCAGCATTTTCTTCTTTAAAATCAATGCGTTCTCATTTTTTTCTATTTTTTTTTTTTTTTCATTTTAATTTCATTTTTATCCCAGACAAGTAGAAAATTGTGCTTGACTTGTCCAGGGACAAGTGGAGAAAATCAGTAACCCACTCCCCTGCCTTTTTCATGTGTGTTGTTTTATAAAAGATGAAAGGATTTTGTTTTTTTAATTTACAGTTGTAGTTTAGCAGTCCTACTGTCATCAGTGAGAGATTCAGTCCTCATCATTTTGTTTTTATAATTTACAGTTGTAGTTTAGCAGTCCTATTGTCATCAGTGAGAGATTCAGTCCTCATCATTTTGTTTCTATAATTTACAGTTGTAGTTTAGCAGTCCTACTGTCATCAGTGAGAGATTCAGTCCTCATCATTTTGTTTTTATAATTTACAGTTGTAGTTTAGCTGTCCTACTCTCATCAGTGAGGGATTCAGTCCTAATCATTTTGTTTTTATAATTTACAGTTGTAGTTTAGCAGCCCTGTTGTCATCAGTGAGAGATTCAGTCCTCATCATTTTGTTTTTATAATTTACAGTTGTAGTTTAGCAGTCCTATTGTCATCAGAGAGGGATTCAGTCCTCATCATTTTGTTTTTATAATTTACAGTTGTAGTTTAGCAGTCCTATTGTCATCAGTGAGAGATTCAGTCCTCATCATTTTGTTTCTATAATTTATAGTTGTAGTTTAGCAGCCCTACTGTCATCAGTGAGAGATTCAGTCCTCATCATTTTGTTTCTATAATTTACAGTTGTAGTTTAGCAGTCCTACTGTCATCAGTGAGAGATTCAGTCCTCATCATTTTGTTTCTATAATTTACAGTTGTAGTTTAGCAGCCCTACTGTCATCAGTGAGAGATTCAGTCCTCATCATTTTGTTTCTATAATTTACAGTTGTAGTTTAGCAGTCCTACTGTCATCAGTGAGAGATTCAGTCCTCATCATTTCAACAGATCCAGCTCACAACATATCTGATGCTTTCAATCAAAAATTTTCAAAGGTCCCTACAGTAGTAAAAGGATTTACAAATTTGTATGCTATGGTAAGTGGTTTGGACCTCTTTTTTACATTTATCATTGGCCATTCTGAACCATTAGCATCTTATAGTTTGACTGTGTTCTACCAAAACTTTCCGATGGTGCCACTCATCCTTTCAAACTATTTGTCTGCTGCCAATGGATTAACAATCATTACCCTGTTTAGGACAGCAGTTAAAGGCTAGGAAAAGATGTTATGGTATTACTGGTTTGAGAAATACCAGGAATCCTTTGTTAGGTACTCTAGCCACTGTGATACAACTGAAAGATTGTTAAAAGTTGGTTAAAACCCTATTAGAAAAAAAACAAAACCTACCAAAACTTGGCAACTAAAGCTCTACAAGGTTTTTGTAGCCAATCAGCTATATTGTATCTCTGTGGAACAATGATAAACTTTGGGAAATAAGCTTGTAAAAGCAAAGAATATTCATGCATGTCCAAACTACATGCAATTAGAGTATTCAAAGCAGTGGTGTGGAATTCCCATGCCCAACTTGTCCACCACAGGCTTTTGTACCTGCGGACAAGTACATTTTTCAAGACTACATTTCCGTTTACAAGTAAATGCCAGGGTGAAATTCGCCAGATATGTGAATGGCACAAAATAGATCAAAGAGACGAATTTAAGCTTTATGCTTGTATCAAAGTGTAGAAAACACTGTTTTATATGAAGAAAATTCTGAGTTCCAGCACTTTCTTCTTTATAAACAATGCTATCTCAAAATCTATCTATTTCTTTATTTGTGGAAAAGTTCATTTTTATGCTGGTTCAAGTAGATTACTACACTATACTTGTCCAGGGACAAGTGGAGAAAATCCATATTTACACAAAGTTTGAAATGATGGAAGGTGGTGGGTGGGAGATTATTTTTCAATAGCAAATATAGTCTGAAACTTTAATCAGCTGCAAGACAGATACATGTACAGTAAAACTTGCGTTAAGCATCCTTAGGGGACCAATAAAAGGCGGTCACTAACGGAAATGGTCGCTTAAAACAACATTTAATTATAAAAAGATGTGTTTTTTTATTGCATATAAAGATTGTCATGTTATTCTGGCTGAATCCTAAGAAGTTCGAACCCATAAGAATCGTCTGAATGAGACGATTCTAATGGGTTCTAATGTCATAAAAATGTTTTTTTAGTTTTAATGTCCACTTTTTCGGAAATTTATTTACGGCGAAGGGACTTTTTACGATGGTCCCTTAATAAAAGTGGTCGCTTAATAGACGTGGTTGCTTGAGCAAGATTGACTGTACTAGTTTAATTTTGAATAAAAAATGTTTCAAAGAAGAAATAATTTGACATGTATTTCATCCTTCTCTTCACTGTAGGAGATAGATCCAAACTTGGGCGTAGCAGAATTGCCAGATGAGTATTTTGAACAAGGTAATTTTTTATTGCTTTAAACAACCAATTCAAATTATTTATTGTTCTATCCTGACTTCCCTTAATCTTTTTATACTACCATGCCCTGGTATAGACCTCTGATTTGTTCTCCACTTAGTAAAAAAAAAAGATATTCAGGCACCAATATGAACTGATATTTTTTAATCTCCACATTAATAGATTGAGGGCATATGATTTTACGTACCGTTATGTTCATCTGTCTGCCTGTCTATCTCCATGTATCTGCAAAAACTTATCCCATGAAGTAAATGTTTTCTTGTAAAATCAATACTATGTGAGTAACAATACACATATTTGGCATAAAGGTACCTCTCATAAATACACATCAATCAAGGTCAAGGTCATTTGTCAAGATCAAGTTTCATGGTCAAACTTCTAAAAAATTGCCTTTTTGGGGCATTAGTGTTTTAAAACACAACTTGTTATTTGCGGATACTAAGATGCTATGTTTTGAACAAGGAATAATAACCTTAATTTGTTTTATCTGGGCAGAACATAAAAAAGATACCTTAAAAAAGCAGATAAGATGTACCATATTTCCCCGAATAAACACTCCCGGTAGTGATACTTAACACATACTGTACTTACAATACTTTTCCCTTTAATTTGAGATGAATTTCCTCTAAACAATCTCATAAATGATTGTTTAGAGGAATTTCTACTCAAATTAGAGAGGAAGTATCAAAAAGTCATTAAGATTTAGGCATTTGAAGTGAGATTTCTTATAAAAAAAGTAATCGCTGACGGCGGCACTCATTCTTTCTGACTAATTGTCTCTCACAATGGGTTGATAATCGTAGACCTATGATGTACTGGTTAGAGAAATACCAGGAAACCATTGTTTGGTGCTCCAGCCGCCGCAATATAACTGAAATAATGTTGAAAGCGGCGTTAAACTCCATCCAATCAATCAATTAAAAAAGTAGGGCTGCTATTATTACAGAGGGCGTTTTATAAAAGGAAATACATTTACTTGAAATATGTTGAGAATGAATCAGGCATGCATAAAAAGGAACCTTAAATTCTTAATGGAAAAAGACTAACATTTTTAATTTAGGGGCCCAAATTCAATATTTAGCATTAAGGGTATACACGTTTCTCAAAAAGTTTATGGGCCCAGCCCAATCTTTCCATTTTTGAATGGGCCCCTGCTAGTCCTCTTCTCTGTTCTTCATATAACACTCATATGTGTGATCCAAGACTTTAAATATTGAAAAAAAAGGAAAAAAAACAACTCAGGCTCAAACCTATGTTTTGATGGTTTTGTTTTCCTGTCACTCTGTTTTAGCTACACTGGCCAAAAGCAAATGGGGCTATTGTCATTGCTCTGTGTTTGTTGTGCATCTGTGCATCCAGTTGTTAACCTTTTCTTTAAAAATCTTCTCCTGAGAAACTACTGGATGAATTTTTAATCAAACTTCATAGGAATGATCCTTGGGTGACCCTATTTCAAAGTTGTTCAAGGTTTTTTGTTCCAATGAAAAACAAGGCTTTAATGGGTGTGGCTAATTTCGATATATGGTAATATGTGACTTTTCTCAGAATCTTACAGTTGGATTTCAATCAAATTTCACTGGAATGATCCTTAAGTGACCCTTTATCTGTCTAAAAAATGATTTTGATTGGACGAAAAATCTCCATTTTATGGGCGTAGGTCTTTTCTCTTTATTTTATACAGTGGAAACTATGCTAACTATATATTTTCTATTAATTTGATCTTGAATTTTTCTTTGTGCAATTTTTTTTCAGCATGTGAAACTTAAAAACACTTAATTACTTGAAATAAACATTCATTCATTCATTCACGTAAATTATCGTATAATCACGTCAGTAGATCCAGGCCTGTAGAGAAAATCAGCTGTTCAAGCAGCTCTAGTTAAAGAAACATCCATAAATACAATTCATCCATTTGTGAATAACTAATTTTAAAGCTAAAAGAGAGAAAGATTGGGAAAAGTCAGGACCAAAGAATGTATACAAACTTATCAATACCTTCAACCACTGACATGTGAACTACTGAAATTATACTGTATAATAATCCTGTAGGGACCGAAGAAAATGCATCACTATGAAATCAACTTCATTATTACTGATGTATTGTATTTTAACTGATCATATTAAATGCAGAGTTTACTGTATATCACAAACATTTTTGTTAACTTAACTATTAGCTTTCAATTATCTTATAAGAGAAGAAAATATTACTGTAGAAATATTTTGTTAGCTCACCTGAGCACGAAGAGCTCAAGGTGAGCTATTGTGATCGCAGAATGTCCGTCGTCAGTTGTGCGTTGTGTATCGTCCGTCGTCCACAATTTCTTTAAACATCTTCTCCTCCTAAACCAGTGGACTAATCTTGATGAAACTTGGCAGGGATGTTCCTTGGGTCAAGCTCTGCCAAAGTTGTTCTAATAAATGAAATCCACCCTAAACTTTCCCTTTACCCTTAACAAAAAGGGTGAAAAAATGAAAATCTTTAAAAATCTTCTTCTCTGAAACCAGAAGGCAGACAGCTTTCATATTTGGTATGTAGCATCATCTAGTGGACCTCTACCAAGTTTGTTCATATCAAGACTCTTGGGTCATATTTGGGCTTTGCCCGGGCGCAACCCTTTTTACATAGAATCAAAGAGCAAAAATCTTTAAAAATCTTCTTCTCTGAAACTAGATGGCAGACAGCTTTCATATTTGGTATGTAGTATCACCTAGTGGGCCTCTACCAAGTTTGTTCATATCAAGACCCTTTGGTCATACTTGGGCTTTGCATGGGTGCATCCCTTTATCTCTTATGAGCACGAAGGTTAAAAAAATGAAAATCTTCAAAAATCTTCTCTGAAACCAGAAGGCAGACAGCTTTCATATTTGGTATGTAGCATCATCTAGTGGACCTCTATAGCATTATCTAGTGGACCTCTACCAAGTTTGTTCATATCAAGACCCTAGGATCATATTTGGGCTCCACTTCGGCGCAACCCTTTTTACATAGAATCAAAGAGCAAAAATCTTTTAAAGTCTTCTTTGATTGAAACCAGAGGGCATGTAGCTTTCATTTTTGGTATGTAGTATCATCTAGTGGGCCTCTACCAAGTTTGTTTATATCAAGACCCTTGGGTCATATTTGGGCCTTGCATGGGTGCATCCCTTTCAGCTCATCCGAGCACGATGGGTGAAAATAGGAAAACCTTCAAAAATCTTCTTCTCTGAAACCAGAAGGCAGACAGCTTTCATATTTAGTATGTAGCATCATCTTATGGACCTCTTCCAAGTTTGTTCATATCAAGACCCTGGGGACACATTTGGGGTCCACTCGGGTGCATCCCTTTTTACATAGAATTAAAGAGCAAAGAGGCATATCTGTCTTGCTCTTCGCTGAAAATGTGCCATGGTATTGATCTTAGGGAATTATCTTCTTTTTGACATCTGCCTATCTAATTAATGTGATGTCCCAGGGGTCAAAGAGACTCAGGTGAGCGATCTAGGACCATCTTGGTCCTCTTGTTTTTCAGATGTAATGAGTTTAGGAAAACAGATGGCTCAAGAGTTACTTGGAGCTTTTCCTGGAATAGATGAAGCTATGAGCTTTGCTGAAGTCATGAAGTTAGTGCAGTTTTATAATCACTTAAATATCTATTTTGTTTGTTAAAATAAAGTGGTAATAGATTGAGCCATTTCCAATGCAAGTTCTGCTGTGTGAAAATTAAAACTAAATGATGTGCATTTTTGTCTTTAAAACTCTAAACTTTGTTATTATATGAGCCTCTGTGTGAGATTTGCAACAATTTCAAATATGCGCAAAGCAAAGACTCTGACCAGTCTGTGTATCCGTACTTTCTGTCCAGAGTCTTTACTTTACGGTTAGTAAATAGATAAGGTCTCAAAGTATCTTTAGACCAGATAATGATAAATATTGACAGTATGTGGCTTTCTATGCTACTCAATGATTTCACCACACGAAAATGTCAAATAGCTGGAAATGTCATGCACAGGCTCATATATTAATGACAGAGGTACAGATTAGAGTGGGTAAAGCCACTTATAATCTTCATTTCTCAATGAAACCCTATGTTATGGGTATTCATTTGAATTGAATGAGTACCAAAACAATGGGTTTTGTGCTACTAGTAAGGAAATACTTTGATCTGAAATCCAAAATACACCCTCTATCTGTAGCTCTGTATGATAACAGGAGAAACTTAAGTATTTATTTTTAGCTCACCTGAGCACATCATGCTCAAGGTGACATGTTGTAATCATTGAATGTCTGTCATGTGTCGTCATGCGTCAACAAATTTAGTGTTTACACTCCAGAGGCCACAAATATGATCAAATCTTCATGAAACTTGGTCAGAATTATGGTCAGTTCACAAGGATGAAACCTGTTGAAAAAGGGAAGGATCCATGCCATATTACAGGAAGAGGGGCCTTAATGACAATTTTTTTGTTTACACTCTAGAGGCCACAAATATGGTCCAATCATCATGAAACTTTGTCAGAATGTTATTCAGGTCACAATGACGAACCCTTGTAAAAATGGGAATGATTGGTGTCCTATCACGGGAAAAGGGGCCTTAATGACAATCTTCTTGTTTATTCTCTTAAGACCACAAAATTAATATTGTCCAATCTTCATGAATCTTTGTCAGAATATTTGTCAGGTCACTAGAATGAACTCTACTGAAAAGGAAAAAGATTCATATGATACCATGGAAAAAGGAGCCTTAATGACAATTTCTTGTTCACTTTTAGAGACCTAAAGTATGGTCCATTCTTCATGAAACTTGGTCAGAATATTTGTCACGTCACAAGGATGAACCTTGAATTTGAAAAAGGGAAGGATACTCATGATATCACAGGAAAAGGGGCCTTAGTGACAATTTTTAGCCCCACTGGCGGAAGGCCAGCAAGCTATTGTCATGGCGAGGTGTCCGTCGTGCGTGCGTGCGTGCGTAAACTTTTCTTTAAACATCTTCTCTTCCTGAACCAATGGGTGGATTTTGATGAAACTTGGCCAGAATGTTCCTTGGGTGACCCTCTTCTAAAGTTGTTCAAGAAATTTGGATTGACCCCCAAATATGGGCGGGGCATATTTTGACCCCAAAATCCTTGAAGGACATCTCCTCCTGAACCATTGAGCCCATTTCAATGAAACTTTACCAGAATGTTCCTTGGGTGACCCTCTTCTAAAGTTGTTCAAGAAATTTGGATTGACCCCCAAATATGGGCGGGGCAGAGTGGGGCTTATTTTGACCCCAAAATCTTTGAACCTCATCTCCTCCTGAACCATTAGGCCAATTTTAATGAAACTTTACCAGAATGTTCCTTGGATGACCCTCTTCTAAAGTTGTTCAAGAAATTTGGATTGACCCCCAAATATGGGCGTGGCAGGGTGGGGCTTCTTTTGACCCCGAAATTTTTATGCCCCCGCATCGATAGATCGGGGGCATATTGTTTTACTCGTGTCCGTCTGTCTGTCTGTCCGTCTGTCTGTCTGTCCGTCTGTCTGTCTGTCCGTCCGTCTGTCCGAAAACTTAACCTTGTCAATATCTTCAAGCCTATTCAAGATACAAAGCTAATATTTGGCATGATGATAGATCTCAATGATCCGCATCCGCTGGTACCAAAGTCAAGGTCATGTGACAAGGTCAAGGTCATCTGTCAAGGTCAAACGTCCGAAAACTTAACCCGAAAACTTAACCTTGCCAATATCTTCAAGCCTATTCAAGATACAAAGCTAATATTTGGCATGATGATAGATCTCAATGATCTGCATCCGCTGGTACCAAAGTCAAGGTCATGTGACAAGGTCAAGGTCATCCGTCAAGGTCAAACTTTAACCCGAAAACTTAACCTTGCCAATATCTTCAAGCCTATTCAAGATACAAAGCTAATATTTGGCATGATGATAGATTTCAATGATCCGCATCCGCTGGTACCAAAGTCAAGGTCATGTGACAAGGTCAAGGTCATCTGTCAAGGTCAAACTTTGAAAAAAAAATGCCGTTACGGGGGCATTCGTGTTTCACAAACACATCTTGTTGAACCTCATCTCCTCCTGAATCATTCGGCCGATTTCAATGAAACTTTACCAGAATGTTCCTTACGTGACCCTCTTCTAAAGTTGTTCAAGAAATTTGGATTGACCCCAAAATATGGGCGTGGCAGGGCGGGGCATATTTTGACCCCAAATTCTTTGAACATCTTCTCTTCCTGAACCACTGAGCGGATTTCAATGAAACTTTACCAGAATGTTCCTTGCGTGACCCTCTTCTAAAGCTGTTCAAGAAATTTGGATTGACCCCAAATATGGGCGTGGCAAGGTGGGGCTTATTTTGACCCCGAAATCTTTGAACCTCGTCTCCTCCTGAACCATTAAGCCGATGTCAATGAAACTTTACCAGAATGTTCCTTGGGTGACCCTCTTCTAAAGTTGTTCAAGAAATTTGGATTGACCCCCAAATATGGGCATGGCAGGGTAGGGCTTATTTTGACCCAAAAATCTTTGAAGGACATCTCCTCCTGAATCATAAGGCCAATTTTAATGAAACTTTACCAGAATGTTCCTTGGATGACCCTCTTCTAAAGTTGTTCAAGAAATTTGGATTGACCCCAAAATATGGGCGTGGCAGGGCGGGGCTTATTTTGACCCCGAAATCTTTGAACCTCATCTCCTCCTGAACCATTGGGCCGATGTCAATGAAACTTTACCAGGATGTTCATTGGGTGACCCTCTTCTTAAGTTGTTCAAGAAATATGGATTGACACCCAAATATGGGCATGGCAGGGTGGGGCATATTTTGACCCCAAATTCTTTGAACAACATCTCCTCCTGAACCATTGAGCCGATTTCAATGAAACTATACCAGAATGTTCCTTGCGTGACCCTCTTCTAAAGATGTTCAAGAAATTTGGATTGATCCCCAAATTTGGGCATGGCAGGGCAGGGCTTTTTTTGACCCCGAAATCTTTGAACCTCGTCTCCTCCTGAACCATTGGGCCGATGTCAATGAAACTTTACCAGAATGTTCCTTGGGTGACCCTCTTCTAAAGTTGTTCAAGAAATTTGGATTGGATTAGATCCACTGGATCAATAAAATTCAGGTCAGCGGTTTAAGGCCATTCTGGTCCTCTTATTTCAAAGTGATATCTATAAAGTTTTCTTCCTTGTAATTTTACATATTAGTTAAATAAGTTCATTTCTTCATAAGTTAGTTTCAACTTAGAAAAAGTCAGAATTCCTTTTGAATGCTGTTCACTTTTGATACCTTCTATTTTCAATATCTCTCTTTCAAATCTTGAGATTTTTAATCCAGTGGAGCGATACAGGCCCTCTTGGGCCTCTTGTCTTGTTTACACTCTTGAAGCCACGAATCATTAATATGCAATTATGACTTTTGCTGGAAAATTTGATATGAAGATACCAAGTTGAGCTATATAGGACCATCATGGTCCTCTTGTTATATTTGAGCCTTTGTGGGACATTTCCAATAATTTGACACCTTCATTGGATGGAAACATCAAGCAGCCCTGGAAAATTACATAGAGCAATTAGAAGATTGCCTGTCTACAGATCCTTTAAGACCTTACCTATCTACAAATCATATAGTGAAGACTCTGGTCAGAATGTGTGGATGCAAAGACTGGCCAGAGTCTTTGCTTTGTGCTTAATTGAAATTATGGGAAATGTCACATACATGCTCATATATTTGTTGAAAACCACTGACCCATGGAAATATCATTTTTAGCTCGGCTGTTTTCGGAGAAAACCCGAGGTATTGCTATAGCCTCCATGTCGTCCACCTTGTCGTCGTCATTGTCATCGTCGTGCAAAAACTTTTCCATTTTTTTATATCTCTGGTTCTTCTGAAGGCATTCACTTGAAACTTGGCACACATATTCACCATCAAAAGAGCAACCTACACTATCAAGGGGGATAACTCTAGATGCATTTTGTGCAAAGTATGCCCCTTTTTCGACTTAGATTTTTTCCCACCATCCAGCACTCGACAGCCGAGCGTAGGCACCCGTAGGCAGTGCTCTTGTTAGCTCCACTGGCTGAAAGCCACTGGTGCTATTGTCATGGCGTTGTGTCCGTCCATGCATCCGGTCGTAAACTTTTTCTTTAAAAATCTTCTCCTCAGAAACTATTGCTGAAATTCAACCAAACTTCACAGGAATTATCCTTGGGTGACCCTGTTTCAAAGTTGTTCAAGAAATTAAGATCCAATGAAAAACATAGATTTAATGGGCGTGGCTAATTTCCAAATATGGTAAAAATGAGTTTTCTCAGATTCTAATTGATGGTTACCAATTAAATTTTACATAAATGATCCTTGGGTGAACCTTTATCAGTCTACCAAAAATTATTGTGATCAGATGAAAAATATGCATTTTATGGGCGGAGGTCATTTCTTTATATGTTATATAGCGGAAACTTTTAAAATCATTTTCTTGGAACGAAATTGATGGATATCAACCAAATTTCACTGGCATGATCCTTGAGTGAACCTTCATCAGTCTACCAAAAATTATTGTGATCGGATGAAAAAAATGTATTTTATGGTCGAAGGTCATTTCTCTTTATGATATATAGTGGAAACTTTGAAAATCATTTTCTCAGAATGTAATTAATGGATATCAACTAAATTTCACTGGAATGATCCTTGAAGAACCTTTATCAGTCTAACAAAAATTATTGTGATCAGATGAAAAATATGCATTTTATTGGCAGAGGACATTTCTCTATATGATATTTAGTGGAAATTTTGAAAATCATTTTTTATCATAATGTAAATGATTGATATCAACCAAATTTCACTGGAATGATCCTTGAGTGAACCTTTTTCATGCAGCAAAAGTATTTTGTCATTTGATGAAAAATATTTCTTTTATGGGCAGAGGTCATTTCTGTATGTGTTGTATAGTGAAAACTGTGAACGTCATTTCAACATCAGGAGATCCCAAAACATCTTAAAATCTAGTCAGACCATAGATTTGCTATTTCAAGAATTTCAAGCCTGTTGAGGGACTCATTCATGGCTTTCTAGTTGTTGAATGTTTCATTTTGTTTTTATATTTTCAGGTTAGTAAAGAATATGAACTTTTCAGTGGTTGTGTTTGATACTGCTCCAACAGGACATACTCTCAGATTGTTGTCATTCCCAAGTGTGGCTGAAAAAGGACTGGGAAAGCTACTGAGATTAAAAAACCAAGTTGGGCCATTTATTTCTCAGGTAAACATTTTGATGTCTAATTTATAGTTTGTAGCACATAAGAAATTGGCCCTATATTCAAAATAACAAAATGTTGGAAACTGTTTTCAGATTTTACCCTGCTTTGCAGGAAAGTGCATGTACAAAGCAAGGTATACATAATTTGAACAGTTTGCCATGTTTTACTATCCTTTTAGACTTATTAATTTGTCACATACTTTAGGACAAATAGTACCGTAGGTGAGCAGATAGGGACTCCCAAGGACTATTCTAATAGTTCAATTTTAAGAAATACAAGGATTTTATGCTAACTTTCTTCTGCTCTTGATATATGACAAGACCAATAGTAAACAATTAATCAACATTTCACTGCTTAAATGTATACATTAAAGAAGTGAAAAAATGAATTACATTTGAGCCAATGCACTGCATTTCCAACAATTTGATGAATGTGTGATGGACAGACAGCTACCTAGACAATCCCCCACTGTATCAGAAATGTTCTGCAATTGTGCACAGCTAGAAAAGGTCCCTAGCTATCTAATTAGCACAACATTGAAACTCCAATCAGCCTGTGCAGATGTACAGGTTGATTGGAGTATTAATATTTCGCACTTGTGAAATTAATGGAAATGTCAGGAATAGGCTCATTTAAGAATTTTGTAGGTATGTATGAATAAAAAGAAAATGTGATATTTTACTATAATTGTTCACAGATGGTCAAAGAATTTTAAATAAATTGGATTTATATTTTCAATTAGATGGCAGGTATGATGGGAATGCAGGATATGAATGCAGATGAAATGTCAGGAAAACTAGATGACATGATGACAACAATTAGACAGGTCAATGAACAGTTTAAAGATGCAGTAAGTCATTTGATTAGTGGACAATTATTAAATGACATGTATGTAGATGTCAGGAAAACTCGATGACTTGATGACCCCGATTATACAGGTCAATGAAAAGTTTAAAGATGCAGTAAGTTATTTGAGTAGTAGAAAGTTATTTAATGACATAGATGTAAATGTCAGGAAAACTTGATGACATGATGACAACAATTAGACAGGTCAACAGGTGACAGGTAAACAGTTTAAAAACGCAGTTAGTCATTTAATAAGTGGATAATTATTGAAATTTCAAATGTTTCCAAAATGACATGATTTGTATGTCAGGAAATTTGACAGTGTGATGACCACAATTCGACAGGTCAATGAACAGTTAAAAGATGCAGTAAGTCATTTAACTAGTGGACAATCATTGAATCATTATTCAAAATAATGTTATCTATTTTTCCTGACATCTTCATTCATGTCATTAAATGACATGAATGTAGATGTTGGGAAAAATAGATGATATGATGTCCACAATAAGACAGGTGAATGAACAGTTTAAAGACACAGTAAATCACTTAATTAATAAAAGGTTGTTTACAGATTGATCAAAATGAATTTGAAAAATATGCCTCTAGAAAATTTTATGACATGTTGATCCTTTTATAATGGCATTGAATAGTTTAAATTTGTAGTGAGTCATTATCATTCAGCTGAAATGTTCATGTAAGGAGCAAATTGAAACCTAAAAAGACTTTTGCTAAAAAAGAGAGAGAAAAAAAAGTAGGAGTAGCTTGTCCATTTATACCTCAACATGTTTAACAAATAAATGTATATGTATTCTTGATGGCACAAGAATGCAAGACTTGCCTAAATGAACATATACATCTATTTCCAAGAACATGGATGTTGACATCTTTTGGATGTCTTGTCACAGACAACATTTTCTTTCTGTGAAAAATACAATATAAAAATGGCAACATCCATTTTATTTGTAAGAGATACATAAGTTCATTTGGGCAAGTAATCTATATGTAGGATAGCAGAAAGGACACAAATATGGTCAACATGTCAAGATATATATCAACTGTCGTCTCAACTTTGACAACTTGTAAAGATCAAAACGTCTTTGGAAACTAGTAGACGTCTTAGTTAGGGGGGTACAAGCTTATGTAGGAAAATACAAGCTCACATAGTTATTAACTTGAAACTTCGTTGATTAATTGACTTGCAGAAGACACTAAAAGTACTTAGCCAAATTACTAAAAAATATGTTAACAAAAAATGTCATATTCTTAAAAAGATTTTGTTTTAATCCAACAGGATCAGACGACATTTGTGTGTGTTTGTATAGCAGAGTTTTTATCCCTGTATGAAACAGAAAGATTAGTTCAGCAGCTCACTCAGTTTGGTATAGATACCCACAACATAGTAGTTAACCAACTCCATCTTCTTGCCAAGGGAGATAAACCATGCAAGCTATGTGCAGCCAGACACAAAATACAGTCTAAATATCTAGAACAAGTAAGTCATATATATGTGGTGTGTGGTTTCTGTGGTCTAGAGGAAGAGGGTCAGCCTCTTGACCCAAAGGTCCTGAGTTTGATTCCTGGGAGCAGCTATTGATCTTGGTTCTTTCATTGGCCAAAACATTTGGCGTGAGTACTCATGAAATTTTCTGAAGCAGAGTTGACAGGGATAAATCCAAGTTGTAAGAACTTGTTTCCCAATTGATGTAAAAAAAGTAATTTTAAACTATACATATGTGATTTCTTAAAATAATTGAACCAATATGTATAATTTCTTTTCATAGCAAAGATTATGCTTAGTATTTACCATATTGACCCTAATTATTTGGGCAGATCGGTCTGAGCTAACTCTCATCAAGGAGCAGGGGATGCAAAGTTTTCCTTTCCCTTGTTGCCTCATTTATCTAAGAATTTTAGAACAATAATTATCTGTCATTAGGGTGATGGAAATCTAAGGGTAATTACAGTACAATAAAGGTGAAAATAAATAAGATATTTATTTTTATCTTATAACTATACACATATCCTTGTGATAAAGTCCCATAATATTTTTTATGATATCACATGATATCAATTCCTCCAACCTCCTCCTGAACTGATCAGCTGATTTTGACGAAACTTGGCAGAAATGTTCCTTGGGTGACCTTCTTCTAAATTTGTCCAAAAAATCATGATTGACCCCCAAATATGGGAGTGGTAGGGCAAGGCTTATTTTCACTTAAAAATTTGTTCTGCTTGAACCATTGGCCCGATTTCAATGAAACTTGGCATGAATGATCCTTCAGTGATCCTCTTGTAAAGTTGTTCAAGAAATTTGGATTGACCCCCAAATATGGATGTATCAAGGGGTGTGTGAGGGACTTATTTTTAACATAAAATCTTTTACAATCGTCTCCTCCAAAACCATCGGCCTGATTTCAATGGAACTTGGTATGAATGATCCTTTGGTGACCCTTTTCTAAAGTTGTTGAAAAATTTCGATTGACCCCCCAAACATGGGCAAGGGGGGGGGGGGGGCTTATTTTCATTGTTAAATCTTAAATCTTCAAAAAACTTCTCCCAAACCATAGGCCAGATTTCAATGAAACTTGGCATGAATGATCCTTGGTAGGCCCCCTTTTTAAAGTTGTTAAAGAAATTTTGATTGATCCCAAAATATGGGAGCGGCAACGCAGGGCATGTTCCTTTGGTCACCCTTTACTTGAATTGTTTTAGAAATTTCGATTGATTGCCAAATACTGGTGTGGCAGGGCTTATTAACACTTTAAAATATTTAAAAATCCTCTCCTTTCCTCTCATTTTGGCCAATTTCAATGAAACTTGGCATGAATATTCCTCAGGCGCACCTTCACTTAAAATGATCAAGACCTTTTGATGATCCCATAAATGTGGGTGTGGCAGGGAGGGGCTTATTTTCACTTTGAAATTTTAAAAAAAAGCTTCTCCTCACAATCTTTTGGACTAATTTCATTGGATTTTGCAATGAATGACCCTTACTTGGAATTGTTTCTGAAAATGTGTTTAGAATGGTCTACTTATTGCAATCTTCTTTATGTTGGTAATAAGATGAGTAAAGGGTATGCAAGTAAATGGTGATTGAGTATTTTGATGCAATGTGTACCAGACCCAGTAAATCATTACACAATAGTTCTAGAGAGTCTTCAAAGTGTTGTTTTCAGTCTAAGTAAGCTTTGTTTAATGACAGTCTGGAGGTGTTAAAAGCCAGTTGAGCAATACAGACCCTCTTGGGCCTCTTATTTGTACCTATAACCATTTTCCCACAAACCTAATTTTTATGCACTGAAGGTAATAGAGTTGGAACACATTGAGGAAAAAAGAGAAATTGCTTGTTCAAAGCAATTTCTTTTTTTCTCTAAATGTTTTCTACAAACTTTTGCAGTCACTATTCAATTTTAACACAAACTGAACTTATGACTGAAATTCTTTTGATTTTGATCAGTCTGAAATTGTTTGTTTTGTATTATCTGGTTTAAAAAGACTGATAATACCAAATTATGTCATTTAAGCTGGTATAATTAACAGATGAATTATTTCGTTTCATTGCAGATAGCTGATTTATATGAAGACTTCCATGTCACAAAATTACCTCTACTGGAGGACGAAGTGAGAGGTGTAGAGAAAATTAAAAACTTTTCACAAAACTTGATAAAGCCGTATGATCCAGATAGTCCAACATAACACATATTGTTACATGTTATCTTTGTCAGTTAATTGGTTTTGAGGGATCAGCACAAAACTATTGCAAAGGCCAATACATATATACATAGACACTTGTAATTCTTATTTTCAGTCAAAATGCATGTAGAAAGCCACATAGCTGGTGGGTGCTCAGGGCCTTGTAACTCCAGCTTATTCAAGCTGAATTTTGGAGGTTTTGGTTACCCACTAACAATATGTTTAACTAATATATTTAGGAATCTTATAAACAACAGTGATGGAGATGATTCGAAATAAATTGACAAAATTTACAGTCAACTTGCTCCGAGAATTTGTAAATGCATCTTGAAGCAGGATGCGGTTATGAATTTCGAAGACAGTAGACAATGCTTTGTTTAGGTGTAATTAATTATAAAGTGGAAAATAATATATAGAGGATAATCGTTTGATTCAGTGTAAGATCGATTTATATTTCATTAAGTGAACAACAAAAGCTATATTTTCACGAGTGGCAGAGCCACGAGTGAAAATATAGCTTTTGTTGTTCACTCAATGAAATATAAATCGATCTTACACTGAAACAAACGATTATCCTCTATATATGCATACATTGTACATGGGCCAGTGACCAAAATACTTCATTAAAGAATTGAAAAGTTGAATTTGCAATAGTTTTGCACTGATCTAAAATTAAACTATTCTTTAAATGATTGTAGGGATCAGCACAAAACTATTGTACAGTATTTCTCCTAATAAACACTCCCGGGAGCTATACATAGAATGGTCAAGGAGCTTTTATTTAGTATGCATTTCCTGATTTTAAAAAAACATTGAAATTGATGTCTTTGTGGCCTATTTCCCTAAATTTTTAGGTGAAATTCCTTTAAATAATTGATTGTTTAGAGGAAATTTGTCTCAAATTAGAGAAGAAGTCTCAAAAAGTTTCTAAAATTTCGGCAATTTGGGTTTGCTTAGTAAAAAATGTAGGGGTGCTACTATTAGAGAGGGCTCTATTATTAGAGGAAATACAATAAGTGTCTATAAATATATAGGCACTTACAGTAGTTTTGAGCTGATCCCTGGAATTATTTTACTATTTATTATAAAGTTTAGTGTGGTTTATTTTGGAAACCACTTGCCTGAAACTTTTCTTTTTTGAAAAATCAATTGAAGAAAAGAACAACTTGAATATTTTTGATTGATAACCAAACAATCCAGAATTCCTACAGGGTGATGATTATTGCCAAGCATTGCACCTGCAGGTGGTGCTCTTGTTTTTCAATTCCAGTATTCATTGAATGCTTTCTTCAACCTCTTTGTATTACGATAAACTGTTACGTGCAAGATCCAAAGTTACTCTTAATATGACATCATATGACACATAATGTCATTTTCATTGTAACAAAAGGTGTTACATGTACAATCAGCGTAAGGTCGAGAGGTAAAAAAAAAATCAACTAGAAACATTTGAACAATGAGTGATTTTTGTATAAAAATTTCAATGTAACACCACTTTAATGTGGTAACTACAGCAAAAAGTCAGTGGGTTATGTTTGTGTTCAAAAAACTTTAACTGGTCTATTAATGTTTAGGGTATCCCTTTTGGGAAATAATGATATATTTACCTAGGACATTTACATACCAAGGGGTCAGCCAACACTATTGTAAGTGCCTATGAATATATAGGCACTTACAATAGTGTTGCACTGATCCCTCTATACACTTCCAATGGAAGATAATAAAGGAATAACTTAGCTGTATTGATGCTGGGCATTATACTAACATGTGCATTAGATATGTTAAATTGACTTATTTGTGGAAATTTTTCAGCATTAAAATTTGTGGTTGAAAGAACAAGCATTTAGTTGTTATATTCATCAGTTGAATATCCCATGGCAAGCTGTCACTTTCTATTGTGATCATTATACACAACTTAAAAAAAACCCTTTTTTTTCCCTTTTTAGCTTGGCTGTTTTCAAAGGAATATAAACTATCAAGGGTTATAACTCTAGATACTTTTAAGCTCACTTGAGCACAATGTGCTCAAAGTGAGCTTTTGTTTTCATCTTTTGTCCGCCATGCGCCTGCGTCGGTCGTCTTCCATGAATTGTTGTCAACAATTCTTCAAACATCTTCTCCTCAGTAACCAATAGGCTGAATTCAACCAAACTTGGCAGAAATGTTCCTCAGATGACCCTTCTCAAAACTTGTTAGTGGATTTTTGAGCGACCCCCAAATATTGGAGTGGCAAGGCGAGGCTTATTTTGAGCCCAAAATCTTTAAACATCTTCTCCACAGTAACAAAAAGGAGGATTTCAACAAAACTTGTCAGAAATGTTCCTTGGATGACCCTTCTCAAAACTTGTTTGTGAATTTGATTGACCCCCAAATATGGGCGTGGCAGGGCTGGCCTTATTTTGAGCCCTAAATCTTTAAACATCTTCTCCTCAGTAACCAGTAGGTGGATTTCAACCAAACTTGGCAGTAATGTTCCTTTGGTGACTCTTCTCAAAACTTGTTTGTAGATTTTTTATTTACCCCCAAATATGGGCGTGGCAGGGCGGGCCTATATTTGAGCCCAAAGTCTTTGAACCCTTTCTCCTTGTTAACCAATTGGCCAATTTCTACCAAACTTGGCAGAATTGTTCATTTGGTGACTCTTCTCAAAACTTGTTTGTAGATTTTTTATTTACCCCTAAATATGGGCGTGGCAGGGCGGGCCTATATTTGAGCCCAAAATCTTTGAACCCTTTCTCCTTGGTAACCAATTGGCCAATTTCTACCAAACTTGGCAGAAATGTTCCTTGGGTGACCCTTCTCAAAACTTGTTCAGGGATTTCTGATTGCTCTTCGCAATTGTGTAGAATAACATCTTCTCAACTACTAGGCAAATGTGAATGAAACATTGCCAGAAACTTACTTAGGTTAGATCCACTGGACCTATAAAATTCAGATGAGCACTTTAGGGCCATTTTCGCCCTCTTATTTGTGTATTTTGCCCCTTTTTGGACAAACTATCCAACACCCAACAGCTGAGCATAGGCACCCTTAAGCAAAGATCACATCCATGACTCCGCTTAAAACATTTGTAACTGCCTTTAAACATATAGGCAGTAACAACTTGTTTTGGGCTGAGCAGTCTGCAAATTCTTTGAGAACATTTTTTACTATATCTCTTATTTAAATGGAATCCTCATTATTTTGTGATTTTGGTGTTAACTGCACCTAAGTCAGGCTTTATATCCATCTTTCACACCATGAGCCTATTGTTTAATTTTCATTCATTGGAGTTAATTATCAACCCGTGACCAACCAACATAGTGTAAATAGCTTGGCAAGTTTTGTCGCAATTAATAAATTTGATTTTGGTTGTTTGCACCAATATTTATGCCTGAATTGGCTGAAGAATTGGTTTTATACCTCAATGAAAGAAAAAAAATGTATGCAGCTATTTTTAGCTCACCAGAGCACAACATGCTCATGGAGAGCCTCAGGATTACCCTGAGTCTGTGGTCTGCCATGGTAAGGAATAAGGTTTCAGACTGTGTACATAGAGACTCCCACATGACTAAATAATTAAGAAATGAAGAGAGTATTTGTTGATTTCATTGAGGTATGAAACTCAAAACTTTATCACACTGTATGAATACGCAAAGTGGATTCATACATGAGTGTTGTAAGGTTTGTAGTTTCAAACCTCTATGAAATCAACAAATATTTTCTTCATATCTTAAAATCTAATATCCTGTGGCAAAATTGAAAAGATTTGTCAGTTCAGAAATGAGATATCTTTGGGACTACTTTTTAGCTCCACTGACTGAAAGGCCCCTGGGGCTTTTGTCATGACGGGGTGTCATTCATCCGTAAGTGCGTGCATCCGTCCAACCATAAAGTTTTACTTTAAAAATCTTCCACTCACAAAGTACTGGATGGATTCCAATCAAATTTCAAAGGAATGATCCTTGGTAGACAATCTATCAGATTCCTTCAAACAATTTTAATTGGTTGAAAATCATGGCTGTAGTAGGCATGGCTAATTTCCATATATGGTAATAGGTGGCTTTTCTCAGAAACTAATTGATGGATATAAACCAATCTTCACATGAATTATCATTGAGTGGCCCTCTATCAGCCTAAAAAATCATTGTGATAGGATGAAAAATACTTCTTTTATGGGTGGAGGTCAATTCTCTATTAGTTATATAGTGGCAACTTTGAAATTCATTTTCTCAGGATCTTATCAATGTATATCAATCAAATTTTACTTGAATAATCCTTGGATGACCCTTTATTAGCCTACAAACAATTATTGTGATTGGATGAAAAATTATGATTCTCATGAGCAGAGGTTAATTCTCTTTGTGTTATATGGTGATATTTGAGATTGATTTTCTCATGATCTTTTCTCATTAAGATGGACATCAACCAAATTTTACTAAAATTATCCTAGAGAAGCACTATATCAGGCTACCCAAAATTAATGTGATTGGATTAAAAATATGACTTTTATGGGCAGAGGTCAATTCTCTATATGTTAAATAGTGAAAACTTTGAAATTGATTTTCGCAGGACAGATATCAACCAAATTTTACTAAAATAATCCTTGGATTACCTTTTATTAGCTTGCATAAAATTATCATGTTCAGCAAGAAAATACAACTTTTATGGACGGAGGTCAATTTTTGTGTTATATAGTGAAAACTTTGAAATTGATTTTTATCACCACTGGCCAAAAGGCTAGTGGGCTATTGTTATGGTGGAGTGTCTGTGCATCTGTCAGTATTATTCATTTTCAAAAATCTTCTCCCCATTATCTACTGCATTTCCCAGAAATGTTTGTTTTGGTGACTCTCTTTCAGATTTCTTCAAAGAATTTAAATTGGTTGAAAATCATGGCTTTGTTATGGTGAGGTGTCTGTCCCCCTTGCGTCAAACAACATTGAAGTGTTGCATGTGAATTGCTTCTCTTGTTTTACGCTCCACTGGCCGAAGGCTACTTGGGCTATTGTCATGGAGTTGTGTCAGTCGTGCGTCCATCCGTCCATATGTGTGTCAGTGCATCTGGTTTTAAACTTTTTCTTTACCTGATGAATTTCAACCAAACTTCACAGGAATGATCCTTGGGTGACCCTCTTTCAAAGTTGTTCAAGAAATTTTGATCCAATGAAAAACATGGATTTAATGGGCGTGGCTAATTTCCAAATACAGTAAAAAGTGAGTTTTCTCTGATTCTAATGGATGGATACCAATTAAATTTCACATGAATGATCATTGGGTGACCCTTTATCAGTCTACAAAAAATAATTGTGATCGGATGAAAAATATGTATTTTATGGGCAGAGGTCATTTTTCTACATGACTTTGAAAATCATTTTCTCAGATTGTAACTTATGGATACCAACCAAATTTCACTGGAATGGTACTTGAGAGACCCTTCACCAGTCTACCAAAACATAGTGGAAACTTTGAAAATCATTTTCTCAAAATCTAATTGATGGATATAATACAAATTTCACTGGAATCGTCATTGAGAGACCCTCTATCAGTCTACCAAAAATGATTGTGATTGGATGGAAAAAATGTATTTTATGGGTGGAGGTCATTTCTCAATATGTTATATTGTGGAAAATCAGAAAATCATTTCCCTCAGAATGTAATTGATGGATATCAATCAAACTTCATTGGTATGATCCTTGGGCGACCCATTATCATTCAGCCAAAAGTTATTGTGATTGGATGAAAATTATGTCTTTTATGGGTGGAGGTCATTTCTCTCTATGTTATATAGTGGAAACTTTGAAAATCATTTTCAACATTAATGAACCCAAAATATCTAAAAATCTAGTATAAAATTTGATTTGCTATTACTAGAATTTCAAGCCTGTGGAGCGACTAAAGCCATTCATGGCTTTCTAGTTAAACAGCCTTATCATCCTCTATTAATCATTGTCAGGATATTCAGGCCTGTGGAGTGAATCAGGCACTCAAGCAACTCTAGTTGTGGAATGTTACAAAACAGCTGAATACTCAAAATTGTTTTCATTGGGGAATCAAACCAACTTTTCAGCCAATCAATACACACAAATGTTGATAGGCTTAACTTAAATCAAATTAGAAAAGTATAACCTCAATTGGCTTAAATTAGCAGTGATTAATGTAAATTTGTATACATTTCCAAAATTGTTTGCGAAATTGTGATTGGCCAATGAATTTTGGCATGACAGAGGCATGGCATTTTATCACTCTGTAATTTTTGATGACGTCTCCTAAAGTACTGGTCAAAATTTAATGAAACTCTGCCAGAATGATTCCTTTAAGAGCCTTTCTAAAAGTTGTTCTCAAAATTCTGAGTAGCCCATAAATATTGCATGGTAAGGCATTCTTAATATGAAATCCTTGATAAATCTCCTCCTTAACAACTGGGCTGCTTTCACACAAACCTTCCCAGAATGTTCCATTGGTGAACCTTTCCAAAAATTGTTTTGAAATTTTGATTAGCCTGGCCCATTTCCACTATGCTAAACCAGCTATGCATGGGCAGAGCCCAAATTTGACCCCAGGGAACAAACTAAGTAGAGGTCCACTAGATGATTCTATATACCTAATATAAAAGCTGTCTGCCTTCTAGTTTTAGACAGGAAGATTTTTGGTTTTCACACTTTGTTTCTGTGTAAAACAGGATACGCTAGGTGGAGGAGAAATATGACCAAATTTGACCCCAGGGTCATGATATGAAAAAACTTGGTAGAGTTCCACTAGATGCTACAATTCCAAATATGAAAGCTGTCTATCTTCTTGATTCAGAGAAGAAGACTGTCCTATTTCCCCCTTTTTGTTGCCATGGTGAAAGGTGAATTTCAATTTTTTGAACAACTTTGGTAAAGCTTGGCTAAAGGAATATTCCTTTCAAGTTTCATCAAGATTTGCCCATTGGTTTAAGAGATGTTTGAAGAAATTGTTAATGCCAGACATTTGATGATTACAATAGCTCACCTTGAGCACTTTGTGCTTGGGTGGGCTAAAAAATTAAACAATTTACAGTATCAGCTTTGTGATTAAACTGTCCAGCTCATTGGCTGAGTGGTTAAATGTTTGAGCCCCACTGGAGGCAGGAGACATTACAGTGAGAACCTCAGTCCACCTATCTGTAAAAGTAGGAAGCAGTGATTAGAATTAATTGCCTTTTTCTCAATGTGAATGATCAGATTTTGTATGAGTTAGGACCAATATCAAAATCAATTGTTTTAGCTATACTGGCCAAAGGCCACTGGGGCTATTGTCATAGCACTGTGTATGTTGTGCATCCGTCCAGTTGTAAACTTTTTCTTTAAAAAGAAATTACCAGATGAATTTTAACCAAATTTTACAGGAAATCCCTTGGGTGACCCTCTTTCAAAGTTGTACAAGGATTTTTGATCCAATGAAAAACAAGGCTTAAATGGGGGTGGCTTATTTCCATACATGGGATTATCTGACTTTTCTCAGACTCTAAATGACGGATATTAACCAGATTTCACATGAATGATCCTTGAGTGACCCTTTATCAGTCTACAAAATATTTTTGTGATTGGATGAAAAATATTTTTTTATGGGAGGAGGTCATTTCTCTCAGTAACAAAAAGATGGATATCAACTAAATTTCACTGGAATGTTCCTTAGGTGACCCATTATTAGACTGCACATATTTTTTTGTGATCAGATGAAAAATATGTATATTACTGGTGGAGATCAATTTTCTATATGTTATTCATCGGTCTTGCATTTTTATTTGCAGAAATATTTCAGCATGTGTCACATAAAAACACTTACTTTACATTAATTCATTCTTTCACATAAATTCTAGTTTAATCATATCAATAGATTCAGGCCTATGGAGCAAATCAGCTGCTCAAGCAGCTCTAGTTTTTACCATTTGTTGTGTTATCCTTGCATGAAAGGTAGTAACGAAAAACAATGTGGAAAATTTGTTCATTGCCTACAATGTTTTCTACCTCAAAGACTTACAAGGGCACCACCTACAGGTGCAATGCTCGGCTGCAGGTGCTGGATAATGCAAAAAATCTCATTCAAACGAGATATGTTTGTTAAACACTAATGCCCAGCATCAGCCATTTTTTCGAAACAGAGGTTTGTTACATGAATACAGAAATCCTAAATTTAAGTCGTCTGATTGTCTAAAATTGCTTCTTCATACCAATTTTCAACAGTGAGTGTCTTTCCAATCAAATATTATACCTAAAAGTAAAGTTTTTATGTCATCTATGAGTGCTGTTGATTAAATGACCTTGACCTTGACTGTTATGCCTGAACAGGTTTTGCCATGAGCAATGCACATGGGTAATATCAAGACTCTATAACTTAATAATCCAAAGTAATGGCAAAAGTTGAAAATTGACCTTGACATATGACCTGGAGGATGATGCCTTGAAAAAGGTCTTGTCCCAAGAATTTATCATATGAAATATGAAAACTTTATCACTTACCAATACTTGAAAGCCATGAATGGCTTGAGTTGCTCTACAGGCTTGAATTGCTTGTAATAGCAAATCAAAATTTTTATTGTCCGCCGGAGGCGGACGTATAGTGGCGTTAACTTCTCCGTCTGTCCGTCCGTTCGTCCGTCCGTCCACTTCTCTTGTCAACGCAACTCCTCCTAAACTTCTGGCTGGATCTTCTTGAAACTTGGTCAATGTTATCACCTCACTTGGTAGATGTGCATGAAGGAAGGATTTTAGAGTTCGTTGATTTTTGCCTGAGTTATGCCCCTTCATAACTAAGTCTCTGGGTCCAATTTTCTTGTCAACGCAACTCCCCCTAAGTTTCTGGCTGGATCTTCTTGAAACTTGGTCAAAATTATCACCTCACTTGGTAGATGTGCATGAAGGAAGGATTTTATGGTTCGTTGATTTTTGCCTGAGTTATGCCCCTTGATAACTTAGTCTCTGGGTCCACTTTTCTTGTCAACACAACTCCTCGTAAGTTTCTGGCTGGATCTTCTTGAAACTTGGTCAATATTATCACCTCAATTGGTAGATGTGCATGAAGGAAGGATTTTACAGTTCGTTTATTTTTGCCTGAGTAATGCCCCTTGATAACTTAGTCTCTGGGTCCAATTTTCTTGTCAACGCAACTCCTCCTAAGTTTCTAGCTGGATCTTCTTGAAACTTGGTCAATGTGATCACCTCAATTGGTAGATGTGCATGAAGGAAGGATTTTATGGTTCATTAATTTTTGCCTGAGTTATGCCCCTTGATAACTTAGTCTCTTGGTCCACTTTTCTTGTCAACGCAACTCCTCCTAAGTTTCTGGCTGGATCCAAATGAAACTTGGTGGATGTTATAACCGAAATTGGTAGATGAGCATGAAGGAAGGATTTTATGGTTCATTAATTTTACCCTAAATTATGCCCCCTTAAAACTTAGTATCTAGGGCTTATTGAAATTGCAGCCTTGTGAAGGCAACTCCTCCTAACTTTTTGTCTTGATTTAAATGAAACTTGGTCATTTTCAAATTGGTTCTGTCAAAATAAGTAGTGTCTACAATTATTTCTGTGAAACAGCAGCAAAGTGGCGGCGTATTTTGTGACGATGGCACTCTTGTTACTATATTTTTCGATATTTTGGGTTCTTAGAGCAAATACAAATTTAAAAGCAGTAAATTGGTCAAAGCAAAAGAGAGCAAATGATTGAATGACTAAATGATTAACTAATTGATGGATATTGTAGTGATAATAACCATGATGGACTTTGGAGTAATAATAAATTTGAACAAGAGCACCGCCTACGGGTGCCTACGCTCGGCTGTCAAGTGCTGGATGGTGG
This sequence comes from Fragum whitleyi, assembly GCA_948146395.1. NCBI lineage: Eukaryota > Metazoa > Mollusca > Bivalvia > Cardiida > Cardiidae > Fragum > Fragum whitleyi. Next base: position 19,852,889 of record OX411548.1, on the reverse strand, counting down.
GGAAAAAATCTAAGTCGAAAAAGGGGCATAATTTGCACAAAATGCATCTCGAGTTATCCCCCTTGATAGTATAGGTTGCTCTTTTGATGGTGAACATGTGTGCCAAGTTTCAAGTGAATGCCTTAAGTAGAACCAGAGATATAACAAAATGTCAAAGTTTTCGCACAACAACAACGACACGGGGGCTATAGCAATACCTCAGGTTTTCTCCGAAAACAGCCGATATAAAAATGCAATTTTGTCAAACTAAAGGGCATACAGAACAAGAGGACATTTATGGTCCTTAATCCTTAATTGCTTACCTGAACCTAGATAGCTAGAAAATTGCACTATTGTCAAATAAAGATGCTAGGTTATTATCAAGCTAAAAATTGCTCTCCTGATCTTAAGAGTCTTTGATAATCAATATATCGTCGGCTCCATTCTATAAGGACGTATATGCCAATTTCCATTTTTTCTTTTATTGCGTTTTTGCACACATATGATATTCCCACGTCTTTTGAGAAGATGCTGGACCTGATAGCTAATCGTATCCCCCCAAAAAAGCTTCATGGTCTTGTAAGATACGTCATTTTTGCACCAGAAGTGGTCGAAAAGTGAAGTTTGAAAATGACATATTGACAAATTTGATAATTATTCATGTTTCCTTATGATAAAAGTTTATTTTAAAAGATCAATTTGAAAAAAAACACAACCTTTACCAGGCCAGATTATTTGCGTGTCTCAGCTACATACATAAAAATTGTTATATGCGTTTTTCACTTTTTTCGATAAACGTCTCACTCAACGGCTTTCAGGGTCTCGTATGCACCCGAAAAGAAATTTTTTTACAGGTGATTTATCCTATATCTTATATAACATCAAATTTAATTAGTTTTTTTCATGCATTTTTTTTTTATGCCTTTTTTTGTCTATACGGCATTTTGTGCCATAAAAATTAAGTGAAAAAATGACGTACTTGACGATTTTTTTTTTCTTAAATAACTCATTATAGAGACAAAATTTAATATTTATGATGGCAGATAATATATTGAGTGATTCGATTTAAAATGTTTTTGACCAAAATGATTGTACCAGTGTTTATAGGTAAAAAGATATTAAGTTTTTTCCTTCTCCTGAAAAATAGGCTTTTCCCATATTCGTCCTCATAGAACGGAACCGACGATATGTGGCTTTAACAGTGAAAAGGGTGTTTAAGAAAACTGCAATTTTGTCAAAGTCATGGGAGCATAATTCAAACAAGTAAAAAAAAATTCATGATTGATGAATAACATGTAGAAAATTGACCTCTGACTGTTAAATTCATATTTTTTATTCAATCACAGCCTGATAATGGCTCACCAACACAGACATTCCAGTGAAATTTGGATGATATCAATCAGTTATATTCTGAGAAAATGATTTTCAAAGTTTCCACTATATAACATTTAGAGAAATGACCTCCTCCCATAAAATAATAGTTTTCATCTGATCACAATAATTTTTGGTGGACTGATAAAGGGTCACTCAAGGATCATTCCAGTGTGGTTTAGTTGATATCCATCACTTAGATTCTGAGAAAATGATTTTCAACGTTTCTACTATATAACAAATACCCATCAATTAGATTCTGAGAAGTCATTTTTTACCATATTTGGAAATTAGCCACGCCCATAAAATCCTGTTTTTCAATGGATCAAAATTTCTTGAACATCTTTGAAAGAGGGTCATCCAAGGATCATTCCTGTGAATTTTGGTTGAAATTAATCCAGTAGTTTCTGAGAAGATTTTAAAAGAAAAAGTTTACAACCAGACGTGCAGAGGCACGGACGGAAGCCTGGCGCTGTGTCCATGACAATAGCCTCAGTGGCCTTTCGGCCATTGGAGCTAATAAAGTTTTGGCCAATGTTAAAGATTTTATGTTGAACAATAGTTACTTTAAAGAATGACTTTGACCTTAAAAAGACAACCTTTACTTTTGTAGTCAACCAAAGAATCTTGTCACAAGCAATACACAAGTGAATATCAAGGCTATATCACTGTCCAATCCAAAAATATAGCCAATGTTTAAGTTTTAATTTTTCACAAATGTGACCTTGAAAAATGACTTAGACATATGACCTTGAGTTTGGTATCAACAGAAAGAGCTTTGCCCAAGCAATCATCATGTGAAATATGAAGGCTCAATCACTTACCATTCAAAAGTTATGGTCAATGTTTATGTTTTTATGTTGAAAAATAGTGACATTGAAATATGACCTCAACCTTTACAGCTGACCTTGACTGAAGTATTCACAGAAACGTCTTGTCACAAGCAATTCACATGTGAAATATAAAGGCTGTATCAAACTTTTATGAGTTAAGTACAGAATATTAAAATAAAATTTACCCCTTGATCTCATTTTTGACTCCACTTGAGACAATAAAGACAAACATGTCAAGACATTTGAGCCAAATATTAGGCCTCTAAAGAGTGCATTCAAGGTAAAATTTGATGACAGAAGATCCATTATCCAATATGCTGTCTTATAAATCACTATTCAAAACTGGGTAAAGTAAACTATAAATAACAAGAAGTCTAGTTAATATATCATGTATAATATAATATCCTGTATAAAATTGCATATATACAAAACAATTGATACGTGTTCATTCATTAAAAAGAATAATATTGTTTTAATCCTTTAGATTCTGTATGACCAAGGATAACAAAAGAGCCTGCATGTGACATTTCAAATAATTTCAAATAATTTATTTTTAGTTCTGTCCATCATGATTTGTGCATTATTTCATTTCTCAATGAAACAATTTTTAATGTACACCTCTTTTTAACCCTTTGCTGTTTAATCCCTGCTTTTTACGTGCCTGTGATTTTATGATTGAGAAAACATTGTGAAAAAAGAAGAAATTGCTTCTGACAAGCAATTTCTTCTTTTTCCACCCTTTTTTCAACCCTACTGAATGGTTATTTTTCAAATTAAATCCACTTTAAATTTTCGTCTGCAAAACCTTTGAATTTGGACAGGTCCAAAATTTTGTAAAACAGGAAAGGGTTAAAGCTTCTATGCAAAGAAGTCCCATAATAAATCCATTTCATTTTGGAGAAATTATTACAATTTTTGCTTCATATGAACAGACATTGAGCAACTGTTCAGTGTATTGAGAAAACTCTCTGATAGAGAGCAGAGATTACAAGTCCATAGGTATCTCTTGAGTGCAAAGTGAAAACTAACATCAGACTGTGCAGATGCACAGGCTGATCTCAGTTTTCACTTTGCATATTTTTGAAAATGTTGGAAATATCACTCAGGTTTAGATAATCATTTGTTTTTGAAATTGCCTTTTATCATGACTAGACATGAGCAAGAGCATTGCATGCAAATACAACTCTTAAATACTACTCTTAAATGAAAAATGCAATATTGGAAAAAGTAAAATTCTTATTACTTGAAGTACAGTTTGATCTATAAATTTTTAGATGTTGGATGTGCTATAGAAAGAACTCTTAACTTACATGTAGCCTTCCCCTCTTCTTAAGGGGAATATCAGAAACAAATTAATGTAAAATCTAACCACAAGTTTGAAACTTTTGCTATGAACAAAACATTGGTCTTTTACCTACTGTAAAACTCTAACCTTTAAAAGATAAGAACATGTACATCAACTAACTCATATTAATACTAGGAACACTCTGTGAAGTTTTTTTCATCCAATATATACTGAGTGAAAATGAGACTTTGTCACTTTGAATCTTCTATTTTTCCCTTCCGTCAAATAAATTTGTAATGGAAAATGTGTCATTTTAAGTAAAATCAATGTGACTTCTAAATTCTGTTAAATTTAAAGGCCATATGCTTTACACCAACGTGTAGCCCTCAAACACTGAAAACATTGACATTCCATGTGCACAATAAACAGTGTTTTTATCTCACAAACATGTACCATAGATTTACCTGAATAAAGTAGAAAAAAACAACTTTAAAATTCAAACAGTACATTATTGTTACCTTGCCGTCACTTTCAAATGAAAATGAGAAGTTTTTAATTTATAACTCTATAAACAGTTTTTTTATGACAATGAAAGGCATTCAATTGCAGGTGTTGCAGTGATTCATAGCAAAAATTGGAGTTTTTTGCAAAACAAGCTCTGGTGCTATGCTAGACTGGTAACTGTCTCTTAACCCTTGTCATGCTGAATAAATTTTGCCTAAAAATTCTCATCAAAATCAAAGGGCAAAAAGCACTGAAAGTACCAATTGTAGGTCAATTTTTATTTGAAAAACTAAATCTATTGACAAGTCTGGTTTGAAAGTCAGAAACAGGTGGTGTAGACTTACATCAGACTGCACATATGTGCAGGCTGATGTTTGTCTATAGCTTGTGCCAAAGCAGGAATATTCCGGGTTCAGCATGACAAGGGTTAAATAGAGGTACATAATTGAAAAAATGTAATATAAAGTCAATGTCTAGTTTCTGAAAGCCTGATTTGAGAACCTGTTTCTTTGAAGAGAAGTTAAGTCATTTAACGGTCTGAATGGTTCAACTTTGTTATCTACCTTGTTACAAACTTCTAAAAACAGGGCCTGAATCCCAAGCTAGTGCTATGCCAGTGACATCACCATGAAACGGTCCTATAATATGATTGCAGCAACTTTTGAGAAAGATGTTTACATCAATATTTAAAAGTATAGATGTCTTGTTAGAATGAGACCTTTTCAGTTGTGAATTTTTTTTTTTTCGGGCTGCCAGTTCACCACTGAGTGACATAAAGTGCATCCATTTATGAATTTTGTGAAAACAATATTTTTATGGTACATTGACTCTATTGAAGTTATTTGTCTTCACAGATTACCAGTAAGAAATGTTCTGGTTTCAACTTATGCCATGGTGGTCTGTGGCCTTAACTCAATTAAAGAAATATTTCTGTAGAAACGGAAGGAACAATTTTGTTGGAGATTTTTGAAGTGTCAAGTTTTCATTCTTGCTCAGTATACATCCACATTTAATGGCATATAAAGACTCTGTACAAGTTGAAAGGTCTTAATGAGAAATAATTGTCAAAGGACAACTGCTGTAGAGTCCACAAAAGTTTGACCATCAACTTGACCTTAAAGTAGTTGACCTGTAATAGCTCCGCACACAGAAGTCATGAACTTCAACAGTGTTAACCAAGGTTTCCTATTGATTTTCATAAGGAAACCTCTGTTAACATTGTGAAAGAAGATGTGGTCCGAAATGTGCTGACCTATTACAAGTCCACTACCTTAATACAAGATGTTTGTTCAAGGACAACTGCTTTAGAGCCCACAAAAGTTTGACCATCAACTTGACCTCAAGGTAGTGGACCCATAATAGTTCCACAAAATTTAGAAAGTATTGAACTTCAACAGTGTTAACCAAGGTTTCCTATTGATTTTCATAAGGAAACATCTGTTAACATTGTGAAAGAAGATGTGGTCTGAAATGTGCTGACCTATTACAAGTCCACTACCTTGACCCTTTGCTGTTTAATCCCTGCTTTTTACATGCCTGCAATTTTATGATTGAGAAAACATTGTGAAAAAAAGAAGAAATTGCTTCTGACAAGCAATTTCTTCTTTTTCCACACTATTTTCTACCCTACTGAATGGTTATTTTTCATTTTAAATTCACTTTAAAATATGATTTACAAAACCTTTGAAATTGGACAGGTCTAAAATTTTGTAAAACAGGAAAGGGTTAATACAAGATGTTTGTTCAAGGACAACTGCTATAGAGTCCACACAAGCTTGACCATCAACTTAGCCTTCTTAAATAAAGACTGTTTACAGAATTGACTGTTTACCTTGACCTTTGAAAATATGAAAATTTATTTCACATGGCAGATCTACTCATTAAAGATATTATGATGGATAAATTGTTTTTGAATCCATCCATGCGTGTAGTAGTTATGCTCCAGTTAAGGTAGTGGACCCATAATAGTTCCGCAACATTTTGGAACTCATAAACTTTCACAATGTTGACCGAGGTTTCCTAATGAAAATCATTAGGAAACCTCGGTTAACGCTGTTAAAGCTCATTACTTCCAAAATATTATGGAACTATAATGGGTCCACTACCTTCAGCTAGATTTCTACATTTGACATTCATATCTGTTTGAACTTGAACCTAGCTGAAAATATATTCAAATGGCACACTCATGATGACAAACATTTGTACCAAATTATTTTCAAATCCATCTATAATTGTAGATGCTCCATATAAGTTCAATTTTACAATTTGCCCCCAAGCTGTGATCTTGAACTTGAAGCTATCTAAAAAAAATTTCTAAATAGCACATCTATTCATGATTAGAACAATTGTGCCAAATTATTTTGTTCGTTTGTTCTTTTTATTACTGGGGTTTTACATGGTTTTTAACATTATTTCAGTCATATTGTGGTAGCTGGTTTCCCAACAATGGATTCCTGGTATTTCTCACACCAGTACTACCATAACATCCTTTCCTAGCCTCCAGCTGCTGTCCTACATAGGTTTACTATTATTAACCCATTCATGGGGGACAAATAGTTAGAAAGGATGAGTGCCACCGTTGGAGATTGAACCCCGGGATCTCTTGATTGACAATCCAACACCCTACCATCTACACTATGACGGCGGCCCCACATTATATTAAAATCTATTCATAAATGTAGGGGCTCCAGACAAGGTATTTCATTTCCCTTTCACAAAGAGCTATGACGAAGCTTTCTAAATGATTCAAAGAATGCATGTGCTCAAGATGGTGAGTAATTGTTTTATTATAAAATCTCTCCATATATGTAGGAGTAATGGTCCAGACAAATTTGGATAGACATATGCACTGATGCACTAACACCAACTTGTCCTTGTCTATGTCTTGCTCAACAACAAGAGGTCCAAGAGGCCCTCTATGGTCCCACTGGCTTTCAAATATCTATCCATGAAAATATGCAAAGAGGACAAAAGATGGACAAAAAAAGCAAATTTAGTATAGGCTAATCCTTACATCAAGAGCCTTTTTTCAAAATATATATAAGTATTGATTCTGAATAGGAAAACTGTTTTTAGTAAATAGATATGTCCTGATGGAACTTAAACAATGAAACAATAATATACTCTTCAAAAAAAGTTCTTTAACACTGATGAAACATATGATTTTTCTGAATTCATGTAAAAACTTTGATAAATTTGATTGCTTTGAAACAAAACGTCTAAGCTCATGACTGTAATGAAAACATGTCAAACAAATGGAGAAACATTTTAAAGTTATTGGTCCCTACAAAGCAGACTCTATTAGATAAGCTGTTACAAATGACTCTGTTGTTTCCGAACAGACTATCTCATACCTCTGCCCCAGCTTAAACTTGACTCATAGAGTATAAATACAGAAAAGGAAAATGACAAATCATTTTTGTGAACACTTATGCAATGTTTCATTTATATTTGACACTATGGTTACGGAGAAGAAGATTTTTAAAGATTTTAAAGTGAAAATAAGCCCCTCCCCTGTCCCACCCGTTTTTGGAGGTCCATCATAAATTCTTTAACAATTTACATGAAAGGGCACCAAAGGAACATTCATGCCAAATTTCATTTCAATTATGGACAATTTTAAAGTTATAATTTTCAAAATTCTGACCTAGATTGATGAGCTTGACTGATGACCTTGAACTTAGTACCAACAAAAAGGATTTGCCACAAGCAATGCACATGTGAAATATGAAGACTATATCATAACCAATCAAAAGTTATGGCCGACATAAGTTTTTGCAAGAAAAAAGAGAGCTTATGTAAAGCAAACAACATTAAGGCCCCTTTTCCCATGACAAGTTACAATTTCAATTTTCCAGAGTTTAAGGTCAAATGGATCCGATTTGCTACTCAAATATGAAATTTAATAAAATTCTGACTAAGAAAGAGAAATTGGCAAAAAACTTATTTTTACATTAAGGCCCCTTTTTCCATGACACAGCCTTGAATTCAGAAAATTAAACAAGAGGACCATGATGGTCCTGCATCACTCACCCAGGTATCTGTCTAAAATGATAACTATCAAATTTCCAAGCAAAAGTCATAATTGTACTTTTAAGATTTGTGGCCTCAAGAGTGTAAAGGAGAAAATTGTCACTAAGGAACCTTTTCCTATGATATCAAATGAATCCTTACCATTTTTAATAGGGTACATCCTTGTGACAAAAAAAAAAACATTCTGAACTATTTGTGGTCTCTAGATTGTAAACAAGAAAATTGTCATTAAGGCCCCTTAACCTGTGATATGGCACAGATCTTTCCCATTTTCAATAGGGTTCATCCTTGTGACCTGAAAAGTATTCTGACCAAGTTTCATGGAGATTGGACCATATTTGTGGCCTCTAGAGCATAAACAAAAAAATGTCATTAAGGCCCCTTTTCCTGTGATATGGCACAGATCCTTCCAATTTTCAATAGGCTTCATCCTTGTGACCTGACAAACATTCTGACCAAGTATCATGATGATTGAACCATATCTGTGGCCTCTAGAGCGTAAACAACAAAATTGTCATTGAGGCCCCCTATCCCGTGAGATGGCACTGATCTTTCCCATTTTCAATAGGCTTCATCCTTGAGACCTGACAAACGCTCTGACCAGGTTTCATGATTACTGGTTCATATTTGTGGCCTCTAGACTGTAAACAATTAAATTATTGACGTCTGACGGCACACAACAGACAACAGACATTCAATGATCATGATAGCTCACCTTGAGCACGATGTGCTCAGGTGAGCTTAAATAGGTGTCTTGGAAATTTCCTAAAAAGATACAATATGAAGTTTCATCCAATTAGGCCAAGGCGTTACTGAGATATAACGTCAGTTGGACGGACTGACAGACAGACGGCAGTTCGGAAAGACAAAAGCATGCACAAGCTGGCAACTATATGTTCCCCTGAAAATTTATCGGGTAGCATATTAAGTCCTGCCCTACCACCCCTATTTTTGGGGGTCAATCGAAATTTCTTGAACAACTTTAGAAGAAGGTCACCCAAGGTTCAAAAATGCCAAGTTTCATGGAAGTAGGGCCAATGGTTTGGGAAAAGAAGATTTTTTATAGTGAAAATAAGCCCTGCCCTGCCATGCCATGCCCTTATTAGGGGGGGTCAATCCGATTTCTTAAAAACAGAGTTAAGAGAAAGTTACCCAAGGATTATACATGCCAAGGTACATTGAAATCGGGCCATTGGTTTTGGAAGAAAAAAAGGGGGGGGGCCAAACCAAATTTCTTGAACAACTTTAAAAGAGGGTCACCCAAGGAACATTTCTATCCAAACTTTGGTCTAAAGCCACCAATCAGTTTTGGAGGAGAGGATGTTTTGAGAAACACACAGATGCATACACAGACACATTCATGGATGCACGACAAATACCCCAACATGACCATCGCTAAGCTGGCCTTTGGACAGTGGAGCTAAAAATCACTTTTGTTGCCATGGCAACCAGGGTTTTCAACCGATTTTAATTCTTTTGGGTATTTTGGAAGAGGACCACCAAGGGAACATTCCTGTAAAATTTGGTGTAAATCAGTCCAATAATTCAGGAGAAATTGTTTGAACAAGAGGACCATGATGGTCCTATATCGCTCACCATGTCTCTTTGACTTCTCCCTTAGCAAAATTAAATACTTGAAAGATCATTAAATTTTTCAAAGAAAAACATATCTCTATTTCTATGATTGCTGCATAATTTCTATCCTTTTCTAAACAAGTTTCATGTGACCTGGCCAACATTCTGACCAAGTTTCATAAAGATTGGGCAATATTTGTGGCCTCTAAAAAGAAAATAGTCAATTAGGCCCCTTTTCCCGTGATATGACATGGATCTTTCCAATTTTAAATAGGGTTCATCCTTGTGACCTAGCCATTATTCTGATTATGTTTCATGAAAATTTAATAGTATTTGTGGCTTCTAGAGCGTAAACAAGAAAATTGTCATTAAGGCCCCTTTTCCCGTGATATGGCACAGATCCTTCCTATTTTCAAAAGGGTTCATCCTTGTGACCTGCCCAACATTCTGACAAAGTTTCATGACGATTGGGCCATATTTGTGGTCTCTAGAGTGTAAACAAGAAAATTGTCATTAAGGCCCCTTTTCCTGTGATATGGCACGGATCCTTCCCATTTTAAATAGGGTTAATCCTTGTGACCTGGCTAACCTTCTGACAAAGTTTCACGAAGATTGGACCATATTTGTGGCCTCCAGAGTGTAAACAAAAAAATTGTCATTAAGGCCCCTTTTCCCGTGATATGGCACAGATGCTTCCCATTTTTTGATAGGGATCATCCTTGTGGCTTGGCCAACCTTCTGACCAAATTTCATAAAGATTGGGCGATATTTGTGGCCTCTAGAGTGTAAACAAGAAAATTGTCATTAAGGCCCCTTTTCCCATGATATGGCACAGATCCTTCCTATTTTCAAAAGGGTTCATCCTTGTGACCTGGCCAACATTCTGACAAAGTTTCACGAAGATTGGGCCATATTTGTGGCCTCTAGAGTGTAAACAAAAAAATTGTCATTAAGGCCCCTTTTCCCGTGATATGGCACAGATCCTTCCCATTTTTGATAGGGATCATCCTTGTGGCTTGGCCAACCTTCTGACCAAATTTCATAAAGATTGGGCCATATTTGTGGCCTCTAGAGTGTAAACAAGAAAATTGTCATTATGGCCCCTTTTCCCATGATATGGCACAAATCCTTCCCATTTTCAATAGGGTTCATCCTTGTGACCTGGCCAACATTCTGACAAAGTTTCATGAAGATTGGGCCATATTTGTGGCCTCTAGAGTGTAAACACTAAGATTGTTGACGCCCGACGAAGGACGACAGACGACGCACATTCAATGATCACAAAAGCTCACCTTGAGCACGATGTGCTCAGGTGAGCTAAAAAGGTAATGGACAACAGATGATGGACAATAAATGGATGAATGCCAGATGAATGGTGATCACAATAGCTCACATGAGCACTATGTGCTTAGGCGAGCTAAAACTGTTGCATTTCAAAGGCCCCATTTTCAATGACACAGCATCATATCATTTCAAACTAAAGAAATTTGAAAGAGCATGTCCTAAGGATCATTCTTGTGCAGTTTGGTTGACTTTGACCTGTAGATTAAGTGAAGAATATTTTTCTTTTATTATTCATCATATGGGACCTTTGTGGTCTTAGGTAGAGAGTTATCTGCAACAAAGCCCTATGGAGGAAGCAATGGACAGGCATTCAGTGATGTCAGTTTCCACAAAAAGTCCAGAGCATCACCTTCAAGCTCTGAAAATATTATAGTAGCAGTAAAAAAGGCGGAAGCTGAGGCAGCCAAGGTGAAAGTAAGCTTTGCTAAAAAATAAGCCACAATTTTGAGAGAAAGAGCAGAAATGGAAAAAAGGCAAACTCTGTAGAATGCGGTATTATCATTCCTAACAACAAAAGAAGAAGCAGCTGCAGAGACAAAAATTTGGCAAAATTAAGCAATCCAGATCAAGAAATAGAAATACCTCTTCCGAACAACAAGATCGATCCAAATGAACATATTTACAGGTTCTTAGAATCAAATTAGAACTTGGAACAACCATTACCAAATCAACTCAACTTAATACCAGAGAAATAGACCAAAAGCAAGCTTGTCAAGGACAATGAACTATCCAAATTCCTACTCAAAACAGATTTGATGCTTTCAAGACTAAATTCAACCAGAAATTGTCCCAGAATGGCACTTAATACCCCGCAAATGCTTTCAAAGTATGAGATATTTTGCAGGAGAGGCAAAAAATGATTCATATATAAAGTTAACTCTTGAGGGATTTGAGGCTTCAAAATTGTGTCTTGCAAAAATTCAACATGTGATAAATGTTTGTATAAAGTTTTAAAGCTATTTAAAAGACAAGAGGGCCATAGTGGCCCTTAATCGCTCACCCGAATTAACAATCTAAAAAAGTTTTTTCTAAGATTTGACCCTGTGACCTAGATTTTTACCCCACTTGACCCAATTTTGAACTTGTCTGAGATTTCATCAAGATAATCATTCTGACCAATTTTCAGATTGATTGGGCTTAAAATATGGCCTCTAGAGTGTCCACAAGGTTTTTCTAAGATTTGACCCCATGACCTAGTTCTTGACCCCACTTGACCCAATTTCAAACTTGTCTGATCTTTCATCAAGATAATCATTCTGACAAATTTTCAGGTTGATTGGGCTAAAAAAAATGGCTTCTAGAGTGTCCAAAAGGTTTTTCTTAGATTTGACCCCGTGACCTAGTTTAAAACCCCACTTGACCCAATTTTGAACTTGTCAGAGATTTCATCAAGATAATCATTTTGACCAATTTTCAGGTTGATTGGGCTAAAATATGGCCTCTAGAGTGCCCACAAGGTTTTACTAAGATTTGACCCTGTGACCTAGTTTTTGACCCCACATGACCCAATTTCAAACTTATCCGAGATTTCATCAGGATAATCAATTTGACCAATTTTCAGGTTGTTTGGGCTAAAAATATGGCCTCTAGAGTGCCCACAAGGTTTTTCAAAGATTTGACCCTGTGACCTAAATTTGACCCCACTTGACCCAATTTCAACTTTGTACGAGATTGCATCACCATAATCATTCTGACCAATTTTCAGGTTGATTTGGCTAAAAATAAGGCCTCTAGAGTGTCCACAAGGTCTTTCTTAGATTTGACCCCATGACCTAGTTTTTGACCCCACATGACCCAATTTCAACTTTGTCCGAGATTGCATCACGATAATCATTCTGACCAATTTTCAGGTTGATTTGGCTAAAAATATAGCCTCTAGAGTGTCCACAAGGTTTTTCTAAGATTTGATCCTGTGACTTAGTTTTTAACCCCACATGACTCAATTTGGAACTTGTCCGAGATTTCATCAAGATAATCATTCTGACCAATTTTCAGGTTGATTGGGCTTAAAATATGGCCTCTAGAGTGTCCACAAGGTTTTTCTAAGATTTGACCCCGTGACCTAGTTTTTGACCCCACTTGACCCAATTTCGAACTTGTCCAAGATTTCATCCAGATAATCATTCTGACCAATTTTCAGGTTAATTGGGCTAAAAATATGGCCTCTAGGGTGTCCACAAGGTTTTTCTAAGATTTGACCCTGTGACCTAGTTTTTGACCCCACTTGACCCAATTTCGAACTTGTCCAAGATTTTATCCAGATAATCATTCTGACCAATTTTCAGGTCAATTGGGCTAAAAATATGGCTTCTAGAGTGTCCACAAGGTTTTTCTTAGATTTGACCCTGTGACCTAGTTTTTGACCCCACTTGACCCAATTTCGAACTTGTCAGAGATTTCATCCAGATAATCATTCTGACCAATTTTCAGGTTGATTGGGCTTAAATTATGGCCTCTAGGGTGTCCACAAGGTTTTTCTAAGATTTGACCCCGTGACCTAGTTTTTGACCCCACTTGACCCAATTTCGAACTTGTCCGACATTTTATCCAGATTATCATTCTGACCAATTTTCAGGTTGATTGGGCTAAAAATATGGCCTCTAGAGTGTCCACAAGGTAAATGTTGACGACAGACGACGGACACCGGATGACGCACGACGGATGCCGGACATCACATAACCCCAAATGCTCACCTTGAGCACTTCATGCTCAGGTGAGCTAAAAAATGAATTACTAGTTTATGCGAACAAAAAAAAAAAAAAACAGAAGTTCAAGGGCAGATATTTCTTCAACCAGGAAGAGTTGGGACCTTAAAATTGCTTCTTGCTAAACTTCAACATGTGATAAATAGTTGTATAAAATTTCAGAGCTTTTGAAGGAAATCCGAAGAAGGAGTTTGCGACACAAAATTACAGTTATATGTGTGAAAAGAAAAAATTGTCTTAAGTTCAAGTGCAAATAATTCTTCGACCAGGAGGAGTTGAGATCTCAAAATAGCGTCTTGCAAAACTTCAACATGTGATAAATCATTGTATAAAATTTCAAAGCTTTTGAAGGGAAACTGAAGGAGGAGTTCGCGACACAATATTACCACACAAAATGTCCACAGACAGACGGACAGACAGGCGCACGGACAGACAGGCGCACGGACAGGCTGATTTGAAAGTGAATGAAAATAGAAGGTAATGAAAGTCACCATCATTCAGAATTCTGAGTTTTTCCAAATTGATACTTATTTACAAGCTATCATAAATATAACATTAATATAAAATTACATGGAAGAAGACTATTTATCACTTTAAAAGAAATAATAATTATTAAATTGACATTGTTAGATAAATTTTATTTTACCCATTATCTGAAAATTTTGACTTTAATTGATCTGAATTCCAAAAAGTCTTAGCAGACAACAAAGAAACAAGAAAAGCCCTAAACCGCTCACCAGATTTTTATTGGTCCAGTGGATCTCATCCAAGTATCTTTTTAGCAAAGTTTTATTCACATTTGCCTACTTATAAGGGCGCCCTGCAACGCCCATTTTATGGACCAATCACCATTTTCCGAACAATTTTCAAAAAGGGTCACCCAAGGAACATTCTGATAGTTTCATTGAAATCAGCCCATTGGTTAAGGAGATGTTGTTCAAAGATTTCAGGCTCAAAATAAGCCCCCCCTGCCATGTCAGTATGTATTATGGGCCAATCAAAATTTCATGAACAATTTTTGAAAAGGGTCACCCAAGGAACATTCTGATAAAGATTCATTAAGTTTGGCCCAATTGTTCAGGAGATGTTGTTCGACTCAAAATAAGCAATTGCTAGACAGATCTGACCCATTTTTGTAAGGAACTTACCTTGTAATGGTCCAATCATTCTCAACAAGTTAATCAGATATCAAGAGGCCCAACAGGGCCTTATCGCTTCACTGGCTTTAACATCTCTCTATTTTCATTAAACAAAGCTTACTTTGACTGAAAATAACACTTTGAAATCTTTTTAGAACTATTTTATAATGATTAAGTGGGTCTGACCCACATTGCACCAAAATTCTTAACATCTTTAACCTGTATACCTTTTACCCATCTAACTAGAACTGTCGTAGAGTGGACTCATACCCCCCACTATGGCATTGTCCTACCGGGGCTATGTCCCAGTACAAGTGCTTTTAGTACATGAGTTTTTTGCAACATGATAAAAACAAGATGATGTTACTTACCAAAATTGGTAACTCCCCTTATGGTAACTGAGTTTTGCAATTTTAAATTTTGACTACTCCCCCCCCCCTCCTTAAAAAGTTCAATGTGGCAAATTTGGTAACTCCCCATAAAGTAACTGAGTTTTGCAATTTTACATATGGACTACTCCCCCCCCCCCTCCTTAAAAAGTTCAAAGTGCCATAACTCTGAAACTAATGACTGGATCAGCATGAAAATTGCAGGTGCACAACTTCATATAATAGGAAACAACTTGATAAAATTTCAGCAAAATTGGTCGAAAACTGTGGAAGGAGAAGAGGACACAAAATTTGGACTACTTCCCCTCTCCTTAAATAGTTCAAAGTTCCATAACTCTAAAACTAATGACTGGATCATGATGAAAATTTCAGGTGCACATCTTCATATGATGGGAAACAACCTGATAAAATTTCAGCAAAATTGGTCCAAAACTGTGGGAGGTGAAGAGGACACAAAATTAAAATTTAAGTTAAGAGTTAATCATGTATACCAAGATTCATTAAAATGATTCCAATTTATTGGGTGAAGATTTTTCGAGATTATAAAGTGAAAATTGGCCCAACCCTGTCACAAACTAATTTATGGGCCCATCAAAATTTCTAGTCCAATTTAAGTCAAAGTGAACCTAAGGAATATTCATGCCTAGATGAATTAAAATTGACCCCCAAATGAGCGTAGAAGAATTTTAAATATTCAAATGTGATACAAGAGCTTTGCAGCGCCCGATGGCGCTTGTCAGTAACCTTGGCTAGTCAGTAACGTGAGCTTGGATGATAGCTAAAAGTAATTCAAACAGACAGACAGACAGACAACTGGTGCCATAACATAGTATGACCTTTTGAGTGTAAATTGAAAATGATTTTATGCACAGTTATTTTGCATGTTTAAGTTCATTCCAACTCAGTGTGACCAGTTGCTCACAAAAGAAATATAGTGAATTTCAATCAATTCAAGGGCAGATAATACAAGAAAGACCCAAGCTTTTTGAATTTCTGAAGTCTTATGCTTAACCAAATATCAGGGTTACATCATGGCAAGATTCATTTCAATCCAATTATATTTGTAGGAGTTGTGCACACACACACACAAAAATCTTTAATTTTAAACTATTTTGTGAAGTAAAGGGCAAATAAATCAAGAACTACTTTAAATATGAAAATAAATTTAGTCCTAAGCACAAATAGACAACCTACAGAGTCATTATGGCAAGTTTCCTTTCACTCACATCCAAAATGTAGGAGAAAATGAGCTGCCAAGAAATTTTGTTTTTCATCAACTCAAGGGCAGATAATCCAAGATAAGTCAAGAATGACTGGAGCATTTTGAATTGAAAGTCTTATACAAAACAAGACATCATAGAGTCATTGTGTGTAGTTTCAGCTCATTCCCATTGATAGTTTAGGAGGAGTTGCGCACACAAAAAACAGTGATTTTGGTTATATTCAAGGGCAGATAATTCAAGATTTCTCAGGAATGACTGAAGCAATTTGAATTTCAAAAGTCTTATGTACAACTAGACATCATAGGGAGTAATTATGCCAAGTTTCAGCTCATTCCCATTGATTGTTTAGGAGGAGTAGCGCACACAAAAAATTGCTAATGGACGGACAGACGGACGGACGACCGAGGCCATAACATAATACGACCCTTCGGTCGTATAAAAAAGCCTCCAACTGCCAAGCCCATATCTAAGGTGAATCAAAATTTCTTAAAACAATTAATGTCAAGGGTCATCTGAGGAACATTCATGCCAAGTTTCATTGAATTCGGCCCAATGCTTTGGGAGGAGCAAGTTTACAAAAATTTTCAAGTGAAAATAAGCCTACCCACCAACCCCCAAAACCCATATTTAGGGGACAATCAAAATTTAAGAAAAGGGTCACCCACAGAACATCCATGCCAAGTTTCATTGAAATCGGCCCAATGGTTTGAGAAGAGAAGATTTTTAAAGATTTTATCGTGAATCTGAGCCCAGCCTTGCCACGCCCATATTTGGGGGTCAATCAAAATTCTTTTATCAATTTAAGGAAAGGGTCACCAAAGGAACATCCATGCAAAATTTCAATGAAATTAGCCCAATGGTTTTTGAGGAGAAGATTTTATAGTGAAAAATGTCGTGCCCTGCCACACCACATTTGGGGATAATTTTAAAATTTCTTTAACAATTTTAGAAGAAAATCACCCAAGGAGCATTTCTACCAAGTTTTGTTAAAATTGGCCCAATGATTTGGGAGAAGAGGTTTAAAGAAAAAGTTTACACACCCATGCAGGGACTGACACACGATGGACACACCGCCATGACAATAGCTTAAAACTGTGAACTCTAGAGCGTAAACAATCAAAAGTTAATAGACAGACACCTGACAGGAAAACCTGTACCGCAATAGCTCTTCTGACCTTCAGTCAGTAGAGCTAAAAATGAGAATTTGGTGATCAAGAGGTGCCCAGTTGTCAGTTTAAGGGGGAGGCATTATACAGCACTAACCTGAAGTTAAAAGTAGCCTTGGAATGAAATATATATTACAATATTCTAAAAGATGTTGGAGATGTTTGGTCCTGAAACAAACAAGAGCTGTCACTGTAAGATGACAATGCCCCCGACACCGCTTTGATTTTAAATTATGGCCAATCTATGTTGAAGGTCAAGGTCATCCAGGAGTCAAGGTCACCAAAGTATGTGCCTACAGAAAGGTAATGTACCAAGGAATGTTGTGGTAAAGTATGATGCGAATATGTTAAGTAATAAGGAAGTTATGGCCAATGTTAAAGTTTTTGGACGGAATGACGGACGGACGGACAGACGGACAGACGGACGGACGGACGGACAAGTCAAATTTATGATGCCTCCCTATCGGGGGCATAAAAAGTCATTTACAACGGCTTGTTGTATGAAGCCTGCCTCAAGCGACCTAAAGCATTATGACATTGCTCCTACATACACTTAACAACTTTTCATTTCAAATCGCTGCAAAAACATTTTGTTTCCAAAAGAAATTAAGGATTGGAATTTTGTTCAAATCATTATGAAAGATCTTCAAGATTATCAAATGTATCTTAAAGTGCACATGCTGTTTGGGAAAGCAATTTTTTGTAATTTGACATTGACATGGATATATGGAAATTTCATCAAGTAATGCATGGCAAATCATATGAACTTCTTGAGTTACAATAGCTGTTTGCAAAACAATCAACAGTCATCCATTTTTTTGTCATATTAAGAAAAAAAAGGCTTTTGATGGGTGTCAAAGAACTTTTTTTGAAGAGTATACATATAATGACTCATTATCGAGAATCATTTGCTATGTTAAAACTAAATAGACAGCGAGAAACTCGTCATAAGAGGTGGTTTTATGCAGTAAAAATGGACATGGCAAAATATGGCAATGAGGTGATTAATATCATCAATGATGAAGAATAACAATTGATCTGTCTTTATATCAGATCGTTCTGAAACCTTACAATTATCACAAGGATGATTTTCCTTTAAAACTCATTTCATTCCATTTCATTAAATGGGAAGTAGGAAGTGGAATTAAAAATATTTGATGACCAGGGGCCCGTGTAACTAAACTTCTCGCAAAATAATTAATCATAGTCAAAATCACAAATCCTACCTTGTGTTTCCATTTATTATTAGATTCTGCCTTGAAATATTTCATTGGAATTGTCTTAGATGACGATTCCAATGATATGATGCATGGGAGAATTCCTTATTTAGTTACTACTGTAGAAGCAAATTTAACTGGATATGGTAGATCTTTCTCATTCTGCTGATACAAACTATAAAGACAACCAAGTACATTTTTTTTTTAAAGATTTTCCACATCTAGCAAATTGCCGGCACCTTCTCTGCTTTAAACCTAATTCAAACTGGTCACATATTAACAGAATTATTAACAATTTTCTGAAAATGTTGGGTCAAATGGTTCTCTGCTGTGCTTTTTGCATGACAGATTAAACATTTTTGATCAGTCACATGAAAAGAAAATTTCCAATCCTGGCTGACCAGAGATGATTCTTCTCATTCTTCATAGATTTCCTTAATCTCGAATGTTAATTCGACCTAATTCTCTTTAAGTTTCTTAAATGTAAACAATAAATGTATTAAGCAACCATTTCTGCGATTACCTTTTTTTGGTGGTTCCATTTGTGGTCCCTTAATACAATGTTTTACTGTATCTATTAAACTAAGCTCTGAGGCAGTCACTTTTCATATGACAGATCAAACCTACATCAATATTGCACAATTAACAACAACATATGAAGCACTAATATCATCTTGTTTTCCTTGTTTTCTTTTTGTCCTCCTCTTCTAGGTATATAGGCTTCACAGAACTAGGTTTGAATTTTCTGAAATAGAAAGGATATTACAACCTCTTATTTCGAAGTCAAGATGGAGTTCTCACAGAGATTTCTCCATTCATCCATAACCAGACTACAAAGTCTGGTTCAAAATTTAAATTAAAAAAATCTCATAAACACCCAATCAAAAAAATGAAATTGAATAAAATATCAGAAAATGAACTAGAAAGCCATGAATGGCTTGAGTCGCTCCACAGGCTTGAAATTCTTGTAAAGCAAATAAAAGTTTTGACTAGATTTTTAGATTTTTTGATTCTACTGATGTTGAAAATGATTTTCAAAGTTTCAACTATATAACATAGAGAAATGACCTTCACCCATAAAAGACACATTTTTCATCTAATGACAATAATTTTTGCTTGCATGAAAATGGGTCACCCAAGGATCTTAAAAATGAAGTTTGATTGATATCCATCACTTACATTCTGAGAAAATGATTTTCAAAGTTTCCACTATATAACATTTTGAGTAATGACCTCTGCCCATAAAATGCACATTTTTCATACGATCACAATAATTTTGGTAGACTAATAAGGGGTCTCTCAAGGATCATTCCAGTGAATTTTGGTTGATATCCATTGATTACGTTCTGAGAAAATGATTTTCATAGTTTCCACTATATACCATATAGAGATATGACCTCCGCCCATAAAATACATATTTTCCATCCAATCAAAATAATTTTTAGTAGCATGATAAAGCGTCACTCAAGGATCACTCAAGTGAAATTTGGATGATATCTGTCTATTAGATTCCGAGAAAATGATTTTCAAAGTTTCCACTATATGACATATAGAGAATTGACCTCCGCACATAAAATACATATTTTTCATCGAATCACAATAACTTTTTGTAGACTGATAAAGGGTCACTCAAGGATCATTCCAGTGAAATTTTGTTGACATCCATCAATAACATTCTGAGAAAATGATTTTCAAAGTTTCCACTATATAACATATTGAGAAATGACCTCCGCCCATAAAATGCACATTTTTCATCGGATCACAATAATTTTTTGTAAACTGATAAAGGGTCACCCAAGGATTATTAATGTAAAATTTCATTGGTATCCATCGTTTAGAATCTGAGAAAATTCACTTTTTACCATATTTGGAAATTAGCCACGCCCATTAAATCCATGTTTTTCATTGGATCAAAATTTCTTGAACAACTTTGAAAGAGGGTCACCCAAGGATCATTTCTGTGAAGTTTGGTTGAAATCCATCCAGTAGTTTCTGAGGAGAAGATTTTTAAAGAAAAAGTTTACGACCGGACGCACGGACGCACTGACGCACGGACAGACGCACGACGGACACAACGCCATGACAATAGCCCCAGTGGCTTTCAGCCAGTGGAGCTAAAAATTGTTTCCATGATATTTTTCTTCTAGAGCATCAAAACAAGGATCTGATATTGAGGACAAAAACATGTTTCAGGTGAAATCATCTTACATGTTGAATAACTTTTTATTTTTACAAAGTTTCCGAAAGGAACATTTTGTTCCTACTAATGAGAATCTTTTTTTTCAAATTGATTAAGTCATTTCACAACAGTTTAGATGAATTACAGATGGAAATCAAGAGGCAAAAAGACACAAAATATGTGAAAAGGGAGACATCGCTTGTGTACAATCAGTTTTTCCCTTTATCACAATGTTTTCCACATCTTTTTATACTCCAGCACAGGATTGACCAAGTTTGTTATAAAGAGTTACCATCAGAGCTACTGATGGGGGGAGGGAGGGGCTATTTGGGATTTCACATTAAAATATTTTAGCAATATCAAGCATGGTTTTATTGACCAAAATCTGACCCCTGCTATTACGATGAATAACAAGAGCCGTCAGAGACGGATTATGCTCCCCGAATAAGGAATTGTCACAAAAACAAGAGCCATGTTGGACATGGACATCCCCCGCCACAAAAGCTTGATAGTAAACTGAAGCCTAATAGATTCTTTTGTACTGTCAGAGATTTGCCTCCTATTAAATCTCAGTATTAAAAATAACAAAGGGCAATAACTCCAAAATTATGCAAGCAAAAGTTATAGTTCTGGTGTATTGCACTTCTCCTCCATGAGATCTATCCACCCATAAAGTTTCAAGTTGATAACTATTATACTTTAGGAGATATGCTCCAGACAAAATCTAAGTATCAAAAATAACAAGAGCCATGTCGGACATGGCAAAAGTCCCCTACCGGCTTTGTTTGTCTCAATGTTTTCCCAAGCCAATTCTATCAGGGACGTCAAAACCAGGTCTTGTTTTGGAAAGGGTTAAACAAGACTTACATGAGTTGTTGTCTCTGCTGTGCCCACTATACAATTCATGCAAGCAATAGACAGATGCAAGAAATAGTATCAATAACAGTTACCTTGTCTGATCCAAGATGTTTTCTTCAGTCTTGTTGGTAAGAAATGAGAACTTTCACTGGAGGTGATTAATACTGCTGCATCACCACCCTGACTAACATGGCTTATAAATTTTTTTACATTTTAAAACAGGTTTCATCAAGTTAGCTTGCTTAGTTATTAAGTTATTGCAGGATCCATTTTTTGCCATATTTTCACTATTTCCGTTACCATAGCAACCGCACTTTTTGTCAAAGAACAAAGATAAAATGATGTGCATAATCTACACATTGCCATCTAGTCATATACCAAGTCTCATCAAATTAGCTTGCTTACTTATTAACTTATCGCAGGATCCAATATTTTTTGCCATATTTTCACTATTTCCGTAACCATAGCAACAACAATTTTAGTCTAAAAACAAAAATTAAATGATGTGCATAATCTACACATTGCCATATAGTCATATACCAAGTCTCCTCAAACTAGCTTGCTTAGTTATTATCTTATCGCAGGATCCCATTTTTGGCCATATTTTCACTATTTCTGTAACCATAGCAACCTCAATTTAAGTCGAAAAACAAAAATAAAATGATGTGCATAATCTACACATTGCCATCTAGTCATATACCAACTTTCATCAAAAACGCTTGCTTAGTTATTAAGTTATCGCGGGATCCAGATTTGAGCGGACAGACGGGCGGACAGACGGACAGACGGACAGACCGACGGACAGACGGAGGGCAAACCTATAGTCCCCTCCGGTGTGAACACCGGTAGGGGACTAACAAAGGGCAGTAACTCCAAAATTATGCAAGTAAGAGTTGTAGTCCTTGTGCATAGCACTTCTCCTCCATGAGATCTATCCACCCATAAAGTTTCAAGTTGATAGCTATTATACTTTAGGAGATATGCTCCAGATATAATCTAAGTATCAAAAATAACAAAGGGCAATAACTCCAAAATTATGCAAGCAAGAGTTGTAGTCCTTGTGCATAGCACTTCTCCTCCATGAGCTCTATCCACCCATAAAGTTTCAAGTTGATAGCTATTATACTTTAGGAGATATGCTCCAGACATAATCTTAGTATCAAAAATAACAAAGGGCAATAACTGCAAAATTATGCAAGCAAGAGTTGTAGTTCTTGTGCACTGCACTTCTCCTCCATAAGATCTATCCACCCATAAAGTTTCCAGTTGATAGCTATTATACTTTAGGAGATATGCTCTGTGGTCAGATTTCAAAGACTCAAATAAGCTGTTATCTTATTCAGCTAACAAAAAGGTAACAAACATTAAACCCCCTTTTCGCATGACATATTTTAAGACACAAATTTCAAATAGTTTAGGGTAAAGAGCATCTGATTTGCTACTCAAATGTGAAATTTCATCAAATTCTGAGCATAAGACTAGGAGAAATGAAAGAATAACTGTATTTTACGTGATAACGTAAAGGTAACAAACATTAAGCTCCCTTTTTCCATGATATATATTTTTTTACGTTAATTTCAAATTGTTTATAGTAAAGGGCATCTGATTTGCTACTCAAATATGAAATTTCACTAAATTCTGACTGTTAGACTAGGAAAAATTTGGGAAAAACTGTTTTTTACCCTAAGTCCCCTTTTCCCGTGACGAGGCCTCAAATCCAAAAACCGTCACAGATGCATCATCACTATATCATAGGGAGTTCACATGGTAAGTTTCATTCAATTTGGCCCAGGGGTTATGGAGAAATAAGTGGGGACGGATGGACGGACGGACAGACGGACGGACAGAATTACGGACAGACGGACAGACAAAGCGGCGGCTATATGCTCTCCCTTCGGGGAGCATAAAAATCTTGTTATTCCTACTCGGCTTTGCACGTGCTTTCAAAGGAATGAATAACAAATGCTATTGAATATATTTTGTTTATTGATAAAATATGTAGGTAACAAGAGTTGTTTGTAAAACATTTATGCCCCCAATAAAAGCAGGTCATAAGCCTTTTCTTTGTCAATCAACAAAGGGCAATAACTCACAAAATAAGATGAGTAGAGTTATGGTTCTTGTGCACTGCACTTCTCCTCAATGAGATCTATCCACCTAAGAAGTTTCAAGATTCTAGCTTGCAAACTTTTTGAGATATGCTCGGGACAAAAATCAGTCTACAGACAGATGAATTTTGTTTGTTTGAATTGGGTTTAATGCTGCTTTCAACATTATTTCAGTTATAACGTGCCAACTGGAGTACCTAACAATGGATTCCTCGTATTTCTCACACCAGTACTACCATCACATCCTTTCCTAGCCTCCAACTGCTATCCCACATAGGTCTAAAGGACGGACTGACAGACCGGCCGACAAGTGCAAAGCAATATACCCTCTCTTCTCCAGAGGGGGGCATACTTATAATTTAAGCATTTTTTCCACAGAGGTCAAATTCGGGTCAAATAAACCAAAGTTTACTTACAAAAATCTTCTAAGGTTGTTAGTCATTAGAATTGTCTCAACAAGACGACTCAAATGAGTACCCACAAGATAGGGCCTTAATGGGAAAAAAAGATTTAAAATTGGCAATACCCTACTTATCTGTACGTCTGGTTAACACTTACGCATATGGTGATGCTGGAACTCCCACTATAACTAAATGTTTGCCTTGGTGAAACTGTCTCCACATGCTCTGAAAGGAGTTGGATCAATTAACATTAATTCTTTAACTGTTTACAGCATATTCATGCCGTAACGGTAGATTTTGTACGGTGAGCTGTGCAATATATATTCATATATAGATTCCCTAGCTCACTTTTAAAAATACACCTATAAAAATAGTTTTAGCAGACAGCATGGCCAGATTGCGTAACAAAAAGTTAATTTAACTCAGTCTAAAGCTTAAAAACAACTCTAGATTCAAGACTCAAAAATGTTTGCGAAGGTTATTGAAATGTTGCCTCACTTTGCACATGCACTCGGATAAAAAGTGGGATAAAACAATTGAAAGATGGAAAAAGTTTTGCATCTTGAACACACCTTAACACATGGGTTAAATTATCTTTTTGTTATGCAATTGGGCCTATGTTAATTGACTAAGATCAGTCTACACAAACATGCAGTGTCATCTAACCCTCCTCTACCTGCTTTCTTTTTAATTATTCTGAGAAAAACTTAAGATAAAATGGTTGAAATATCTCTGAAATTGGCAATCATTTCAGAATTTTAAATTCATAAGGTATAGGGTTAATTTGTAAAATGTAAAATGTTACAATGTTTGTTTTTGTGAGCAAATAGCCATTAAAAATATCCTTTTTCTTATACTTGTGTAAGACCACTTTTGAAAGGTTTCATCTTAAAACACAAAATTGGAATAAATTCACTTTTTGTGGCAGATAAGAAGATTGAATGTAAGGGAGGTGTGAGAAAATCTGTTAAAAGATTTTCTTTGAGACTTTGGTTCTTAAATTAGTCTAGCATTGAGAAACAATCTTTAAAGCTGATTCATCTCTATGCTTCACACCATAATGAGATACTATGACAATTCTTACACACCTTATGGAAACCTCTAACATCCAAGTCCCACAACTTGTAACACTGAAATAACAAGATTGAATAAACATGAACCACCTTTTGGTATAAATATAAAATTATAACACAATGACATAAAATGTACTTTTACAGGTAGTTAAAGGTGTACGTTAACGGACAAACCCTGGGCATTAAATGGGAGAAAATGTGGATTAAAAAGTAAATTCAAATGCCGTTAACGCCTGGCTTTTTTCACTTATATATCCTCAGTCTGGGCCTATACACTAATTCAGTTTCTTTGTCTAACAATAATATGGAGCATGAAGACGTTGATCCTATTCCCGTGTTAATTTTTGTGACGTCATTTATTTACCAAGCAAGTTGGCATAAGCAAAATTGACAGTGCAATGCATTACATAATTTTTTGGGCACATTATTGGTATTCATGCTAATTTTAAAGCGTTCCTATTCATTATTTCATAGATCTGTATGAATAAATACTAAAGTTTTTCTTTTTATACAATAAGAGCCTCAATTCACGTTCTTTCAGGTGTTAACATTTGCAGACAACCTCAAAAATGCTTTAACGCCCTCTTGTTCCCACTGGGACGTTAAACCATTTTCAGGTCTCTGCAAATGTTAACGCCCTCAAAAATATGAATTAACCCCAAAATGGCATAAAATGTATATATGAAATATCAAGAAACTACATAGAACTTTTTTCGCAATGAAATTCATATGTCATGTGTTTTTACTGTGTTCACAGATAGCTCTGCCCATATTTTACTTAATGTCATCTTAAGCGGTAATGTTGGTAATTTTGATGTCTTATAACCCACATGCTAAATGACGAACTACGCTTTCAGTGAAATTCTCCCAACACCAATATCAATACATATTCATTAATTTTACATCCACTAAAAGGTTTTAAAATTATTTTTACGCCTAGAAATGGGTAATAAAACTATTTTTTTTAAGGAACAGGCAGATACAAATATGATTTTTCAATTTGTAGTCACTAAATTTTTGTATTAATTTCTAGAAAATCAATTAGGGGTTGAGTAAGAGTGGAATGTTCTTTCCATTTCAATTTATTTATCTTTATATTTCATCTATGTGGAATTATGGTAAGAACTTTCCTTATTGCTTTCTTTCATATAATCATTATATATTAAAATGAAATGTTTTCCAAATGATACTCTTCTATGCATGTGTTCTTGTGCCCAAAAGGGGGAGTGGGAGTGATACCATTTACAAAATTTGCGAACGATTTTAACCCTGAATGCAGGGCAGTTGATCCACTTTCATCAAAACTCACCTTAGCAATTTGTTTCCATGTCTGAAAGTCTGTGGTTGTGTTCATATAAATGTACATGACAGCTGTTTGTGTCTGTAAGGATAGAAAATCGTTATTAAACCCTGTCATGCTGAACCTGATATATTCCTGCTTTGGCAGGCGGTATAGACAAAGATCATCCTGCACATCTGTATAGCCTGATCATGGTCTTTACCACCTTATTTCCTTTTTAGATAAGTTTAACAAGAGCACCACCTACGGATGCAATGTTGCCTGCAGGTGCAGGATAATGCAATAAATCTGGGTCGAAAATGGAGCATAACTCTTACAACAAGAGCATGGCCTACAGGTGCACAAAGTTTCATTTTTTCATAAATTTGACCTTGAAAAATGACCTCCACTGATGACCTTGAACTAGGTACCAACAAAAAGGTCTGGTCCCAAACAATCATCATGTGATATATGAATACTCTATCGCTTACCATTCAAAAGTTATGGCCAATCTAAACGTTTTTTTTTGTGCACCGCTGGAGGCGGTCGTATATTCGCGTCATCTTCTCCATCTGTCCATCTGTCCGTCCACTTTTCTCGTGAGCTCAACTCCTCCCTCATTTATAGACCGATTTGGATGAAACTTTCACAAAATGTTCCTTGTCACCTGACCATGCGCATTAAGTGTAGGTTTGGTGAATTTCAGCCGTGCATGGAAAAAAGGGCCTCCTTGTAAAAAATATTGTGAACGCAACAACTCCTCTCTCATTTATGGGCAGATTTTGATGACACTTTCACAGAATGTTCCTAGTCACCTGACCATAGGCATGAAGTCACAGTTTTGTGAATTTCAGCTGCATCATGGAAAAAGGGGCCTTCAGGTAAAAAATCTTGAGAACAAAACTCCTCCCTCATTTATGGACCAATTGGATGAAACTTTCACACAATTTTTCTAGTCACCTGACCTTGCGCATGAAGTCAGTTTTGTGAATTAAAGCAGTGTTATGGTAAAATGGGGCCTTCATGTAAAGAAATCTTGTGAATTCACATTTTCCTTAATTTATGGACCGATTTGGATACAACTTTCACACAAAAAATTCCTAGTCACATGACCTAGTGCATATTGTCATGGTTTGGTGAATTTCAGTAGTGACATAGAAAAAGGGGCCTTTATTTAAAAAATCTTGTTCATACAACTCCTACTCCATTTATGGACCGATTTCAATGAAACTTTAATAAAATTTTCCTTGTCAGCTGACCTAGCGCATATTGTAAAGGTTTGGTGAATTTTGGCAGTGTCATAGAAAAGGGGTTTTCTTGTGAAAATTCTTGTGAACCCTCCGTTTTTTTTACTTATTTTAAGGAACTTTCTATGAAATTTTCATTGTTACCTGAATTTGTGCTTGTTGTTGCAGTTAAGTGAATTTCAGCCGTGTCATGGAAAAAGGGGCCTTCATGTCAAAGTTCTTATTATCATTATTATTAGTTGCAGTTTAAAGAGGCGTAAACCCCATTCATCAATCAAACATAACAAACAGTTTGAACTTTAAAATCTAAAAAGGTAGTCTTCAAATGTTTTGAATTTTGTTCTGTAAAAATAAGTAGTGTCTACAATTATTTTCCTGAAATAGCAGCAAACAGGCGGCGTATATTGTGACTATGGCACTCTTGTTTAACAATTTTGACCTTGAAAAATTACCTTGACTGATGACCTTGAACTTGGTACCAACAGAAAGATCTTGTCCAAGGCAATCATCATGTGAAATATGAAGGCCAAATCACTTGCTATTCAAAATTTATGGCCAATGTTAGTTTTATTTCTTTTTAACAAATTTGACCTAGAAAAATGACCTTGACTGATGACCTTGACCTTTGTTCCTTCAGAAAGGTCTTATCCCAAGCAATCATCATGTTTAATATGAAGGCTCTATCACTAACCATTCAAAAGTTATGACCAAGCTTAAATATTTCATGCCATGCAATGCCTACGTCATTTATTCCGAGGTGATTATAATACCTCAGGATTTCTTCCGAAATAGCCTAGCTCAAAATGCTTCCAGAGTTATTCCCCATTGATAATCTGCCAAGTTTCATGAAGATATCTTCATTAACAACAGAGATGGGACCAAGGTTAAAGTTTGTCGCATCAACACCAATGCCAACATCAACACCAATGTGAACAAAGCCAAGGTGTTCATAATACCTAAGAAACCTCCGAAACATCCAAGCTAAAAATTATATTTACAAAATAAGTACTGACTCACAATAAGTTCATCCAGTGCTTTCTGCACTTTGATCTAAATGCTTTATCTCAGATTTTTACTTAGGATTACAAGGGTTAAGTAAATGTTACCAGTTAGGTGATAAGGGATCATCTGGATCTTGGGTAAATCATCACTTTAGTCAGACTGTGCAGGCTGAGTTTTGTAGATAATCCAGAATAACAGATAAGAGGGGGTAGAGCCTGTCTAAAATCGTTTTTTTTCTAAATGAAACCCTATGTTGTTGATACTCATTTGAATTGTCTCCACATCAAAGTGATGTTGGCCTCCATTTCTTGACGGTAAGCTCTAACTGTGATGTCATAAATATGATGTCATTTAATCAATTCTGACATCACAATTACATATATTCATGAAAATGTCATTAAGTGATCATTTAATCGGTACCCAAAAGTTTTATACTGTACACCACTACACCTCATACAAAATGAGCAATAAACAATTGACTTGAATTTATCAATCACCCCTCATATGTTGACAACAACTTCTTTTATTCAAAAAATAAATTTTTGTAATTGAATGTTGCATTTTTACTGTGAAAATAGTCAGGTGGCGAGAACTGGTACACAGTGAGAATTGGTCTCCAACCAGTTGTTGAATGTCTTTCTTACCTCTGTTTTTGGAATGAAGTCATTAGAACAAGGATCCTTGGTATGGTCCAACACTTTAGCATTTTGTATCAGATCTTCTATCAACTTTTCATACTCTGCATTCTTCATTCTGTGGTTAAAACAAGTTTTAATTACAGTCTTGACTGACTTCTACTTATCTCTTTTTTTACTATTTCAATGGCGATAAGAACAAAGGCAATATTGTAGATTACAAATCGTATTGAATTCAATATATTATTAACATTACAAAGCAGAGGAAACTTTAGGATAAGGAGAAATTTCTATAATGAAATTTAAATTCCACCCTTTATCCCTCTCAATTCAAAATTTATTTAAAACAATTTTCAAATTTTAAGACATGTAAACCAATCTGAAGCTTTTACTGAAATTATCAATTAGAAAGTAAAAGCTAAGATCAGACTGCTCTTCTTTGCAGGCTGATCTTAGTCTATACTGCCTGCAATAGCTTTATGTAGAACTGGAGACTATAGTGAACAACAGAAGGAGAAAAGTCAATAGATCATCTCCCTTAGACATTGGGAAGGTTTATTATATCTCTTTTGAGGCCAAATGCCGTAAGAGCTGGGGCATAGAACGTTTTTCTACACAAAGTTCCTTAGTGACTTAGGCCTAGCTCACAACTTTCCCACTAAA
Organism: Fragum whitleyi; assembly: GCA_948146395.1. Lineage (NCBI taxonomy): Eukaryota > Metazoa > Mollusca > Bivalvia > Cardiida > Cardiidae > Fragum > Fragum whitleyi. Next base: position 19,822,682 of record OX411548.1, on the reverse strand, counting down.
CGACCAGGTGCCATTATGCTCATTAATTTAGAGCTCAGACATTGTTTGCAAAAGTTAATCAGTGACTTTTACCTTTGACTACCTTTGATTTTAATTATTTTTTTCAACCATGGTGAAAAAGAGGTTCCTAAAAGGCAGAAACATATTTAACTATCTATGAAGCATACCTGTTAACATCTTTTAACTTCACATTTGGTTTAGACTGAAATTTATGGTTTTGGAAGTAAAGTTTCTGGAAATATGGGTTGATGTTAAGACCTTTGGCCCCAAAATGGTATGTACGAGATACGTCGGGGATGATACATTCCCGATCTTTACGAATCATGTTGTGCCTCATCCACATATCCCAGTCCCATCTCTGAAATAAATCAAACAGATAGCAGAGTTACATATATGTGACCCTTCACACGAAAAGGGATCATCTGGGAAGTGTGTAAGGTGTCGATCCTAGTCAGACTGCGCATATTGCGCAGACTGACTAGGGTAGAACCTTTTGCACTTTTCTTATTTTCTGAATCTAGAATGAATTATCTACCTTCAAATGAAAGAATGAAATGAGACCTCTGGTTGATCTATATTGGACCAAATCTCTTTTCCAAATATTTATTTCAGAGAATTCCCAGATGGTCCCTTTTTGAGTGGCGGGTCATATATAAAGAAAAACCATTTGTTTCAGTGTAAGATCAAAAGTGGCGGGGGCCTCATGTGAAATAGAGCTTTTGTTGTTCCCAAAATAAAATTTTAATAGATCATACTCGGGAAAACAAAAAAAATATTCTATTTCTTTAATGCAAAATTAAGACAAAATGTGAAAATTTTGGGACCAATTTTCTTAAAGCAGTGTATAACTTTTTGATAATTGCACTTGTTTAGCCATAAATTATCTAATGATAATCTACTGCTATATTTTGATAATCCATCGAAAAGATTAATGAAAGAGGGTTTGAAATGGACTTTAATTCCAAAATGTTTTAACAAACACTTTATCAAACCCTATGTTTAGGGTACTCAATGGAATCTTTTCAAATGTCTCATTGAGATGACTCAAATGAGAACCCACAACAGATGATTACTAAAATAATGATATTAAAATGACTTTACTCTGTCTTATCTATACCTCTGCAATAGATCAAAGATTCAAGCCAAACTATTGCAGACATGTGTTTATAATGATGACAATCTTTAGCCTCTTTTAATTCATAAAAGCATCCAGGCCCTTTTTGTACTCAACATAGAATTTACTTATTTGATATAAAAGATTTATTTCTGCAGAAATGAAATTGTAAATGTATGAAAATGAATGATTATTTTAGTAATTTGCTGCATCAATTTGGTTTTTTTTTTGGGGGGGGGGGGGTGTTATTTTTGAAGTAAAACAATGAAACAAAAAAGTTTACGTAAATTCTAAGTTGAGAATGAGAAAAGTTTCACAACCTTAGGCCCAAATGGTTTGAAGAATTTACCTCTGCATGAGCTTAAAAGATATGCGACAAAGTATTTCAAATATGTTTCTAAGTGCACAACACTCTACACTCTTAACTAATAGCATGTCAGAATTTTGGGAGTATCTCTATTAGTTGTTCCCTTCCATTGGGTTTTGGGGCAGATTTTGCTTAGAAAAATAAATTTTTGATCAAATGCAATGTTGTGATCATTCATGGAATTTTCTCATCAAGATGATTCATTTATAGATTCTTATGAATATCCAAAACAAGGACACCACCTACAGGTGCCAATGCTCCACAGTTGAGGGCTGGATGGTAGATAAAACTAGAGGCGCTTGAGCGCCTGATTTGCTCCACAGGCCCGAATATCCTGATAATGATTATTAGAGGATGCTAAGGCTGTATAAAACGAAGATCATACCCGTGAAAATTGTTTGAAATCCAAAAATAAAAATTTCAACACTATCAGAATGTTACTCCACAATATACTGGTACTTTGTCCACAAAACTTTGATTGTACATCTTTCCACTTTTCATTAAACACCGCTATAAAGGTGTTATAGCGCGGTTTTATTGACCCTGGCTATTTAGATGAATAAGAATCGGATTATTCATACTTGGCTTTGCATGTGCTTTCATAAGAATGAATAACAAGCAATATTGAATGCAATATATTTCATTTATTGATGAAATATGTCGGTAATTGTTATTTAAGCATTTTTTCCACAGAGGTCAAACTCAGGTCAAATAAACCACAGTATACTTCACAATAATTGTTTGTCATCAAAACAAAATTCAGACTAATGATGATAAGAAGTAAAATATTAAATCCAATTTATTTATTCTGCCCATTGCCTTAGAGTGCAGTCAACTCAGCTCTTTCTACCCCAATCTGAACCTCATTAGGCCACTTTAAACCAATTGTCCTCTTTATGCGGAGTCACTCTTTGTTCAACTTAACTGACCAATTCTCAGGGGCAGGCTGTCTAGCACCTCGTTGAAAAATTAGGGCTAATTTTAGGGACAAAAATTCGAAAAATTAGGGCTAATTTAGGGCTAAAATTAGGAATCATTATGATAGATAAGGGAATTTTAAACATCAAAATTGACCTAATACTGCATTTTTCACAGGAGAAAACTCACTAGATATAATGTTATTACAATAAAAAAATAAACAAGTATCATTGCTTCAGGTATATGGCAAGGAAAAAAATGTAAATTCTATATATTCTTGTCAAGTTCATCAACTAAAGATAAAGACAAAGGCATTATTCTGTTCTTTTGCCTTTCAGTTGAATAAAATTTAACCATTACCATACTGTTCAAGACATATCCTATAGTAAGCAAAGGCAATGGCAGACAATATAGACTAAGAACAGCCTGCACAGACATACAGTTTGATCTAAGCCCATATCCTGCTCTCTACATAATTATAGATATGGTAAAAACTTGGGCAAGACTCATTGAAAGGTCCCATAAAATGTGCAATTTATTTAAAGCAAAATTTAGTGATGGCATGAAAATCTCTTACCACTTCAAACGCCTATAGAGACACAACACAGCTCTGATCATTATACATGCAGTGTGATAGAATTTCAGAAGGGTTTTGAAATATTCAGGCAAAAATATGAAAGACAACATGAAAGACAAAAATAACATTCAATTGAATTATATGAGACCTTTTTCATTGACAAGACCATTTATTAAGAAAAATTAGTCAAATGTGTGAACCTTTGAATGTATAAGAAGTACCTTTCAAGGATCTATATTTAATAAAATACCATCATAAGCACCACCGTAGACTTCACCAAAATCATACAACTATTAAGCTAGTTTGAGAAAGACTGAGCCAAAATTTTTGTCTGTAGAGAGGTTATAAGGAAATTATACTTGAACAGCAAACGGACAGATTCATTATACAATAAGACTTTTTATCATTTCACGTATTTAAGCATTATTTATCAGGCACATTTGGAGAATTTAAGCCAAAGTTTGATCTTTAAAATGGGTTAGAAACAAATACATGCAGTCATTAAGGTACTTAAAATGCTTATAAAATATGTTCACAGAAACTGTCCTCACTATGACATAACCATGTTCATTAATTCAGAGAAAGGTAAAGCCTCAATTTTGCCCAGCAGAGGGACTGAAAGGAAATTTTCCATCACATCTTTGAGTTTGTCAAAATATAAAGTTATATAGCAAATGATTTCATGAAAAAGCTTGAGCTAAAGTTGTATAGAAGTGGTCAATTAGACAACTTTTGTCTATATAATGAAAAGAATGTAACACTATATTCACTGAGGGTGCTTGTCAGTCCATTCTAATGGTTAGCTGGAGGCTAGGAAAGCATGTAACGGTAGTACTGGCGTGAGAAATACCAGGAATCCATTGTTAGGCGCTCCAGCCTCCGCGATATAACTGAAAAAATGTTGAAAGCGGCGTTAAACCCCATCCAATCAATCAATCAATCAACCATTCTAATGGTTTCTGCTTTTGTGCTTTATGAAGTGAAACCTCAACAAGACTGACCTCAATGAAAATATTGACCTACAGAGTTTAAGAATCAAGAGATTTCAGATATCTAACACAGTAAGAATGTATTTAGAAAGGATTACTGAGAAACTTCAATAACAAAATATATTCTCTCAGTCAGATGGTTGATCGTGAAAAACTGAGAAGGAAAAATTAGGAATTGCAAGAAAAAAATAAGGTTTTTTATAGGAATTCACCTTGTGTTCTTCATTTTTTTTAGGAATTTTAGCCAAGCTGAAAAAAATTAGGATTTTTTAGGAATTTTAGGGACGCTGGACAGCCTGAATTATAACCTCCGCCCTTAAAATACACATTTTTCATCTGATCACAATATTTTTTGTAGACTGATAGAGGGTCACTCAAGGATAATTCATGTGAAGTTTAGTTGTTATCCTTTAGTTAGGTTCAGAGAAAATGATTTTCAAAGTTTCCACTTTATCACATATAGAGAAATGATCTCCGCCCATAAAATAAACATTTTTCATCTGATCACTATATTTTTTTGTAGACTGATAGAGGGTCACTCAAGGATAATTCATGTGAAGTTTGGTTAAAATCCATCAATTAGTTTCAAAGAATAACCACCTATTACCATATGTGGAAATTAGCCACACCTCCTACAGCCATGATTTTCAACCAATTAAAATTCTTTGAAGGAATCTAATAGAGGGTCACCCAAGGAACATTCCTGTGAAATTTGATTGAAATCCATCCAGTACTTTATGAGAAGAAGATTTCTAAAGTAAAAGTTTACGGACGGACGGACACACAGACAGAGGGAGACGCACGGACGACAAACACCCCGCCATGACAATAGTCTGCTAGCCTTTCGGCCAGTGGAGCTAAAAATTAAGTCAAACAAGATGTGTTTGTGAAAAACTAATGCCCCCTTAACAGCCAAGGTTTTTTTTGTTTTTTTTTTCCAAAGTTTGACCTTGACAGATGACCTTGACCTTGTCACATGACCTTGATTGTGGTATCAGCAGATGCGGATCATTGATATCTATCATCATGCCAAATATGAGCCTTGTATCTTGAAAAGGCTTGAAGATATTGGCAATGTTAAGTTTTTTGGTTAACTTTTGCAGACAGACAGACAGACGGACGGACAGACGGACAATGGTAAAGCAATATGCCCCCGATCTTTCGATGCGGGGGCATAAAAAAGGGCATAATTTGCACAAAATAAAATTTAGAGTTTTTATCCTTGATAGTTCCTTGCTCTTTTGATGGTAAACAGGTGTGCTAAATTTCTAGTGAATGCCTTCAGTAGAACCAGAGATATCACAAAATGTCAAATTTTGCACACAATGACAATGACAACGCCAAGGCTTTAGCAATACCTTGGGTTTTCTCTGAAAAGAGCTGAGGTAACAAAGGGTTCAGATGAGAAATAGCATCACCCCCTCTTATCTGAAGCCCTTGTTCCCGAACAGCCAAGGTAAGGTACAATACATTGTGGAAAAAGATACATGTCCTTTTTTGTTAACTTCCTATCAATCCTGATACAAAATTAAAGATATTGTATTATTCATAAGTCATCCACAAGAATTTTCAGTTTGACAAGTCCAAAATTTTGTTCACAGAAAACGGGTAACCTACCTTATCTACAGAAGGCCACTGGGGTTGTAGCTCGTCAATAAATAAAGATTTTTTCATCATCCACCCTAACCCTGGCATTGTTTCTATTCTGTATAACAGTGTGGAATCATTACAGGAATGATCATAGCCCTACAAGAAATATCAATAGAAGGATCAATGGTCTGGGAAAGACTTGTATAAACCACTATATTGTTAAAAAGCCGACAAATAGCCCAAGTGAATTTTGTTAATATGTAAGTACATATACTTTTATTGCAGGAAACTGTAAACTTAACCCTTGTCATGCTGTACCCGAAATATTCCTGCTTGGGCAGGAGCTACAGACAAACATCAGCCTGCAAATATGTGCAGTCTGATGTTAGTCTACACCACCTGTTTCTCACTTTAAAACCGGAATTGTCAATAGATTTAGTTTTTCAAATAAAAATTGACCTACAGTTGGTACTTTCAGTGCTTTTTGTCCTTTGATGTTGATAGCAATTTTTAGCCAAAATTTATTCAGCATGACAAGGGTTAAGATCACTTGTTACACTGACTTATTACTTGTTTGATCCAAAAATCCAAGGGGCATGTCATTTTATATTTTGAAACAATTGTTTAAAATATAAATATATACTAAATGGTATCATATGAAAGAAATCATATTCATGACATTAGTGTTATTTGACCTCAAACCAGTTGGGGTTCCTTCTTATGTCATGGACAATATTGATATAAAGTTTCGAGTCAAAAGGCTTCTAAGCTGAAGCACAGAAAATATGTTCAGTCCAAGTTCAATAGAAACTCAACAAGAGGGCCAGAATGGCCCTAAACTTATCACCTGAATTTTATTGGATCACCTGAAATAACAGCCCTGCTTCGCCGATAATTAGGGGTCAATCAATATTTCACAATCAATTTTGAAAAGGGCCACCCAAAGATCATTTCTGCAAAATTTGGTTGTGATCTACCAATTTTATAACTGTGGAGAATACAATTAAAGCTTAAAGGTCAGAATAAAATTGGAAAAGAGTCACCTAAAGAACATTTCTGCCAAGTTTGGTTGAAATCCGCCAAATTATTACAGAGGAAACTAGAACTGTTGCAAAGCGGACTTAACACCCCCCCCACACCACCACCACCAACACTTTGTCAAAATGTAAGTGCTATTAGTGCAGGATGTGTTTGTAACATATATTGATGTCATAAGCAGAATTTGCATGAAGTTTCATGATTCTAGGTCACTTGGTTCTCTACTTAGAGTCTGGAAACGAAAGTTGATTCTAGGTCGCTTGGTATTGGAGGTAGAGTCTGGAAACGAAAACTGAACAAAGGCTGACTGACCTTGACCTTTGACCTATGTGACGCCAAAACATGGAGGCACTTCCTCGGGTCATAATTAGTATTTGTTTGAAATTTCATGATTCTAGATCACATGGTTCTCGAGTAAGAATCCGGAAAGGAAAAAGTCTACGGATGGATGGACAGACAGACAGACATGGTGAAACCAATATACCCCCCTCTACTTCGTATGTGGGAAGTATAAAGATGTTTCAAGTTTTCTTGGTCAAAAACTGCCCCAACCTGCTGGCCCATATTTGGGGGTTAATAAAAATTTTCTGAACAAAATTTGAAAAAGGTCAAACGAGGAATATTTCTGCCAAGTTTAGTTGAAAGCCAGCCACTGGTTACTGAGGAGGTGTTTAAATTTATTTTCAAAACAGTCATCCAAGGAACTTTACTACCAAGTATGGTTGAAATCTGCCAATTGGTTTAAGAGTCTAAAAGCCTATCTCTCTCTCTTTCTCTCCCCCCCTTTTCCCCCTTCCCTTCCAATGTTTGAAAAGGTTCATCCAAGCATAATTATGGTAAAATTTCTTTGAAATTGGCCCAACTGTTCAGAAGATAAAAGAAATTGATGAAGCACCACCAAAGACAGACCCCTTAAAGTGCTCTTTGAGTTAAAAAGACTTTGACCTTGATGACCCAAAGACAATGGGACCTTTACTTGGGTAATTGTCCATGCATGCATTTCAATAATAGTTTTCAACTGGTTCCTGAGAAAGAGCATGAAAATGAACAGGAACAGACAGGCTTGGTGAAACCAATTTATAACACCTCTACTTTAATGGTATGGTATTATTTACTTTACAAAACCATTTTCATTTCAACTATCTATGTAAAAACATTAACCCTTCATGTTTTTATTGACATTGTCCTGCTGCGTAAAAAGCTTGGCAGACAATATAGACTATGCTCAGCCTGCATAGGAGTGAAGTCTAATCTTAACCTACTCTACCTGCATTAAATGAAATATTTACAATAAAACTTGGGCACGATTGGTAAAAGTATCTCATAATATGGCATTTTGTTTGAAATATAATTGAGCCTGTGTGTAAGATTTGCAACAATTTCAAATATGCACAAAGCAAAGATTCTGGCCAGCCTGTGTTATTACACAGTCTGACCAGAGTCTTCACTATGTGCTTAGTAGCTAGATAAGGTCTCTAATTATTTGTACACCATCAGGTAATATTACATTTACAGTAGGTGGCTGTCTATGCTGCTCAATGTTTGCACCTCACGCACATTTCAAATTGTTGGAAATGTTACGCACAGGCTCAATTCAAATTCATCAAGATGAGAATTAAAAGAGCTGAACTTGTAAAACAAATGCAAGTCTACAGCTGAAGAAATTCAGTAGCTAATCTCAATTGTTATTAGCAACTAAAAGTATAGGTAAAAGAAATAATGAGTAAACTTTCTCACCTGGTCATTCCAAGCTGATATACAATATAGAGTTGGATCCTCATCTAATAAATGCATAGTCTGTTTAAAATAGCTGGAAAATAAATAAAGGGTATTGAATGAGAGCCCAAGAAATAGCAAATCTATTATATGAGCCATCTTTGAACTGATGACAACAAGGCTTTGCCACGTGTTTATTCTTTTTTAGATGATGAGTTAATAAATTCAGTATTTGACTAATACAAATTTTATATTCTATCTTTAATATAACCTGACTTTTTGCAAAAAATCCTCAAAATTCCTCAATTCATTTATTACAATTTTCCATGTAACATATAACCTCAATTGTTAAATAGTGTCATCACATCAATTATGAGATAATTTCACAATTAACAAGTAGGGCTGCAACTAGCTCTCAGTACAGTCACATAGTCATTACACCAGAGCAATAACATCTATTTAATTTCAACAACACGTGTTTGTGAAACAATAATGATCTCAGTAAGCCAATTTTTTAAAACTATAACATTGACTGATGTCACATGTCATACATGACCTTGACCCTGGTATCTGTAGATGAGCATCATCGAGATCTTTTATCATACTAAACACAAGTATTAAATATTGAATAGCCTTGAAGTAATTGCAATGTTTAGGTTTTTTTTATAAAGTTTTGCAGACAGACCGACCAACAGACAGACTGTTAAACAGATAGACAGACAATGGTTAAACAATATACCCCAGTCTTTAAAATAACAAAGGGCAATAACTCCAAAATTATGCAAGCCAGAGTTATAGTTCTTGTGCACTGCACTCCTCTACCATGAGATCTATCCACCCATAAAGTTTCAAGTTGATAGCTATTATACTTTAGGAGATATGCTCCACACAAAATCTAAGTCTTAAAAATAACAAAGGGCAATAACTCCAAAATTATGCAAGCAAGAGTTGTAGTTCTTGTGCACTGCACTTCTCCTCCATGAGATCTATCCACCCATAAAGTTTCAAGTTGATAGCTATTATACTTTAGGAGATATGCTCCGGACAAGTTTAGTGACGGAACCTCGGAAGGACAGAATGACGGAATGACAGAATGACGGAATGACGGACGAAGAGCATTACTATATCCCCTCGCTGAAAACGGCGGGGGATAACAAAATGTCAAAGTTTCCACACAACGACGACGACACTGAAGCTATAGCAATACCTCGGGTCTCCGAAAACAGCCGAGCTAAAAATATACACCTCCTTGATGCAATATCTGTGTAATAAATGAGGAAATTTTTAAATGTGAAAGTTATAAAGCGGCACTATAGCGACTAGTCTGACACATAGACCCTGCACGTAGGCGGGGGAGCAAGAAGGTTGAATGCGACGTCATTATTAACTCTTTTCCATATAGTCTCAATTTGCTCGCTTGCCTTTCTGTGCCTAATAAATTTATTAGCAGAGAGTATCCCCATTCCATTCGGGATTCAAATTTTTCTACGATTTCTTTATGAATAGTCTGTCAAGTGAAGTGTTGACACAGACGCTGGACCTTTATGTTTGAAAAATAATGAGAATCAATTTGTACTTCATTCGTTAAAACTCCAATAAACCATTCTTAATCCTCTTGAAAGCTTGACCTTCTTTGAGTATCCAAGGTAACTTAAGAAAAAACTTCTGTTTGATGTAATGATATTCTTTCTAAAATATCTGAAATGTTTGGGGTATAGACCTGCAATTTCAAGTGAGTGATCAAAGATCAATTTTACATTGAAAATGATAGGAGATAACAGTTTTTCGAACCTCACTCTTTCTTGCGGAACTATAGTGATTGACTCATGATCATAACAAAATTAGAAAAATAATGGGAATTCACAAATCGGTGTTGACATCAGGTCACTATCCACTCGCAAATTTAGTCTTTTTAAAAATAATCTGTGTCCTTTAAAAACTCGTCCAAAAACGTTTAAACAATAGGGCCATAGTGGCCCTAAATTGCTCACCTGAATGAACTGTCAAAATTTGTTTAACATAGATTTAGAAAGGATGAAGAATTCTGACCAAATTTCAGGTCGATTGGGCAAAAAATGATGCCTCTACACTGCTTACAAGGCTTTTCTAAGATTTAATCCCATGACCTAGTTTTTGACCCCACTTGACCCAATTTTCATGTTGATTGGGAAAAAAAATATGGCTTCTAGAGTGTCTACAAGGTTTCTACAAGGTTTCTGTAATATTATACCCTTTGACCTCATTTTTGACCCAACTTTACCCAATTATGAACTTGTCTGAGATTACATCAAGACAATCAATCTGACCAAGTTTTGGGTTGATCAGGCAAAAAATATGGCTTCTAGAGTGTCTACAAGGTTTTACTAAGATTTGACCCCGTGACCTCATGTTTGACCCGACTTGACCAATATTGAACATGTCCAAATTTCATCAAGACAATCAATCTGACCAAATTTCAGGTTGATTGGGCCAAAAATATGGCTTCAAGAGTGTCTACAAGGTTTTTCCAAGATTTGACCCCGTGACCTCATTTTTGACCCCACTTTTTCCCAATTTTAAACTTGTCTGAGATTTCATCAAGACAATCATTCTGACCAAATGTCAGGTTGATTGGGCAAAAAATATGGCTTCTAGAGTGTCTACAAGGTAAATGTTGAAGACACACGCCGAACGACACACAACGGACGACGAACATCACTCGACCACAAAAGCTCACCTTGAGCACTTCATGCTCAGGGGAGCTTAAAATGACAATTGATTCCCTACATTTTATTTTACTTCTGGTAAGAAGTTTCAAATAAAATTTACAAAGACTTTTAGAAAAGTTGATCTTTGTAACAGATTTTCATTATTTCTTTTACGCTCCCCCGCCTAAGCATACTATTGTTACTATGGTAACGAAATTTATGGCAGCTTAAAATAATTTTGCAAAAGTAATAACATTTCTGCTCTGGGGTGATACTGAACTTCACACACTAAAAATAATACACCGAACAAGCCAGAAACCCCAAAGTTTTGGACCAATTGTACAGACTTCTGAATCATCCCTTGTATAGTTGACATAATGTAATTTGAAATCAAAAATACCCTCTCTTTCAGTAGATCTGTATTTACTTACTAGAAGAAGTCAGGAGAGACATCCAAGTCCTCTTCAATCAGTATTATATATTCTGATTTCTGCAAAATAAAGTTAAATTTTGTAATAATGAACCTGGAATATTTCTGTTTAACCACGAGGTATTTCTTAAGATTAGCCTTAACAAATGTGCACCATGATCTGAGTATATCACATCTTCTTGACCTTTAAGCTATTTTTATATAATATATGAGGCTGTGCTTGACATTTCCAACACCTTCAAATCTGCGCAAAAGCAAGGACTCTGGCCAGTCTGTGCATCTACAAAGCAGGCATAAGACTTCCAATCTGGAAGTCGTGGGTTCGATCCCGGTGGCAGCAAATATCCTTTCCTTTTGTCTCTCACCAATGGGTTGATATAATCGTAAACCTATGTAAGATAGCAGTCAGGGGCTAGGGAAGGGTGTAATGGTAATAGAGGTTAAAAAAATACAAGGAATCTATTGTTAGGTGCTCCGGTCGCTGCGATATAACTGCGAAACAGTTGAAAGTGTAAAACCCATTCAAACAAAACAAAGCATCTACAAAGCCTGAACAGAGTCTTCAATATGTGCAATATGTAAATACAGTGAAGAAGTTCTCAAAGTATCTGTAGACAGTTAGGCAATCTTCAAATAACACCTGCCCTGCATTCAGGATGAAAACATTAGCAAAGCGTTTTCGAAATGATACCTCGCTTTGCAAGCATGTGCACATGCAAAGAAGGGTTTCATCTCAAAGCGCTCACGAAACGTTTTTACATCCTGCACACAGGGCATATTACTGTCTGGGCTGCTAAATGTTTGCAACTCATACAAGTGTCAAAATGTTGGAAATGTCAGGCACAGGCTCATATCGGTTTTCCAAAGGAAATTTTCCCCCTAAATCAATGTACCTATGTTTGAGCCCTCAAATTGTTACAACTCAAACTTAACACTTAGGTTTTATTTAGCATGAAAAGGTTTAACATTATATCTTGAGTTTTTGCCTTAACCACAAGTCCCAGAGTTTGACACTAAGGGTGTCAGGGAGTCCGAGACTCCTTGCTTACCAGTTTGGACTCCTTAACTTTGCATGCAAAAAGTTTGGTGGACTCCCAGGATCATATGAGAATATTTAGGTCAAATCAAAATTCTATAAACAAATGTTTTTGAAGATAACATTAACATATATCTAGTAGTATTTTGAAAGGAAAACATCTTCTTTTAGGAGGGGACAATTTATGTCAAAGGAGAAATTGCTTGCTTGAAAGAATGAATGAATGTTTATTTTAAGTAAGTAAGTTTGTTTATGTGTCACATGCTGAAATATTTCTGCAAAGAAAAATGCAAGACTGATGAATAACAGATAGAAAGTCTTTGAATATGTTTATAAAGTTTTTCAAAGTTTCCACTGAAAAAGAAATAGAGAAATGACCTCTGCCTATAAAAGACATATTTTTCATCTGACCAAAATATTTTTTTGTAGACTGATAAAGGGTCACTAAAGGATCATTCCAGTGAAATTTGGTTGATATCCATCAGTTAGATTCTGAGAAAACTCACATATTGAAATTAGCCATGCCCTTTTCCTATGAAATTTGGTTAAAATTCGTCCAGTAGTTTCTTAGAGAAGATTTTTTTAAAAAAAGTTTACGATTGGACAAACAGATGCACAGATGAATGCACGACAGACACAGCGCCATGACAATAGCTCCAGTGGCCTTTGGCCAGTGGAGCTTAAAAAACTTTAGAAGGACGAACATCAGTCCTGTGTTCAGGATGACAAAACGGTTCAAACTGTTTGTAAATTATACCCTGCTTTGTATGCAAGTGCATGTGCAAACGGGGATATAATATGCCAACAATTTGAACCTTTTTGTCATCCTGAACACAGGGCTGTATTATTGATATACTTACAGGAAACAACTCAAATGTTGCTGTAATACTTCCTTTATAATGTTGGGAGATTCTTGCATTTTTGGCTCCATGTGGGGTATGCTGTATACCCTTAATGTTGAACAGCTGGGCAACATCTCTGGGTTCCTACAAATATATGTATTATTTAAACACATACAAAAATCAACTATAACACAACTGAAATACTTCCTTTATAATGTTTTGAGATTCTGGCATTTTTGGTTCCATGTGGAGTATGCTGTAAACCCTTAATAATGAATAGTTGGGCAACATACTTGGGTTCCTAAAATATTTTTCATTTTTGACCATGTCAGTTTACAAACATTCTCAACAGTGGCACATATTCTTTTCTGCCCATTTGTCTCAAACCAAAGGGTTGACAATCACAGACCTATGTGGAATAGCAGATGGAGGTTAGGAAAGGATGTAATGAGAGTACTGATTTAAGAAATACCAGGAATCTATTGTTAGGTGATCCAGCGGCTATAATATACTAAGCGACTTAAAAAACGCAATAAAGTAAATTTGAAATTTAAGTATGGAAAAGTAGATTTGTTTTAATTAAATTTAACTAAAATCATACAAAGAGGATAATCTGTTGAATCCACTTAATCTTTATTTGATCTGTCGCTTTGGTTAGTTTCGACGTAGCAATCTACTGTCCACTCTTTCTTTGTGATTGCACTTTTCATGGTGGATTGATTTAGCAAATCTGAAGTGTGGAAGGTAATTAACAATAGACATTTCAAAAATTGTTAAAAGAAATTGAATCAACTCACTCACTCTGCAAAGAATGTACTCTGAATTGAGTATGTCAAAAAGGAAATTGTTCCTTAGAATGGGAACGTCATAAACCTCGATTTGACTAAAATAATCCATTTATTCCATCATTACTTGAACATCTGTAAGGTACAACCTTGCCAATAAGGAGTTTAAGAAGATTCTGCGTGTTAAAATGATGTGAGTGTCATGCCGTAAACACGCTCAAAATGTCATCTCAGTTCTAAACGTCATGTCTTCTAAGGGGTTAAAAGTATGCACAGGCTTTGTTTGCTAAACCGCATTTACATTAACAATGTTGTGGTTCTACGAAAGAAATGGAAAAGCACGTCATTTCTGGTAAAAAAGACGACGTTTGGACCAAACATGCTAAAACTCAGTATTGATGATTTGTTTGACCTCTTGATTCATTCAACTTAACTCTGAAATTTGTTTGGCTATTGTTTCATTTGAAAAGAAAATATCGTTCTTAACAGTAGGACTATGGAGAAATTTCAACTTTCATGGGTATGTTTAAAATTGTCACCATATTGGAAATACAAGAGAATGTTTCAAAATGACAATGATGTTGAATTAAAAGTAACTTATACTGAGTTCCATGAGGAAGTGCGCAATTTCACTTTTTCTATTTCTCTTGATTTTTACAAAGTTGGAGGAAAATTATGGAGTAACTTTGATACCATACTTTAGTCAAGACCTATTGAAATTAAATGTCACATCATATTTGGATGAAGTATTGCATGCTCCATACGCTCAGGCAGAACTTAAATTGTTGAGATTTGACCTCCTAACAACTTTTTCTTTGGTAAGAGCTATGTGTTGGTGTTGAATTAAAGAGTTTAAGAAGCCATTCCAAACCATTTCCCAAAAAAAATTGTGATTTTTATGCAGAAGTTACGTGAACGTCAACGGTAGACATTGCTACCTTGTTAGGCCAGTAACTTGTCATTGGATGGTGCTTTGTCACTCTATGACATCTCGATTTGCTTGTTAAAGGCCTGACAAAATGATGGCCTCGATTGCTATTGGAATATACATGCTCAATCAATTTTAATGGCGTTCTAAATCTGACAAGGTTCTAATTTGTTCAACGATGTTTATTGGTAGTCAAACCAAGCTGTATCAGCATGTACAATTGTATTGAGGGTGTCATTTTATGCTAAGAAAAGCCGCAAAGATTCAACTGAATGCATTTTCAGACTAATTATTTGTCCAACGCGTGATGCACATGCAAAACATGCAAAACCAAATTTCTCAATTTAGCAGAGAATGTTTGCTCATTGCGCGATTTTTGTTTTCAAATACCGTTTGCCCATATTCTTAGGGATAGTTATACAGCGTTTCATGACGACAGCTTGTGTAATTTCAGAGATATTCAAAATTCAAAAGTGCACACTTTCTTTTGGAACTAAGTATATTAAGGTAACAAAATAAGAATATTTTAGTCCAAGTCTGTTCACTTACATTTGCATTTAAGTGCTGTTTTTAAGAATTGCGTTTTTAAAGTCGCTCAGTAAATGACAAAGATTGCTAAAAGCAGAGTAAAACCCCATTAAAGCAAACAATTAAATATTCAACAAGATTTGTCATGCTGTATAAAAAACTGCTAAATTTTATTGAAATCAGAATGCTGAAAGCTCTCAATGCACTGATTGAGATTAAGTATTTCTTTTGAAGGTATTATTTTTAAACTACTCTGGTTTAAAAGTGAAACACAGGTGGTATAGACTGAGATCAGACTGCACATTTGGTCCGGCTGATCTTTGCCTATATCTCCTGTCAAAGCAGAAATATTCTAGGTTTGGCATGACATGGGTTAATTAATCATTCAGACAAGAAAACAATGAATATGTTGCAGATTTGATTGTCAAATAAATTATTTGTTCGTTGAATGGGGTTTTACGCTGCTTTTAAAAATATTTCAGTTATATCACCGTGGCTGGAGCACCTGGTTTTATTCATATCACTACTACCATCACATTCTTTCCTAGCCTCCAGCTGCTATCCAACAAAAGTCTACCATTATCGACCCAGTGGTAGAACACAAAAAGTCGAAAAAAATAAGTGCCACCATCTGGGATCGTACAAAGGACCTTTTGAATGATAGTTAGACGAACCACCAACTGCGCTATGGCAGCATCTCATCTAATAAATTAACTAGTAAGAGGCCACATCTTATCAAAATACATGATACTTTGGAAAGCCCAATCTTTCATCAGATATCAATGTGAATAGAAAGTTTTAAACAAGGAAAATAAACACAAATATTACAGAATATGTTGAGGATATGATGAATTTTGGTGTTTCAACCTATTTCTATCTTTCCACCCACATTTTGAGCACTAAATATTAGCAACTTTGAGATCCTTCAAATACTTTTCAAAACCAATTTGTTGCTGCATCTGGCTTCCTTAACAATTGACCACAAAATAACAAGCAAATTCGTTGAATTGATATCACCCGCCGAACATATTTTCATTGTCAATGAAGTTAATATCAAACTTAGGTACAGGTTATCTTTTATCTACATCAACCTATAGTTTTCAACAAATAGCGCGGAAACAAATATCACTCTGTATGTATATGGCTTAAACAGTCAGGGGCAGTAACTCTAAATTCTACGGTCAAACCCGGTAACCTCGACGATATGCGCATGTCCTCTTTGTAGTGAAGCTGTGTGCCAAGTTTCATTGAAATCCGGTCTATAGTTTTCAAGAAATAGCAGAAACGAATATCACTCTGTATGTATATGGCTTAAACAGTCAGGGGCAGTAACTCTAAATTCTACAGTCATAATCCGGTAACCCCGACGATATGCGCATGTCCTCTTTGTAGTGAAGCTGTGTGCCAAGTTTCATTGAAATCCGGTCTATAGTTTTCAAGAAATAGTGCGGAAACGAATATCACTATGTATGTATATGGCTTAAACAGTCAGGGGCAGTAACTCTAAATTCAGTGATCGAACAGGGTAACCCTGAGGATATGGGCATGTCCTCTTTGTAGTGAAGCTGTGTGCCAAGTTTCATTAAAATCTGGTATACAGTTTTCAAGAAATAGCATGGAAACGAATATCACTATGTATGTATATGGCTTAAATAGTCAGGGGCAGTAATTCGACCGTCGAACCTAGTAGCCCCGACGATATGCGCATGTCCTCATTGTAGTGAAGCTGTGTGCCAAGTTTCATTGAAATCCGGTCTATAGTTTTCAAGAAATAGTGCGGAAACGAATGTCGGACGGACAGAAGGACATGGCAAAAACAATATCCCCCCCCACCCCCAATTGATTTCAGCGGCGGGGGATAATTATGCTGTATCCTCAGGAATCACTTAATTGAAGAGTGACAATTCTGAATTTCATTTTACAATAATTTGAAAAGTATTTTGACCTCTCAATTTTAGAAAATCTTCAAGATTATCAGACAACCGATATTACACTTACACCAAAGAATCCATCAATAAATACTGTAACATTGTGTGTAGGAACACCCGGTGTCTGTAACAAGGTCTTTAACATTCTGAAATTATAACATGCAGTTCATTGAAGTTCAAACACCCTTAAAACAGCATATTTTTCCTACTTTAATCTTGATAAATGACCCTCACCATGTCAAATGACAATGACCTTGATTTCAAAAACTGCATATCAATAAGAGCCATCATCAGGCCATGAGCATTGTACGTGGTGCCTTCAAAAGGCTTGAAGAAATTTTTACCCTTCTTAACCCTTGTCATGCTGATCCCGAAATATTCCTGCTTTCGAGGAGGTATTGACAAAGATCAGTCTGCACATATGAGCAGTCTGATCAAAGTCTATACTACCTGATTTTCCTTTTCAAACCAGAGAAGTTTCAAAATCATATTTTCATAATCAAATATTGACTCACAATTAGGAAATCAAGGCTTTCAGCACTTTGATTTTAATATAATTTTGGCAAGGTTTTTTATTCAGCATGATAAGGGTTAAACTGTTCACAACATATTCACGCTGCATACAAAGCTGTAACAGGCAGTATAGACTAAGATCAGCCTGCATAGACATGCTTGGTCTGATCTTAGCCTACACTCATTGCTTTCTGTTCATTCTATAATAAAAACAAGATGTGTTTGTGAAACACGAATGCCCCGGGAACAGCATTTTTTTCAAAGTTTGACCTTGACAGATGACCTTGACCTTGTCAAATGACCTTGACTTTGGTACCAGCAGATGCGGATCATTGAGATCTATCATCATGCCAAATATGAGCCTTGTATGTCAAATACTTTTGGAGAAAAGGCAAAGGTTAAGTTTTCGGACGGACGGACGGACAGACAGACAGATGGACATGAGTAAAACAATATGCCCCCGATCTCTTGATACGGGGGCATAAAAACTTGAGACAGACTGGTAAAAATATTCCAAGAATTTGCTATTTTTTGGAAATAAAATGGACACTCTGCAGGATAAGGGCTAAATATTATTTTGGGGGTAAAGAATTTCCCACCTACGATCCTTCTCTAAAATGAATCAGATTTAGTCATCTAAATAGTGAGCCTCAATTTTTCAGCAATTTCTCTTGTTTTTTGTTCTAATCACACAAGAATTAAAAATAAATTTATCAATTAAACATGATTTTGACACTTTGGACGAATGTAACAATTCAAATTCAACAAGAGGGCCAAAATGGCCCTAAACCGCTCTCCTGAATTTTATTGGTCCATTGGATATCATCCAAGTAACTCTCTGGCAAAGTATCATTCACATTTGCATAATTGTTGAAGAGGAAATGTTATTCTAAGAATTAAAAGTGATAATAGACCCTGTCCACCCATTCATTACTGAGGAGACTCAAAACAAGAGGCCCAAGAGGGCCTGTATCGCTCCACTGGCTTTAAAATCTTTAGACTTTCATTAAATAAAGCTTGCTTTAAATGAATACATTAACACTCCAAAACCTCCTAAGACCTATTTAGTAATGATTAAATGGTTCTGGTCCATATTGCACCAAAATACTCAATCACAATGAACCTGCAACCCTTGACCAATCTTATTAAAACATAAGGTTCAGAAGATGTCGTTCAAAGATTTCGGGCTCAAAATAGGCCCTACCTGACATGCCCATATTTATGGACCAATCAAAATTTCTTGAACACTTTAAGTAAATAGTACTTCTGGTAGAGTTCATTGAAATTGGCTGAGTGGTTCCGAAGGAGATATCGTTCAAAGATTTTGGCCTCAATATAAGTCCCGCCCTGCCACGCCTTAATTTATAGGCCTATCAAAATTTAGCAAATATTTTTTTTAAAAGAGACACTCAAGGAACATTCTCTTAAAGTTTGATAGAAATCAGTCAAGTGGTACAGGAGAAAATGTCATTTGAAAATTTCGGGCTCAAAATAGGCCCCGCCCTGCCACGCCCATATTTTTAGTCCAATCAAAATTTCTTGAACAATTTAAGTAAAGGGTCACCCAAGGAACATTCTCTTAAAGTTTCATTGAAATCGGCCCATTAGTTCAGGAGGAGATGTCGTTGAAAGATTTCCGGCTCAAAATAGCCCCGCCCTGCCATGCCCATATTTTTAGTCCAATCAAAATTTCTTGAACAATTTAAGTAAAGGGTCACCCAAGGAACATTCTGTTAAAGTTTCATTGAAATCAGCCCAGTGGTTCAGGAGGAGATGTCGTTCAAAGATTTCGGGCTCAAAATAAGCCCCGCCCTGCCACGCCCATATTTATGGACCAATCAAAATTTCTTGAACAATTTAAGTAAAGGGTCACCCAAGGAACATTCTTTTAAAGTTTCATTGAAATCAGCCCTGTGGTTCAGGAGGAGATGTCGTTCAAAGATTTCAGGCTCAAAGTTAGCCCCGCCCTGCCACGCCCATATTTATGGGCTAATCAAAATTTCTTGAACAATTTAAGTAAAGGGTCACCCAAGGAACATCCATGCCAAGTTTCATTGAAATCAGCCCAATGGTTTGGGAGGAGAAGATTTTTAAAGATTTCAAAGTGAAAAAATGCCACGCCCTGCCACGCCCATATTTGGGGGCCAATCAAAATTCTTTGAACAATTTAAGAAGGGGGCCACCCAAGGATCATTTCTACCAAGTTTCATTAAAATCCGCCCATTGGTTTGGGAGGAGAAGATGTTTAAAGAAAAAGTTTACGCACGGACGCACGCACGACAGACACTCCGCCATGACAATAGCTTGCTGGCCTTCAGCCAGTGGAGCTAATAAAACCAGCCCTACCATGCCCAAATTTTTGGACCAATCTTAATTTTGCAAACAAATTAGAAAAGGGTCACCCAAGGAACATTAGTAAAGTTTCAATGAAATCGGCCCTGTGGTTCAGGAGAAGAAGAAGTTTTTAAGATTGTTGACGACAGATGACGCACAACAAGACTTGGGGTGATCCATAAAGCTCCCCTTGAGCATGTTGTGCTCAGGTGAGCTAATAAAGGGTCACCCAAGGAACATCCATGCCTAGTTTCATTGAAATTGGCCCCTTGTTTGGGACAAGAAGATTTTTAGAGATTTTAAAGTGAAAATTTAGTGAAATACCATAAGCCCTGTCCAGCCAAGTTTCATTAAAATCAGCCTTTTGGTTTATGAGGAAAAGATTTTTAAAGAAAAGAAGACCATGATGGTCCTTCATTGCTCACCTTCGTCTTTTTGACTCCTACCTTAGCAAATTTAAATGCTTTAAAGATCATAAGATTTTTTAAAGAAAGACATTAATCTATTCCTATGATCCTTTCAAAAGTTTCTCTCCTTTTCTAAACAAGTTTCATGAAGGGAATAATCCTTTGACAAGACAAACTAGAAAGCCATGAATGGCTTGAGTCCCTCCACAGGCTTAAAAATTCTTGTAAAGCAATAAAAGTTTAGACCAGATTTTTTGATATTTTGGATTCTACTGATGTTGAAAATGATTTTAAAAGTTTCAACTATATAACATATAGAGAAATGACCATAAAATACATCTTTTTCATCCAATCACAATAATATTTGGCTGCATGATAATGACACCCCAAAGATGATACAAAAAAGTTTTATTGATATCCATCAGTTACAGTCTGAGAAAATGATTTTCAAAGTTTCCACTATATAACATATAGAACTAGAAAGCCATGAATGGCTTGTGTCGCTCCACAGGCTTGAAATAATTGTAAAAGCAAATAAGAGTTTTGACTAGTTAGCTCCACTGGCTGAAAGCCAATGGGGCTATTGTCATGGCGTTGTGTCCGTCGTGCGTCCGTCCATCCGTCCGTGTGTGTGTGCGTGCGTCCGGTCGTAAACTTTTCTTTAAAAATCTTCTCCTCAGAAACTACCAGATTGATTTCAACCAAACTTCACAGGAATGATCCTTGGGTGAACCTCTTTCAAAGTTGTTCAAGAAATTTTGATCCAATGAAAAACATGGATTTTATGGCCGTGGCTAATTTCCAAATATGGTAAAAAGTGAGTTTTCTCAGATTCAAATCAATGGATACCAATTAAATTTTACATGAATGATCCTTGGGTGACCCTTTATCAGTCTACAAAAAATCATTTTGATTGGTGGAAAATATGCATTTTATGGGCGGAGGTCATTTCTCTATATGCTATAAAGTGGAAAATTTGAAAATCATTTTCTCAGAATATAACTGATGGATATCAACAAAATTTCACTGGAATGATCCTTGAGTGACCCTTTATCAGTCTACAAAAAATCATTGTGATTGGATGAAAAATATGCATTTCATTGGCGGAGGACATTTCTCTAAATGTTATATAGTGGAAACTTTGAAAATCATTTTCTCAGAATGTAATCAATGGATATCAACCAAATTTCACTGGAATGATCCTTGAGTGACCCTTTATTAGTGTACCAAGAATTATTTTGATTGGATGAAAAATATGCATTTTATGGGCGGAGGTCATTTCTCTATATGTTATATAGTGGAAACTTTGAAAATCATTTTCTCAGAATTTAACTGATGGATATCAACCAAATTTCACTGGAATGATCCTTGAGTGGCCCTTTATCAGTTTACCAAAAATTATTTTGATTGGATGAAAAATATACATTTTATGGGTGGAAGTCAATTCTCAATATGTTAAATAGTGGAAACTATGAAAAACATTTTCTCAGAATGTAACTCATGAATATCAATCAAATATTTTTGGTATGATCTTTGGGTGACCCATTATCATGCAGCCAAAAATTATTTTGATTAGATGAAAAATATGTCTTTTAATAGCAGAGGTCATTTCTCTATCTGTTATATAGTAGAAACTTTGAAAATCTTTTTCATCATCAGTAGAACCCTTAATATCTAAAAATCTAGTCAAATCATTTATTTGCTTTTACAAGAATTTCAAGCCTGTGGAGCGACTCAAGCCATTCATGGCTTTCTAGTTTTTTTAGATTTTTTGGCTTCTAATGATGTTGAAAATGATTTTCAAAGTTTCAACTAAATAACATATAGAGAAATGACCTCCGCCCATAAAGGACATATTTTTCATCGAATCAATGATAATGGGTCACCCAAAGCTCGTACCAAAAATGTTTGATTGAAATCTATCAGTTACATTCTGAGAAAATGATTTACAAAATTTCCACCAAATAACATATTGAGAAATGACCTCCACCCATAAAATATATATTTTTCATCTGATGACAATAATTTTTTGTAGGCTGATGAAGAGTCACTCAATGATCATTCCAGTGAAATTTGGTTGATATCCATTATTTACATTCTGAGAAAATGATTTTCAAAGTTTCCACTATATATATAACATATAGAGAAACGACCTCCGCCCATAAAATGAATTTTTTCCATCCAATCACAATTATTTTTGAAAGACTGATAAAGGGTCACTCAAGGATCATTCAAGTAAAATTTAGTTGATATCCATCTATAAGATTCTGAGAAAATGATTTTCAAAGTTTCCACTATATAACATATAGAGAAATGAGCTCTGCCCATAAAATGAATATTTTCCATCCGATCACAATAATTTTTGGTAGACTGATAAAGGGTCACCCAAGGATCATTCATGTAAAATTTGATTGGTATCCATCAATTAGAATATGAGAAAACTCACTTTTTACCATATTTGGAAATTAGCCACGCCCATTAAATCCATGTTTTTCATTGGATCAAAATTTCTTGAACAACTTTGAAAGAGGGTCACCCAAGGATCATTCCTGTGAAGTTTGGTTGAAATTCATCCAGTAGATTCTGAGGAGAAGATTTTTAAAGAAAAAGTTTACGTACGGACGCACGGACACACTGACGCACGGACGGACGCACGACGGACACAACGCCATGACAATAGCCCCAGTGGCTTTCAGCCAGTGGAGCTAAAAATGACCTCCGCCCATAAAATGCATATTTTTCATCTGATCACAATAATATTTGGTAGACTGATAAAGGGTCTTCCAAGGATCATTCCAGTGAAATTTGGTTTATATCCATCAGTTACATTTTGAGAAAATGATTTTCAAAGTTTCCACTATATAACATATAGAGAAATGACCTCCACCCATAAAATGCATATTTTTCATCCGATCACAATATTTTTGGTAGACTGATAGAGGATCACCCAAGGATCATTCCAGTGAAATTTGGTTTATATCCATCGATTACATTTTGAGAAAATGATTTTCAAAGTTTCCACTATATGACATATAGAGAATTGACCTCCGCCCATAAAATGCATATTTTTCATCCTATCACAATAATTTTTGGTAGACTGATAAAGAGTCACACAAGGATCAATCATGTAAAATTTCATTGGTATTCATCATTTAGAATCTGAGAAACTTCACTTTTTACTATATTTGAAAATTTGCCACGCCCATCAAATCCATGTTTTCCATTGGATCAAAATTTCTTGAACAACTTTGAAAGAGGGTAACCCAAGGATCAATCCTGTGAAGTTTGGTTGAAATTCATCCAATAGTTTCTGAGGAGACGATTTTTAAAGAAAAAGTTTATGACTGGATGCACTTACGCACAGTCGAATGCACGACGGACACAACACCATGACAATAGCCCCAGTGGCTTTCAGCCAGTTGAGCTAACAATGAAACATACTTAAATACCAAGAAAATAACCCCCTAGAGTGGACAGAGGGCATTAAGGCCCCTTTTCCTGTATTTTCTTAGAGGACAATACATTTTCAATAGGGATTATCCTTCTCACTTTCAATAGAATTCATCCTTTTGACCTGACTAACAATCTGACCAAGTTTCATGAGGATTGGATCATAATTGTAGCCTCTAGAGTTTCAACACTTATTGACGATGTGCTCAGGTGACCTAAAACAGTTTACACACACAGGAGAGGACAGACAGATGCATGACAGACAAACCACCATGACATAGCTTTATAGAAGACCAGTGGAGCTAAAACTTATCATTTAGGCCCCTCTTCCTGTGATATGACATTGATCCTTCCCATTTCAATAGGTTGAATCCTTGTGACCTGACAAACTTTTTGACCAAGTTTCATGAAGATTGGGCCATAAATATGGCCTCTACAGTGTCAACAAGGAAATTGTCATTTAGGCCCCTTTTCCTGTGATATGGCATGGATCCTTGCCATTCAATAGGCTTCATCCTTGTGACCTGAGAAAGATTCTGACCAAGTTTCTTGAAGATTGGACTGTAATTCAGACCTCTTGAGTGTAAACACTGTAACTTGATTTCTGACGACACATGACAAACAGTGCATGACGGAAAACAGACAATTATAATGATCACAAAAGCTCACTAAGCATGCTTTACTCAAGTGAGCTTAAAATGTGTTAACAACACATTTCATTTACAATAATTTTGAGACCAATAATATACACCTTTTAAGATATTTTAATTAAAAGAAGGGGATATTGAAAAACGGTTGTTAAACAAAAGTGGTCACTTAATAGACATGGTCCCTCAAGCAATTTAAACAGTACTGTATTATATATCAAACACCATTGCTCAGATTTCTTAATCAATACATCACTGCTGGCATGACTGCTGGATTGACTCAACAAAAAACTCCTTTATAACAAGATGAGTTTGAACTCTTTGACATTTTCAAACATTTTTGTAAATGTGCAACTTCAATAACATAACTACAGCTTAAATAAGCTTTAGTTTGTTTGTTTGAATGAGGTTTTATGCCGCTTTCAACATTTTTTCAGTTTTATCATGGCGACTGGAGCCTCTAACAATGGAATCCTGGTATTTCTCACACCAGTACTACCATTACATTCTTTCCTTGCCTCCAGCTGCTATTTCAAATAGGTCTACAATTATCGAACCATTGGTGAGAGACAAGTAGTCGGAAAGAATGAGTGTTGCCATAGGGGATAGAACAAATAAGCTTTAGTACCTGTAGCAAAAATATTTATGTTGCCAACCATTTTTGTGTTTTGTTTAAAGTTTTTGCAGATAAATGATGTTTTGATATCTGAGTGGTGTGTTGAAACAGATGTCAAGGGGTGAGGCCAGCAATCCGTAAATTGATATACAGCTAGTGGGTTGGTTGTTCATTGATGATATGATAAACTTACCTAAACAAATACTGTGGTCTATTACTGGCTATTACAGATACAGCAACATCTAGATCCCCTCCACCTGGTAACTGAAATAGATGAACTGTCATCAGGAAACCAACTAAAGCGCTTGATTCGTTCAACAGGCCTGAATCTTCTAAAAATGATCATAAGACAAGGGTAATGCTCTTCAGAGAAGAAGAGCAGTAACCTAAATGCACATTACTTTTCAGGGTTACTTGTATTATTTGAAATCCACCCTAATGAGAAATGAATTGAAATGGAAGAATTCAGAGGTAGAGATAAGAGGGAGGTGGGGTAGGGGGTGGGGTGGGTGAGGGGGGTGGGGGTGGTGGTGTTAAAGGGAATCTAGAAACTTTATTTCTCATTTAAACCCTATGTTGTAGGTACTCATTTGAATCGTCTAAATGAGACTATTCAATTAAGTACCCACAATATAGGATTTGCCCAAGAAAAGGTGAAGAATCTAATTTGAAATCCGAAATATCCCCTCTATCTGTAGCTCTGGAATTATACCTTCTGGTTTTCATTATATTTACCATATATGGAAACAAGTTTATCTATCAAAGTTATGTTTTCCTAATTGAAATAGGGTTCTGTTCCAAGGAATCAAGTGAAATTTGGTGGATATCCACATTTAACATTCTAGGAAAAAGATTTTCAAAGTTTTGACTATGTATGATTGTAATTGACCTCCACCCATAAAAGACATATTTTCATGCAATCACAGATTGAATTGACCTCCATCCATGAAAGACATATTTTATTATTTTGTAGTCTAGTAAGTGTGACCTAAGGATCATTCCAGTGAAATTTTGTTTGAGATCCATAGGTTAGATTCTGAGAAAATGATTTCAAGGTTTAAATAATGTAATATTTAGGGAGATTACCTCTGCACACAAAAGGCATATTTTTCATACAATCATGAAAATTCTGAGCCCTGATATAGGGTCACCTAAAGATCATTCCAGAGTTCATTTCAGAGGAATTTGATTTTTATCAATCAATAAGTTTCTGAGAAAATAGTTTTCAAAACTTTCCACTATACAATATGGTGTACCATATGGGTTGAAGGTTAGTTTAAAGTCATACACACTTAACAAGGTGCCAAATTGTCACAAGATACGCCCGTCACACTGCTTAGTATAAACTGGGGGTTTGAATAGAACTGAGGTTATTTTGAATGAATATTTTTTGCACCCATGTAGTTTCATTATCCTAGCTATTATACTTTTACAGATATACTCCGGACAAGATTCAAGTCTGAAAAACGACAAAGGGCAATAACTCAAAAAATAGGCCAGGTAGAGTTATGGTTCTTGTGCACTGCACTCCCCCTTGATGACATCAATACACCCATGAAGTTTCATGATCCTAGCTATTATACTTTTACAGATATACTCCGGACAAGATTCAAGTCTGAAAAAAAACAAAGTGCAATAACTCAAAAAATAGGCCTGGTAGAGTTATGGTTATTGTACACTGCACTACCCCTTGGTTAGATCTATACACCCATGCAGTTTCATGATCCTAGCTATTATACTTGTAGAGATATACTCCGGACAAGATTCAAGTCTGAAAAACAACAAAGGGCAATAACTCAAAAAATAGGCCAGGTAGAGTTATGGTTCTTGTGCACTGCACCTCCCCTTGGTGAGATCTATACACCCATGAAGTTTCATGATTCTAGCTATAATACTTTTACAGATATACTCCGGACAAGATTCAATTCTGAAAAACAACAAAGGGCAATAACTCAAAAAATAGGCCAGGTAGAGTTATGGTTCTTGTGCACTGCACTCCCCCTTGGTGAGATCTATACACCCATGAAGTTTCATGATCCTAGCTTTTATACTTTAAGAGATAAACTCCGGACAATATTCTAGTATGAAAAACAACAAAGGGCAATAACTCAAAAAATAGGCCAGGTAGAGTTATGGTTCTTATGCACTGCACTCCCCCTTGGTGAGATCTATACACCCATGAAGTTTCATGATCCTAGCTATTATACTTTAAGAGATATACTCCGGACAAGATTCTAGTATGAAAAACAACAAAGGGCAATAACTCAAAAAATAGGCCATGTAGAGTTATGGTTCTTGTGCACTGCACTCCCCCTTGGTGAGGTCTATACACCCATGAAGTTTCATGATCCTAGCTATAATACTTAAAGAGATATACTCCGGACAAGATTCAAGTCTGAAAAACAACAAAGGGCAATAACTCAAAAAAAAAAACCAGGTAGAGTTATGGTTCTTGTGCACTGCACTCCGCAATGATGAGAAGAATATAATTGCCAAGTTTGAAGTCAATCGGACTTCAAGTGACAGAGTTATGCTCCGGACAAAGAAGTGGACGCCGCCGGACGCCCGGACGCCCGGACGCCCGGACAACCGGACGCCGGACGCCACGGGTGATCCCATAATACGTCCCGTCTTCGACGGGCGTATAAAAATGGGGCACATCCATAAATACTAGGGGAGGACCCATTTTATTTGGGATGTGAATCAACATTTTAGGCTTGCACCTGTAAATAAACAGGTACGGGTCCATAATTCAGACCTGCACCCAAAAAAATATACAGATGCACATCCAAATATGGGTTTTACACCATAATTTATAATAGCCAATGAAAAGAACCATCTTAAACCTACATTTTCTACTTCCAAATTGGGTTAGGGGGGTAGGGTTCATATTAAATAGATGTAATATTATTCTTTTTGTCTTTTTTTTCTGTCTTTTATCATATCAATATGATTCATTTTAGTCTTAAGATAAGAAAATATATGTAATTAGTTCACATGAAAAATGATATTTTACATTACTTTGAGCACTGGATTACCGTACTTAGTAAAGAATCTGGCAGATGGATAAGGATTAACAAATTATGCTCTTTGTATTCTCAGTAGAACTCGATTTGATTTTTTTACCATTATCTGATTTCTAATATTATTATAAACAAGGAGTCTTTTGAAAACTGCTGAAGCGTATTATTTGTATGGCCGTAAGACAGAAAGTTACCTTTATTAGACCCAAATTTATGTCTATCAATATCATATGATTCAACATCGTTGTAAAGGGGGGGGGGGTGTTTGATAGATATTGGTTGATATCTATCAGTTAGATTCTGAGAAAAAGATTTTCAAAGTTTCCACTCAATAACATATAGAGAAAAAGACCTCCTCCAATTAAATACATATTTTTCATCTGATCACAATATTTTTTTGAAGACTGATAGAGGGTCACCCAAGGATCGTTCATGTAAAATTTGGTTGATATCTTTCAGTTAGATTCTCAGAAAATGATTTTCAAAGTTTCCTTTATATAACATATAGAGAAATGACCTCCGCCCATAAATTACATATTTGTCATCTTATCACAATTATTTTTTGTAGACTGATAAAGGGTCACCAAGGGATCATTCATGTAAAATTTAATAGGTCACTATCGAAAAGTCACTTTTTTCATTTTTGGAAATTAGCCACGTCCATGAAGTCCATGTTTTTCATTGGATCCAAATTTCTTGGACAACTCTGAAAGAGGGTCACCCAAGGATCATTCCTGTAAAGTATGGTTGAAATTCATCCAGTAGTTTCCGAGGAGAAGATTTTTAAAGAAAAAGTTTATGACCGGACGCACGGACACACATACAGACGGATGGATGCATGATGGACACAGTGTCATAACAATAGCCCCAGTGGCTTTCAGCATTATTTGCTATTGTACAACATGTGATGAAGGTATATGAGTGAAATTAATCATGTTTGAAATTTTCCTTTTTGATTTTTTACCTAAATGTCATCAGTGTTCAATTCAAGCATTTCATTTATCAATAAATGGCTGCCCATTGCACTTTTCATTGAAGGTCAAGTTCTTTTTTATTATTCAGTGAGTGGCGGCCTAATGTACTTTTCATTGAAGGTCAAGCTCTTTCTTTTTCTGTCAGTGAGAGCAGTCCTTTGCAAAATGCATGTGAAGGTCAAGCTGTTTATATACTTTTTTTTTTGCTTAAATGCAGATGTGATTTTATAACATGTGGTCAGAATGCTTAATGCTCTTATGATTAAGGGAAAATGGTTAGATTTTTCACTTTAAAAAGAGAGTTAAACTAGAAATGTCCCAAGGCGGACTTATACCCCCATAAGCACTTTGTCAGAATGCAAGTGCTATTAGTGCAGGATATGTTTGTAACAAATATTGAGGTCAAATGCAGCGTTTGCATGAAGTTTCATGATTTTAAGTCGCTTGGTTCTTGAGTTAGAGTCCAGAAAAGAAAATTGAAAAAAAAAATTGACTGTGACCTTGGCCTTTGTGACCCAAAATCAATAAGGCATGTAATTGAGTCATAAGCAACATTTGCATAAAGTTTCATGATTCTAGGTTGCATGGTTCTTGAGTTAGAGTCCAGAAATGAAAATTGAAAAAAAAATGACTGTGACCTTGGCCTTTGTGACCAAAAAACAATTGGGCACTTCCTTGGGTCATAAGCAACATTTGCATAAAGTTTCATGATTCTAGGTCGCTTATTTCTTGAGTTAGAGTCAGGAAACGAAAATTGAACAAAGACTGACTGTGACCTTGACCTTTGACCTATGTGACCCAAAAATAGGGCACGTCCTTGGGTCATAAGGAACATTTGTATTAAGTTTCATGATTATAGGTCACTTGGTTCTTGAGTTAGAGTCCGGAAACAAAAAGGTCTACGGACGGACAGACGGATGGAGGGACGGATGGACAGACGGACAGACATGGTGAAACCAATATGCCCCCCTCTACTTCGTATGGGGGGGGGGGGGGGGGGGTATAATTATAAATATCAAGGAATGAACTTCATTTGTGTTTTTTATATATATTTGCAGATATGTAAGGAGGAAAACTAATTTTGTCCCTTGAGAAATCCAATGTGAGAGCTGCCCTTGTTTGTGGACTTAGTTTGTCAACGTGCAAGCATTTTTATAAGATGTCCGTACATGACCCACCGAAGGAGGATAAAGACAAGAATCAGACAAGGTGGAGAATGACTCCTTTGATTGACATGTCATACAAAGTACTGTTTTTGACATGATCGAGAAAAGACAGGAAATACCAATGGCTCAAAGCATCCATGCCCACCTTGCAGAATAACTTGGGGGCAGTTAGAGCATTGATTTCCTGAGGAAAAGTTCTGAAAGAAATTGGATTTGTATGGAAAAGGTGTGCAAGTAATAGAAGCATTCCAATGGAACAACCCTATGTCACTATAGCTTGTCTTTGATATCTTTAGTATTTAAATCGGGACTCTCTACTGGGGATTATCATAACGATATGAATGCAACAAATTCTAATAAATGGCTGAGAAACATTTTCCTAACCTCCCAGCCAGAACTGTCCTTGTAGTAGACAACGCCGCAGACCATAACATTTAAGTGGATAGATGTCGGATAACATTCCCAACTCGAAGACAATGTTGAAGTCAGAGTTGATTGAGGAGTGCTAGAGAAATAAAACAGAACCAAAGTATGTCCTGGACGAACTCCTGAAACAGCATGGTCATGATTGTCTATGGCTGCCACCCTATCATGCTAAGCTGAATGCCGGTGAACTTATTTGCTCTCAAGTAATTTGAAATTAAATTTCTGGGGTTATTTTAGTATGCAATGAATTTTAGTGTTGAAAGAACTGTCCAAGTCTTGATAATATTAAGGGTTGCGTAAATAATTTGTATAGCTAATTTTTTGTATAGCTATTTATCCTAATAGAACATTAGTTTTAAGATTATGTTATAACTTAACAAGTTATTGTTATATTATATTCATATCATCTAAACTTGTAGGTTTCAAGCGCTTAAACATTTTTTGATCCCATTGATTTAACTTTGTCACTAGAGTAACCATTACAATTCAACCATGAGATTTTATTTTAGTTTATCACTTTATCTTTTTCATTTTAGGTGAAAGGAAAAGTGGCACAAAAGATAGTGTCTTTTAATTCTGCGGTCTAACAAAAAATGATACACAAGGCCATTGACTCCATATCGCCAGAGGACTGGTCGCACTGTTTTAGGCAAGGTGCAAGAATTTTGGCACAGCAACATAGCAACTGAGCTACGGTCCAAAGGTTTATCATAGAAGTGCGTGATGAGGAGGAAACAGAGATATCTAGCGAAGCTAGTGATTGTGAAGACTGCTTTCTCGAATAACAGGTGTTGTATTGTAATTATATTTCATTGTAAATTAAAATGAACAGATAAGAACCACATGAGGCCAAGAAGGCCTGTATTGCTCCACTAGCTTCAACATCTCAAGATTTGAAAGAGAGATATGAGCCTTGTATCTTGAATAGGCTTGGAGATATTGGCAATGTTAAGTTTTTGGTTTAGTTTTGCAGACAGACAGATGAACTGAGAGACGGTTGATTGATTGATTGAATGAATGGAGTTTTAGGCCCCTTTCAATATTTTTCAGTTACAGTAAATTTCCGGTAGTTTGTACGCCGGTGGTTCGTAGGTATGGGTTTGTTCGTATACATTCTTTGGTCCTGAAATTTTCCCTTCTTTATCTATGTAAAAACGGTCCGGGTAATTTGCTTGTCCGTGATTCGTAGTTCGTAGCTCGTGTCAAGACCTGACAGTTTGTTTATTACACAAATACACATGTGTAATTCGTAGGTGTGAATTGTGCAATCAATAAATACCCAAGGTGTCAAAACCGGACGCTTACCTTGATTTTCACACCTGTTGATTGGTACTAATTGGTCATTATGCGTCTTTAATTAGGTGTTGTTTTGATTTATAACTTTCGGGGAATCGATCGATTAAAGTTTTCAATTAGTGACCGAAAAATGTCTTTGATTTTCCGAAATAATATCGCTCTCTTATAAATAAGAGTGCCATATTGAGGCAGTATTACTGATTAAAATGACTTCAACACAGACACATCATACCGCCGATTTGGCAACAGGAAAAAAAGGCACAAAGAGAAGACACCACACAAAGACATTCGAGGTGAAATACCAAGCCATCATGGAGGTAGAGAAAGGCCACAAATCGAAAGCAGCCATCGCAAAATTGTTCGAGATACCCGCCACAACCCTCTCATCGTGGATTAAATCCTCAGAATCCATCAAAGAAGCCTACTTGAAATACGGTCCAAATCGAAAGACACAAAAGACGGCCACATATAAAGACGTCGAAACAGGGACATTGAAATGGTGCCAGAGACCAGAACATCCCAATTTCTGGTCCAATTCTGTAAGCGAAAGCCGAAGAGTTCGCCAGCAAACTAGACTGTAAAGACTTCAAGGCCTCAACGGGATGGCTCGAAAGATTCAAAGACCGCCACAGTATCACATTCAAGAAAGTCTGCGGTGAAGCCAATTCTGTTAAAGACAACACTGCCGAAATGGAAGACTGGAACAATCAACTTCGCTTTATCCTAGAAAAGTACAGCGCCGACGACGTCTACAACACTGACGAGACCGGTATTTTCTACAGACTCCTACCCGACAAGACATTACAGTTCAAGAGCGTCACCTGCCACAGGGGCAGTAAGAGCAAAGAAGAACAAGAGCCGTCAGAGACAGATTATGCTCCCCGAATAAGGCATTGTCACAAAAACAAGAGCCATGTTGGACATGGACATCCCCTGCCACGAAAGCTTGATAGTGAACTGAAGCCTAATAGATAAAATATTCTTTTGTACTGTCAGAGATTTACCTCCTATAAGATCTAAGTATTAAAAATAACAAAGGGCAAAAACTCAAAAATTATGCAAGCAAGAGTTGTAGTTCTGGTGTTTTGCACTTCTCCTCCATGAGATCTATCCAACCATAAAGATTCAAGTTGAAAAAAATATTATACTTTAGGAGATATGCTCCAGACAAAATCCAAGTATCAAAAATAACAAAGGACAATAACTCAAAATTATGCAAGTAAGAGTTGTAGTTCTGGTGCACTGCACTTCTCTTCCATGAGATCTATCCACCCATAAAGTTTCAAGTTGATAGCTATTATACTTTAGGAGATATGCTCCAGACATAATTTAAATATCAAAAATAACAAAGGGCAATAACTCCAAAATTATGCAAGCAAGAGTTGTAGTTCTTGTGCACTGCACTTCTCCTCCTAAGATCTATCCACCCATAAAGATTCAAGTTGATAGCTATTAGACACAAATTTCAAATATTTTATGGTAAAGGGCATCTGATTTGCTACTCAAATGTGAAAATCCATCAAATTCTGAGCATAAGACTATGAGAAATGAAAGAATAAATGTATTTTACATGCAAACGTAAAAGTAACAAACATTTAGCCCCCTTTTTCCATTATATTTTTTTTCTACGTTAATTTCAAATTGTTTATAGTAAAGGGCATCTGATTTGCTACTCAAATATGAAATTTCACTGAATTCTGACAGTTCGACTAGGAGAAATTTGGGAAAAACTGTTTTTTACCCTAAGTCCCCTTTTCCCGTGACGAGGCCTCAAATCCAAAAACTGTCACAGATGCATCATCACTTTTTCAAAGGGAGTTCACATGGTAAGTTTCATGTGATTTGGCCAAAGGGTTAAGGAGAAATAGGTGGGGACGGATGGACAGACGGACGGACAGATGAAGCGGCGGCTATATGCTCTCCCTTTGGGGAGCATAATAAAGGCCCAAGTCTGCTCCAACATGACTGGGGAAGACAAACTACCGCTGCTCATCATTGGAAAGTCAGCCAGACCACACTGCTCCAAGAACAAGAAGACACTACCCACAACCTACACCAGCAACCGCAAGGCTTGGATGACCTCAGAAATCTTCACTGACTGGCTCAAGAAACTCGACTCCCGACTACAGCGACAGAAACGACAGATAGCCATGATCATCAACAACTGTCCAGCTCATCCCAAAGTCAGACACCTAAAGTCAATAGAACTTGTCTTCCTACCGCTGAACACAACCAGCAAGACCCAGCCACTGGACCAGGGAGTTATCCACAACCTGATGACCCACTACCGCAAGAAGATTATTCTACGACAGATGGCAGCAATAGACATGAATGCAGACTTCTCCCTTACTATCCTTGATGCCATGAGACTCTTGAAACAAGCCTGGGACAACGTAGAACCACAAACAATCCAAAACTGCTTCTGACATGAGAATTTCTCGCACATTCAACCAACAGATACATTCGACCCACTACCCGAAGATGAAGACCCTGAGGCATCACACAACTCGGCATCACAACGACAACGTTTCAAGATTACGCCTCCGTCGACAACAACTTTCCAACTTCAGAAATTCTCACAGACAGCAACATCGTTCAAGAAATTGTATACAACAGAACATCCTCCACTTAAGATGATGACGATGACAACACAGAAGAAATTCTGTGTCCAGAACAAATTTCGTTAAATGAAGCCATAAACTGTTACACTTAACTCAGAGAATTCTTTGAATAATGTGACAATTCTGAATCATTTTTGTCGAGTTTAGACAAAATCAGTAACTTTTTATGAAACAGGACTTTCAAAGACAGTGTGCAAAACAAACGGTTATAACTGGATTTTTTAAACCAAGGGATTCAAATTAAAACTTGTAGAAAACATGTTTATTTGTGTTTAAGATTGATACTTTAGATACACCTAAAACCTAATTTTCCTAATCAAAAGAAAAGAATAAAATACAATTCGCCTACAAATCTTCATAACTACAGCACATTGTACATCATTGTGGATGTAGTTACGAGAATTTGGATGTAAATTAATATTTTACAACAAATTTATCTGGTCAAACTTTAATAACAAACAAAAGTCTAAATTTTGATGTGTACTACACAAGTACTCAGAGTGATTTGATCCCATGGGAAACCACTATGTAAGAAATAAAGACAGACGTGTAAATAATTGAAGGAATATTATTAAATTAATCTGTGATTAAGTAAAAAATAAAAGATAAGTATTTTTTCATTTGTATTTTTGCATCATTACATTCTATAAATGCTCTTTTTGGAACTTGGTTCAAAATATATAACAAATATACTTAGAAACAAATCCAAATAGTGGATACCCTACGTCCATTTCCAATTCCAAGTCATCAAGAAACTACCGACTGCTTGGTTCGTACTACGTTTAGTTCGTATACAATGTCCAGGTCCCTTGCGCTACAAACTACCGATAGTTCACTGTATATCGGGGCGGCTGGAGCACCTAACAATGGTTTCCTGGTATTTCTCTCACCAGTACAACCACCACATCCTTTCCTAGCCTCCAGCTGCTATCTCAAAATTTCAAGAACAACTTTTGAAAAGGGTCACCCAAGAAACGTTCTTGTAAAGTCACATTTAAATGTGGTTAAGGAGAAGAAGTTTTTTAAGCTTGTTGTCAATGGATGACAGATGATGCACAAAGAAGACAAACTCAGGGTGATCCTAAAATGTCTCCCCTTGAGCATGTTCTATTATTTACAAGCAATTATGTAAATATAAGCAGATGTGTTTATTGACGTGAAAGTTGCAATGGATATACCCCACACTTATTTTTCCTAATATGGCAATAGAAATCCATTGTAAGCTCGTATTTGATTGGTCAGTGTGGTTTCTATTTAGATTTAAGGGTGCACTCCGTTTTATCCGTAATCGTATAAATATATGGGTGCACTCGAAAATTTTACAGGCTAAACCTAATATTTTGGACGTACACCCCTAAATAATAGGGATGCAAGTCTAAATTTAGATGTACATGACTACAAAACAGTTTTGACTCAATTATTCATAACACAATATATAGAAAAAAAACCTCTGCCCATAAAAGATGTCTTTCAACCAGTCATAATCATTTTTTGTAGCCTCATTAAAGGTCACCCAAGGATCATTCATGTGAAATTTGGTTGAATCATTGGTTAGGTTCTGACATAAGTCACATAACACCATATATGTAAATTAGCTACACCCATTAAAGCCATGATTTTCATTGGATCAAAATTTCTTGAACAACATCGAAAAAGGGTCACCCAAGGATCATTCATGTGAAGTTTGGTTCATCAAGTAGTTTCTGAGTAGAAATTTTTTAAAGAAAAATACTAGCACCAGAGCCCGAGGTTATAAAACTTTTCTCAGGCTCAACTGAGAAACTTCTCAAATTTTAAATAAATGTATGAAAATAAGATAAAATTGATAGGTAGTTATTCATCACAACTTATTAATATTATCTTTTATGTTATTATAGTCAAACTAGTATTAAAACAGAATAACTGCTTTAATCTCAAATTGATATTTGAGAAAATTTTGATTTGGGAATGAGAAAAGTCTTATAACCTCAGGCCCAGATGCAGAGATGGAGGGACAGATGGACGGGCAGACACAGCGCCATGACAAAAGCCCCAGTGGCTTTTGGCCAGTGGAGCTAAAAACTCATAATTACAGCTTTTTTTAAGCTGTTTGAGGCACCAATCAAAGAAATATTAATATAATTGAATCAATCTTTGCATTACATTTCCATTACATTTCAAACTTCGTGTCATGTAAAACATGTGTACAGTGCAGGCATTGGGCAGTCTGAACAGCAATTCAGCCATACAGGGAATTTAAACTATTCTTTATTATCTTAAGAACTATTGAGACAGAACCAATCTACAGTGAGGAGTGATGACCCAAATCAGACTGCAGGGACACAGACTAATGAGCGTAGATCAAAGTTGGTAGTTTTTTAATGGGGTTTAACACTGCCTTTTAACAAATTTTCAGTCAAATTAGGCTAGCTTTCTCACATACATATAGATATATGTATAATTCCTACCTTGATTTTGAAGTTATTAACACAATTTCTTTAATGCTTTTCGGTGGTTTATCGAGAAATAACGGTAGATTATCACTTGATAATCTCACCGCAAAAGCAGTGAAATTATCGAAATTTTATACCCTGCTTTTGTGCATTTCACCCTATCTGACGTCATCTATGCGAGGCGAAATAAGTGACGTCACAATGAACGTTGCATAGCAATCACGTGCAAAATGACGCGCTAAACGAAAATATATCCTAGAAATTTCACATTTCGTCTCATTTTTTGCATTAAAGAAATAGAATAATGGTTTGTTTTTCAAGTAAGATCGATTTATATTTCATTTCTTGAACAACAAAAGCTATATTTTCTCATGAAAATATAGCTTTTGTTGTTCACTCAATGAAATATAAATCTATCTTACACTGAAACAAACGATCATCCTCTATGTGTTTGTGAAGCAATAATGCCCCCACCACTGCCATTTTTCAGATACAGTAGTTTGATACAATACAGTAATCTACAGCAAACCTTCATTCAATACTGTAACCTATAGCAATACTTCAATTAATGTGAAGGTTAAAATTTCACAATATTTGACCTTGAAAACAATGACCTTGATAGATGACTTTGAAGTGGTACCAACAGAATGGTATTGTCCCAGCAATACTCATACGAAATATGAAGGCCCTATCACTTACCATTCAAAAGGTAAGGCCAATGTTAAAGCGTTTCGGTTTGTTTGGGGGTTTTTTTGGTTTTTTTCGGACAAACAGTCAGAGTAATGGGCAAACAGACAACAGACAAGTCAAAAACAAGAGGACCAAGATGGTCCTAGATCGCTCACCTGATTCTCTTTGACCCCTAGGAAATCACATCAATTAAATAGGCAGATGTCATAAAGGAGATAATTTCAATACAAAACCAAGTTTCATGAAGTTTGGGCCAAAATCGTGGCCTCTAGACTTACAACAAAAAAATTATCATAAAGGTCGCTTTTCCCATGACATGGCATGGATCTTTCCTATTTTCTCATCTTTGTGACCTGACCAACATTTTAACCAAGTTTCATGAAGATTGAGCAATATTTGTGGCCTCAAGAGCATATACAAGAAAATTGTCATTAAGGCCCCTTTACACGTGATATGGCATGGATCCTTCCAATTTTCAATAGGGTGCATCCTTGTAACTTGGCCAACATTCTGACCAAGTTTCATTAAGATTGGGCCATATTTGTGGCCTCTAGAGCGTAAACAAGAAAATTGTCATTAAGGCCCCTTTTCCCGTGATATGGCATGGATCCT
The DNA here is from genome assembly GCA_948146395.1 of Fragum whitleyi. Lineage (NCBI taxonomy): Eukaryota > Metazoa > Mollusca > Bivalvia > Cardiida > Cardiidae > Fragum > Fragum whitleyi. The sequence goes on along the minus strand of OX411548.1, from coordinate 19,784,002 downwards.
TCCCATTTTCAATAGGGTGCATCCTTGTGACCTGGCCAACATTCTGACCAAGTTTCATTAAGATTGGGTCATATTTGTGGCATCTAGAGCGTAAACAAGAAAATTGTCATTAAGGCCCCTTTTCCTGTGATATGGCATGTATCCTTCCCATTTTCAATAGGGATCATCTTTGTGACCTGACCAACATTCTGACTAAGTTTCATCAAAATTGGGCCATATTTGTGGTCTCTAGAGTGTAAACAAGAAAATTGTCATTAAGGCCCCTTTTCCTGTGATATGGTATGGATCCTTTCCATTTTCGATAGGGTTCATCCTCATGACCTGACCAACATTCTCACCAAGTTTCATGAAGATTGAACCATATATGTGGCCTCTAGAGTGTAAACAAGAAAATTGTCATTAAGGCCCCTTTTGCTGTGATATTGCATGGATCCTTCCCATTTTCAATAGGGTTCATCCTTGTGACCTGACCAACATTCTGACCAAGTTTCATGAAGATTGGATCATATTTGTGGCCTCTAGAGTGTAAACACTTAAATTGTTGACGTCGGACGACAGACGACGCACGACACACGACACACGACGCACGAAGCACGCCGCACGACAGACGACGGACATTCAATGATCACAAAAGCTCACCTTGAGCACGATGTGCTCAGGTGAGCTAAAAATATGCCCTTGATCTATCTATGCGGGTGCATAAAAAGAAACTTTTCAAAAAAAGTTTTCGATATATACCTTGTCTTCCATTTTTTCAATAACTGTAATAAAAGGAGAAATCTTATTTTACCATCTATAAACAGAAATTTTAAATTGTTTTTCAAATTCATTGTGATTAATTAGGCAATCAAAATATCATAAAAGATAATCATATGTACCGATTTCAAATGCTGTATAAGTAACCAGGTTCATAAAAGCTAATAACAAACTGGACCTGTCAAGCAAAAAGGGCCCATCTGTCAGGTTGTTAGATTGCACAGGCTATATAGTGTTAAAACTTAACACAATTGTCATTTTGTGTGTATAGAATGACCATTTCAACCTTCCTCTATAGGATTCACTTTCAAAGCTACCCATGGTTGACCTCTACTAGAACCAATCTGTTTTTCAAACATTTATTTTACCATAACCACAAATGGTTCCTATGGGTATGATTGATTGAATGGAGTTTTATGCTGCTTTCAACATTTTTTCAGTTATAGTGCAACGGTTGGAGCACCTAATAATGGTTTCCTGGTGTTTCAAATAGTCGGAAAGCCTGTAGGTATGAAGCATAAATTTAGGGCGTTCCAGAACTTACAGGCTCATGTGTGAAATCTATAGGTGCAGGATTATTGCATTGACATATATCCCCATATCCCTCATACTTGGAACAGAAATATCGTCTTCGTTGTGTGGCATCTGTTTTTGGCCAGGATGGGCAACCTATTTCTGAAATAAATATAGGATCTGTCATGAGATTTTATTGGAGTCAAACTGATCTTAACCCAGTTTAGAATGAAAATCTTAATAACCTTTTGTATCTAGACAAGGTTGAGATCAGCTTGTTTCAAATAAAATTGAGTAAAAGAATCTTTTTCTCAAATTAACAACATTTTGCACATTAACTAGAAAGCCATGAATTGCTTCAGTCACTCCAAAGGCTTGAAATTCATGTAATAGCAAAGTTTTGACAAGATTTTTAGAAGTTTTGAGTTCTACCAATGTTTAAATAATTTTGATTCCACTATATAAAATATAGAGAAATGACCTCCGCCCATTTAAGACAAATTTTTCATATGACAAAAGTTTTTGGCTGCTTGATAATGGCTCACCAAAGGATCATACCAATGAAGTTTGATTGATATCCATCCGTTACATTCTGAGGAAATGATTATCAAAGTTTCCACTATATAACATATTGAGAAATGACCTCCACCAATAAAAGACATATTTTTCATCCGATCACCAAATTTTTGGTAGACTGAAAAAGGGTCACTCAAGAAGCATTCCTGTGAAATTTGGTTGTTATCCATAAGTTACATTCTGAGAAAATGATTTTCAAAGTTTCCACTATATAACATATGGAGAAATGACCTCTGCCCATAAAATACATATTTTTTATTTGTTCACAATATTTTTTGAAAGACTGATAAAGGGTCACCCAAGCATCATTGCAGTAAAATTTGGTGGATACTGATCACTTACATTCTGAGAAAATGATTTTCAAAGTTTCCACTATGTAACATATAGAACTAGAAAGCCATGAATGGCTTGAGTCGCTCCACAGGCTTGAAATTCTTGTAAAAGCAAATAAATGTTTTGACTAGATTTTTAGATATTTGGGGTTCTACTGATGTTGAAAATGATTTTCAAAGTTTCAACTATATAACAGATAGAGAAATGACCTCTGCTATTAAAAGACATATTTTTCATCAAATCAAAATAATTTTTGACTGCATGGTACCAAAAATGTTTGATTGATATCCATCATTTACATTCTGAGAAAATGTTTTTCATAGTTTCCACTATTTAACATATTGAGAATTGACCTCCACCCATAAAATGTAAATTTTCATCCAATCAAAATAATTTTTGGTACACTGATAAAGGGTCACTCAAGGATCATTCAAGTGAAATTTAATTGATATCCAAAAATCAAATTCTAAGAAAATGATTTTCAAAGGATCCACTATATAACATATAGAGAAATGACCTCTGCCCATAAAATGCATATTTTTCATCCAATCAAAATATTTTTTGGTAAATTGATAAAGTGTTACTCAAGGATCATTCCAGTGAAATTTGGTTGATATCCATCAGTTACATTCTGAGAAAATGATTTTCAAAGTTTCCACTATGTAACATATAGAGAAATGAACTCCGCCCATAAAATACATATTTTTCATCCAATCACAATGATTTTTTGTAAACTGATAAAGGGTCACTCAAGTATCATTCCAGTGAAATTTAATTGATATCCAAAAATCAAATTCTGAGAAAATGATTTTCAAAGTTTCCACTATATAACATATAGAGAATTGACCTCTGCCCATAAAATGCATATTTTTCATCCAATCAAAATAATTTTTGGTAAATTGATAAAGTGTTACTCAAGGATCATTCAAGTGAAATTTGGTTGATATCCATCAGTTACATCCTGAGAAAATGATTTTCAAAGTTCCCACTATATAACATATAGTGAAATGACCTCCGCCCATAAAATACATATTTTTCATCCAATCAAAATGATATTTTGTAGACTGATAAAGGGTCACTCAAGGATCATTCAAGTGAAATTTGGTTGATATCCATCAGTTAGATTAAGGGAAAATGATTTTCAAAGTTCCCACTATATAACATATAGAGAAATGACCTCCGCCCATAAAATACATATTTTCCATCCGATCACAATGATTTTTTGTAGACTGATAAAGGGTCACCCAAGGATTATTCATGTAAAATTTAATTGGTATCCATTAATTAGAATCTGAGAAAACTCACTTTTTACCATATTTGGAAATAAGCCACGCCCATTAAATCCATGTTTTTCATTGGATCAAAATTTCTTGAACAACTTTGAAAGAGGGTCACCCAAGGATCATTCCTGTGAAGTTTGGTTGAAATCCATCCAGTAGTTTCTGAGGAGAAGATTTTTAAAGAAAAGTTTACGACCGGACGCACGGACAGACGGATGGACGGACAGAGGGACGGACGGACGCACGACGGACACAACGCCATGACAATAGCCCCAGTGGCTTTCAGCCAGTGGAGCTAAAAATGAACTCCACCCATAAAATACATATTTTTCATCAAATCACAATAATTTTTTGTAGACTGATAAAGGGTCACCCAAGGATCATTTGTGTAAAATTTAATTGGTATCCATCCATTAGAATCTGATTGATTGATTGAATGGAGTTTAACGCCGCTTTCAACATTATTTCAGTTATATCGCGGCGGCTGGAGCACCTAACAATGGTTTCCTGGTATATCTATCACCAGTACAACCACCACATTCTTTCCTAGCCTCCAGCCGCTATCTCACATAGGTCTACCATTATCAACCCATTGGTGAGAGACAAATAGTCGGATAGAATGAGTGCTGCCGTCGGGGATCGAACCCGCGAACTCTAGATTGACAGTCCAACGCGCTACCAACTGCGCTATGACGGCGGCTCCCATTAGAATCTGAGAAAAATCCACTTTTACCATATTTGGAAACTAGCCACACCCGTTTAAACCATGTTTTTCATTGGATCAAAATTTCTTGAACAAAGAGGGTCACCCAAGGATCATTCCTGTTAAATTTGGTTGAAATTCATCCAATAGTTTCTGAGAAGTTTTTTAAAGAAAAAGTTTACAACTTGATGCATAGACTCACTGACGCACGATGGACACAACGCCATGACAAAAGCCCCAGTGGCCACGACTGACACGCCATGACAATAGCCCCAGTGGCCTTTGGCTAGTGGAGCTTAAAACAATTCTTGAAACCTTTGCTTACAGAAATAACACAAAAACATGCATAAGATGACATCGTAATGATGTCATTTAGAATGCGATTTTACACATGTGAAAGACAAGGATATCTAATTGGTTATTCGTCCAAATTATCAATGCAAGGCATAAAAATCTATACCAAAATAACTTTCCAGGACCAGCCTGCATGCATTTGGTATTTCCTAAATCCTTCTCTTGCTCTTCAATACCTACTGCACACAAAGCTTTATCATACAGTTATCGACTAAGATCATCCTGCATAGACATGCAGTCTGATCTTAGCCTACACTGCCTGCTTTCTTGTATATTATTGTGACAAAAAAACTTCAACCAGAAAGGTTGAAATGAGAAGAAAAATGGACAATTGTTTACAAACAAAATTTAACTTCATCAGGAGAGTTGAATCGTTTTAAATATTATTCGTTACTTAAAAGTTCTCTTTGACTATTGGGGATTGAGCCTAAGACAACATGATTGACAGTTCAACTCAATAGGAAGAAATTTGATCAGCAAACAGTACTCTGTGACAATCCATTTGCATTACAAATAGCTGAATCACCATATTTTTACAAAATAAAGTTACCAATTCAATGGGTCAGTGCAAAAAAATAGTAAGTGCCTTTATACTTATAGGCACTTACAATTGTGCACTGATCTATTCAATTAAAGAGCTCTGTCCTGTTTTCAAGAAACAAGAGTGGCCTTGACACAAGATACTCCTCCAGAAGGATTTTTACATGAAGGCTCCTTTTTCCATGACGTGGCTGAAATTCACCAAACTGTAACAATATGCACAAGAACAGGTGACTAGGATTATTTTGTGAAAGTTTCATCCAAATTGGTCCATAAATGAGGGAGGAGTTATGTTCACATGATTGTAAAGTACGGACAGGCGTACAGACAGAGAAGATGATACTAATATACTTCCATGTACAGCGGCGTATGAAAATACATGTATAAGCAAACATTCAAGGCATTCACATGAGTGTAAGTGCAAAACATTATTTCATCTTGAACAAAGAGCTTTATTCTATAACATGACAGTTGCAAAGCAGACTGATACCCCCTAAAAGTTGCTTATCAATAATACTAGAAAGCCATGAATGGCTTGAGTCGCTCTACAGGCTTGAAATTCTTGTAAAAGCAAATAAATGTTTTGACTTGATTTTTAGATATTTGGGGTTCTACTGATGTTGAAAATGATTTTCAAAGTTTGAACTATATAACATATAGAGAAATGACCTCCGCTCCTAAAAGACATATTTTTCATCAAATCAAAATGATTTTTGGCTGCATGATAATGGGTCACCCAAAGATCATACCAAGAATTTTTGATTGATATCCATCAGTTATATTCTGAGAAAATGATTTTCATAGTTTCCACTATATAACATATAGAGAAATGACATCCACCCATAAAATGCTTATTTTTCATCCAATCAAAATAATTTTTGGTAAATTGATAAAGTGTTACTCAAGGATCATTCCAGTGAAATTTGGTTGATATCCATCAGTTACATCCTGAGAAAATGATTTTTAAAATTTTCCACTATATAACATATAGAGAAATGACCCCTGCCCATAAAATGCATATTTTCCATCCCATCACAATGATTTTTTGTAGACTGATAAAGGGTCACCCAAGGATCATTCCAGTGAAATTTGGTTGATATCCATCGATTACACTCTGAGAAAATGATTTTCAAAGTTTCCACTATATAACATATAGAGAAATGACCTCCGCCCATAAAATGCATATTTTCCATCCGATCACAATGATTTTTTGTAGACTGATAAAGGGTCACCCAAAGATCATTCATGTAAAATTTAATTGGTATCCATTGATTAGAATCTGAGAAAACTCACTTTTTACCATATTTGGAAATTAGCCACGCCCCTTTAATCCTTGTTTTTCATTGGATCAAAATCTCTTGAACAACTTTGAAAGAGGGTCAACCAAGGATCATTCCTGTGAAGTTTGGTTGAAATCCATCCAATAGTTTTTGAGGAGAAGATTTTTAAAGAAAAGCTTACGACCGGACGGACGCACGGACGGACGGACGCACGACGGACTCAACGCAATGACAATAGCCCCAGTGGCTTTCAGCCAGTGGAGCTAAAAAAGCCATTTTGCATCAAAAAGCCATAACTCTGTCAAAAGTCTATGGATCGTAACCAAAATATCACTTTCACTTCTCTGCTTGGTACTGATTACATCTGTAAAGTTTCTTTGAAATCTTTACATTAGCTAGTAAGCGGACAAAAAAAGCTACAGATGGACGCACTGACCAACAAGAAAACTACTATATACCTTTTAAACATAGTTTTGGGTGGCAAAATTATTACCTACCTTTCCCTTGTTTTAGAGTCATGTTGACTTTCAGTTGGACAGGATCACCCCAACTACCTAGGTCTGGGGACTTGCCTATCACCTCACCATATGGCTTATCTGAAAGTAATATAAAGTGAATCTGTGTGTGATATTTTCAACACTTTTACATATGCCTAATAAGCACAAGCCATTCAGGAATCCTTGGTGATTTTATGGAATAAATTTAAGGGAATAATAGCGGCTCAGCCATGAAAGAGTGTTTTTGAAAGTTGGTGAAACACAGTCAAAACCTGATTTTCCTTCCAAAGATAACTTTAAGTAAACAAGCAAATTCGTTGAATTGATATCCCCCGCCGAACAAATTTTCATTGTCAATGAAGTTAATATCAAACTTAGGTACAGGTTATCTTTTATCTGCATCAACCTATAGTTTTCAAGAAATAGCGCAGAAACGAATATCACAATGTATGTATATGGCTTAAACAGTCAGGGGGCAGTAACTCTAAATTCGGCGGTCGAACAGGGTAACCCTGACGATATGCACATGTCCTCTTTGTAGTGAAGCTGTGTGCCAAGATTCATTAAAATCCAGTCTACAGTTTTCAAGAAATAGCGCAGAAAGGAATATCACTCTGTATGTATATGGCTTAAACAGTCAGGGGGCAATAACTCTAAAATTCACAGTCGAACCAGGTTACCCCAACGATATGCCCATGTCCTCATTGTAGTGAAGCTGTGTGCCAAGTTTCATTAAAATCCAGTCTACAGTTTTCAAGAAATAGCGCGGAAACTAATATCACTATGTATGTATATGGCTTAAACAGTCAGGGGCAGTAACTCTAAAATTGACTTTCGAACCGGGTAACCCCGACGATATGCGCATGTCCTCATTGTGGTGAAGCTGTGTGCCAAGTTTCATTGAAATCAGGTCTATAGTTTTCAAGAAATAGTGCGGAAACGAATATCACTCTGTATGTATATGGCTTAAACAGTCAGGGGCAGTAACTCTAAATTCGAACGTCCAACCGGGTAACCCCGACGATATGCGCATGTCCTCATTGTAGTGAAGCTGTGTGCCAAGTTTCATTGAAATCGGGTCTATAGTTTTCAAGAAATAGCGTGGAAACGAATATCACTATGTATGTATATGGCTTATACAGTCAGGGGCAGAAACTCTAAATTCAACTGTCGAACCGGGTAACCCCGACGATATGCGCATGTCCTCTTTGTAGTGAAGCTGTGTGCCAAGTTTCATTGAAATCGGGTCTATAGTTTTCAAGAAATAGCGTGGAAAGGAATATCACTATGTATGTATATGGCTTAAACAGTCAGGGGCAGTAACTCTAAATTCGACCGTCGAACCGGGTAACCCCGACGATATGCGCATGTCCTCATTGTAGTGAAGCTGTGTGCCAAGTTTCATTGTAATCAGGTCTATAGTTTTCAAGAAATAGCGCAGAAAAGAATATCACTATGTATTTATATGGCTTATACAGTCAGGGGCAGTAACTCTAAATTCGACCGTCCAACCGGGTAACCCCGACGATATGCGCATGTCCTCATTGTAGTGAAGCTGTGTGCCAAGTTTCATTGAAATTGGGTCTATAGTTTTCAAGAAATAGCGCGGAAACGAATATCACTATGTATGTATATGGCTTAAACAGTCAGGGGCAGTAACTCTAAATTCGACCGTCCAACCGGGTAACCCCGACGATATGCGCATGTCCTCATTGTAGTGAAGCTGTGTGCCAAGTTTCATTGAAATCGGGTCTATAGTTTTCAAGAAATAGCGTGGAAACGAATATCACTATGTATGTATATGGCTTATACAGTCAGGGGCAGTAACTCTAAATTCGACCGTCCAACCGGGTAACCCCGACGATATGCGCATGTCCTCATTGTAGTGAAGCTGTGTGCCAAGTTTCATTGAAATCGGGTCTATAGTTTTCAAGAAATAGCGTGGAAACGAATATCACTATGTATGTATATGGCTTATACAGTCAGGGGCAGTAACTCTAAATTCAACCGTCGAACCGGGTAACCCCGTCGATATGCGCATGTCCTCATTGTAATGAAGCTGTGTGCCAAGTTTCATTGAAATCGGGTCTATAGTTTTCAAGAAATAGCGTGGAAACGAATATCACTATGTATGTATATGGCTTAAACAGTCAGGGGCAGTAACTCTAAATTCAACCGTCGAACCGGGTAACCCCGACGATATGCGCATGTCCTCATTGTAGTGAAGCTGTGTGCCATGTTTCATTGAAATCGGGTCTATAGTTTTCAAGAAATAGCGCGGAAACGAATATCACTATGTATGTATATGGCTTAAACAGTCAGGGGCAGTAACTCTAAATTCAACTGTCGAACCGGGTAACCCCGATGATATGCGCATGTCCTCATTGTAGTGAAGCTGTGTGCCAAGTTTCATTGTAATCGGGTCTATTGTTTTCAAGAAATAGCGCGGAAACGAATATCACTATGTATGTATATGGCTTAAACAGTCAGGGGCAGTAACTCTAAATTCGACCGTCCAACCGGGTAACCCCAACGATATGCGCATGTCCTCATTGTAGTGAAGCTGTGTGCCAAGTTTCATTGAAATCGGGTCTATAGTTTTCAAGAAATAGCGTGGAAAGGAATATCACTATGTATGTATATGGCTTAAACAGTCAGGGGCAGTAACTCTAAATTAGACCGTCGAACCGGGTAACCCCGACGATATGCGCATGTCCTCATTGTAGTGAAGCTGTGTGCCAAGTTTCATTGTAATCAGGTCTATAGTTTTCAAGAAATAGCGCAGAAAAGAATATCACTATGTATTTATATGGCTTATACAGTCAGGGGCAGTAACTCTAAATTCGACCGTCCAACCGGGTAACCCCGACGATATGCGCATGTCCTCATTGTAGTGAAGCTGTGTGCCAAGTTTCATTGAAATTGGGTCTATAGTTTTCAAGAAATAGCGCGGAAACGAATATCACTATGTATGTATATGGCTTAAACAGTCAGGGGCAGTTACTCTAAATTCGACTGTCCAACCGGGTAACCCCGACGATATGCGCATGTCCTCATTGTGGTGAAGCTGTGTGCCAAGTTTCATTGAAATTGGGTCTATAGTTTTCAAGAAATAGCGCGGAAACGAATATCACTATGTATGTATATGGCTTAAACAGTCAGGGGCAGTAACTCTAAATTTGACTTTCGAACCGGGTAACCCCGACGATATGGGCATGTCCTCATTGTAGTGAAGCTGTGTGCCAAGTTTCATTGAAATCAGGTCTATAGTTTTCAAGCAATAGCGTGGAAACGAATATCACTATGTATGTATATGGCTTATACAGTCAGGGGCAGTAACTCTAAATTCAACCGTCGAACCGGGTAACCCCGTCGATATGCGCATGTCCTCTTTGTAGTGAAGCTGTGTGCCAAGTTTCATTGAAATCGGGTCTATAGTTTTCAAGAAATAGCGTGGAAAGGAATATCACTATGTATGTATATGGCTTAAACAGTCAGGGGCAGTAACTCTAAATTAGACCGTCGAACCGGGTAACCCCGACGATATGCGCATGTCCTCATTGTAGTGAAGCTGTGTGCCAAGTTTCATTGTAATCAGGTCTATAGTTTTCAAGAAATAGCGCAGAAAAGAATATCACTATGTATTTATATGGCTTATACAGTCAGGGGCAGTAACTCTAAATTCGACCGTCCAACCGGGTAACCCCGACGATATGCGCATGTCCTCATTGTAGTGAAGCTGTGTGCCAAGTTTCATTGAAATTGGGTCTATAGTTTTCAAGAAATAGCGCGGAAACGAATATCACTATGTATGTATATGGCTTAAACAGTCAGGGGCAGTAACTCTAAATTCGACCGTCCAACCGGGTAACCCCGACAATATGCGCATGTCCTCATTGTGGTGAAGCTGTGTGCCAAGTTTCATTGAAATTGGGTCTATAGTTTTCAAGAAATAGCGCGGAAACGAATATCACTATGTATGTATATGGCTTAAACAGTCAGGGGCAGTAACTCTAAATTTGACTTTCGAACCGGGTAACCCCGACGATATGCGCATGTCCTCATTGTAGTGAAGCTGTGTGCCAAGTTTCATTGAAATCAGGTCTATAGTTTTCAAGCAATAGCGTGGAAACGAATATCACTATGTATGTATATGGCTTATACAGTCAGGGGCAGTAACTCTAAATTCAACCGTCGAACCGGGTAACCCCGTCGATATGCGCATGTCCTCTTTGTAGTGAAGCTGTGTGCCAAGTTTCATTGAAATCGGGTCTATAGTTTTCAAGAAATAGCGTTGAAACGAATATCACTATGTATGTATATGGCTTAAACAGTCAGGGGCAGTAACTCTAAATTCAACTGTCCAACCGGGTAACCCCGACGATATGCGCATGTCCTCTTTGTAGTGAAGCTGTGTGCCAAGTTTCATTGAAATCGGGTCTATAGTTTTCAAGAAATAGCGCGGAAACGAATATCACTATGTATGTATATGGCTTAAACAGTCAGGGGCAGTAACTCTAAATTCAACTGTCGAACCGGGTAACCCCGATGATATGCCAATGTCCTCATTGTAGTGAAGCTGTGTGCCAAGTTTCATTGTAATCGGGTCTATTGTTTTCAAGAAATAGCGCGGAAACGAATATCACTATGTATGTATATGGCTTAAACAGTCAGGGGCAGTAACTCTAAATTCGACCGTCCAACCGGGTAACCCCGACGATATGCGCATGTCCTCATTGTAGTGAAGCTGTGTGCCAAGTTTCATTGAAATCGGGTCTATAGTTTTCAAGAAATAGCGCGGAAACGAATGTCGGACGGATGGAAGGACGGACGGACGGACGGACATGGCAAAAACAATACACACACCCCACCCCCCCCCCCCCCCCCCCCCCCCCCCCCCGAAAAATTTTTTCGGCGGGGGATAACAACAAAATGCCCATGAGGGCGAGCCTGAGACCACTCTACTGACTCTTTGAGAAGCATAAGACTTATCAAGAAATAATAAGAAATCTGTGATAAACAGGTACTGCTCACTGAGTTAATCCTCGCTTTCTAAGACAAAAGTTTTTCCCTGCATGTTGATATCAAATGAAAATGGGTACAATATATGAGTAACTTCTGTGTTGTATAAGTATGAAAAGATTAGAACATCGGCTATCTGATATACTAATTTACTCTGCCCCATTGTTCCTGACAAAATGTGCCCAAATATTTCTAGTAGTACCATATTAAGTCCGAAAATAAACTAAATTGTAAAACAGGAAGTAGATCTGACCAACCTTAATTCGGTTATACTTGTCAATAAACTTATAAGCATATGTTATCACTTATGTTAAACCAGGGTCACAATTGACCAAGTTCCCATTATGTGAATGTATCATTTCATTTGAATAGAGTTTTTAAAACAATTTTTCAGTATCAATGGATTACCGGTATGTAACACACCAGGGGCCAGTTTCATCAAAACATTTAAGACACATTTTTGTCTTACCGATGACTTACCACATATCTAGGACAAAAATCACGTATCATCAATCTATCAATACCATCAATACCATCATATCATATCATATCAATATCAATTTTATGTACAGTTATTGTTGTTGTTACTGTTTTGAAAGTCTTCAGTAAGACAAAAATGTGTCCTAAATGTTTTGATGAAACAGGCCCTAGTTCAAGCTGCTATCCCACATAGGTCTACCATTATTGACAACCCATTAGTGGGGAACTAATAGTAAGGATGAGTGCCACAATGGCGCATCAAACCCAGGAACTTAGAATTGACAGTCTGACATGCTACCAATTGTGCAATGACCATGACTCTTGCAGTTTCTGTTCAGCATGTTTGATAATGAGTGTGTCTAACTTTTAACCATTTACTTTGTCAACAAAAATTGTGTTACTGGTTCACCTGTGAACAGAAAGTTTGTTTGTTTGTTTGAATGGGTTTTACGCCGCTTTCAACAATTTCGCAGTTATATCGCGGCGGTCGGAGTACCTAACAATGGATTCCTGGTATTTCTTTCACCTGTACTACCATTTCACCCTTTCCTAGCCTCCAACTGCTATCTCACATATAGGTTTACGATTATCTACCCATTGGTGAGAGACTAACATCGTAAAAGGATATTTGCCGCCACCGGGGATCGAACCCACGACTTCCAGAGTGGAAGTCTTATGCCTAACCAACTGCGCTATGGTGGCGGCTGTGAACAGAAAGATACCAGCAGGGTTTTAGTATGGCATCAACCAAATGGTGTCTCAATGACTCAATAGTAAGGCCCATACGGGTCCTTGCTTAATGTTTGCGAGTTCCTACTTCAGATGTACCTGGTAGTTTTTTTTTTCTTTTTTTAGCATTCCCAAGGTTTTTGTGTAAATATTTAGATATTCTCTAGATTAAGCTACCCAAAAGGTTGGATAGAAATGTACAACTTGGGATCAACTTCAGGCAGGAATTGAAGACTTTTTTAAACAGTCTTCAATTCTTCCCAGAAGTAAACCCCAAAGTAAAACCTCAAATCAGAAAGTTTTGAGAGTGCTATCTATTTGTGAGTCTCAGACTTGCAAAACCTGAATCCCTTAAAACCCTGTACCATGCTTATACACTCAGCCTTTTTTCTGTTAATTGAACCTAAACTTTTACTTTCTATGTCATTGGACAAGGTATCAGGATTACATTATCTAAAATTTGCAAGTTTTGAAGCATGAAGACAGCATGAGAACAACAGGGTTCTGCTCTGGCAGCCACATTGCACCATTCGCTCTGAAAAATAGACAGCCTAGATATATCAAATGGTAGGGCCCAAGGGCGCACTTAATTTTAAAACACAGCAATTGTGTAAATAGTTCAAATTACAAATTCTGTGACAATCTGTAAGCATTTAAGCCTACTCCAAAATAGACATCAATATCGATGGCTCAGCGCAAAACTGTTGTAACTGCCTATAAACATATAAAACTGTTTCAGGCTTTGCATTCAATATGGTACCCAGTTATCAGGTTGTTAAATCGGTATTGTTTTTTCAGAAATTAAAATAAGTCAGGTACCATTTCGTGTAACCATGAGCAAAAGATCAAACTTAAAGGTGGCCTTAGGCTATTTTTGACCTTTTTATCAGAGTTTTCACCAAAGGAACAAAAATATGTAAACAAAGAGCTTTGCAGAGCGGCGCATATACGCCCGAAGGGGCTTGTCAGTAACCTTGGCTTGTCAGTAACGTGAGCTTGAATGATAGCTAAAAATATTGCAAACAGACAGACAGACAACTGGTGCCATAACATTTAAATATGAAAATGTATTTAGTCCTAAGCACAAAAAGACAACCTACAGAGTCATTATGGCAAGTTTCCTTTCATTCCCATCCATAATGTAGGAGAAAATGAGCTGACAAGAAATTTTGTTTTTCATCAACTCAAGGGCAGATAATCCAAGATAACTCTAGAATAACTGGAGCATTTGAATTGAAAAGTTTTATGCAAAACTAGGCATCAGAGAGTAATTGTGTCTAGTTTCAGCTCATTTAATTAATAGTTAAGAAGGAGTTGCACTCAAAATACAGTGATTTTCGTTTATTTCAAGGGCAGATAATTCAAGATTTTTCAGGATTGACTGGAGCGATTTGAATTTCAAAGGTCTTAAGCACAACTAGACATCATAGGAAGTAAATGTGTCTAGTTTCAGCTCATTCCCATTGATAGTTAAGGAGGAGTTGCGCACGCAAAAAAATAGTAATTTTCATTAAATTCAAGGGCAGATAATTCAAGATTTCTAAGGAATGACGGGAGCAATTTGAATTTCAAAGGTCTAATGCACAACTGGACATCATAGGGAGTAATTGTGTGTAGTTTCAGCTTATTCCTATTGATACTTTAGGCGGAGTTGCGCACACAAAAAACAGTGTTTTTTGTTATATTCAAGGGCAGATAATTCAAGATTTCTCAGGAATGACAGGAGCGATTTGAATTTCAAATGTCTTATGCACAACTACACATCATAGGGAGTAATTGTGTGTAGTTTCGGCTTATTCCCATTGATAGTTTAGGAGGAGTTGTGCACACAAAAAACAGTGATTTTTGTTATATTCAAGGGCAGATAATTCAAGATTTCTCAGGAACGACTGGAGCGATTTGAATTTCAAATGTCTTATGCACAACTAGACATCATAGGGAGTAATTGTATTTAGTTTCAGCTTATTCCCATTGATTGTTTAGGAGGAGTTGCGCACACAAAAAATGCTAACGGACGGACAGACAGACGGACAGACAGACGGACAGACGGACGGACGGACGGACGACCGAGGCCATAACATAATACGACCCTTTGGGCGTATAAAAAGTATTTTCTCCTGAGCCGGACAAAATTCCCAATGCCCTTGACTTTTATGCCAGCAATCAAAGACTCTGGGTTAGTAAATGCACTTAACCCGAGTTTACTCTTGGTGGACTCCAAATGATGTTGATTCTTAAGCAATCATTCTTACGCCCTAAAATAAATAATCAAGCCGATCAGAAAAACAGAGAGAATCAGGGTTTCATTACACAATGGCTTTGAATCTTAATTAATGCAACTCATTAAATACTAAAGAACATGTAACATGACAAATGATTAATTAGTTAACAAGAGGGCCAACCAAGAGGACCATTGACCCTGGGTCGCTCACCTGAGGAAAAAGCTCCTTAACATAGATCTGTCTAAGAAACGCCAGAAAAAGAGATTTTCACAAAAACAATCATTTCAGCTCCATTAACTGAAACTCTTCCTATCTAATAGGGTTGAAATTGGCAATATGGTTTCACTATTTAAAGGCTATTAGCTACCTGGTTCAGAAGAAGAATTTGAAAGATTTTTTTTATAAATGGCCACTTGGTCCTGTCCCCTCCCCCTGCTCAACACTGAAGCTTTTAGCATTTTACTTAAAGGTCATCTCATAATCTTTACCAAATATAAAGGCTGTTGGAGTTCTGGTTAAGATGAAGAGGAAATTTTAAAGATTTCTAAATTGACACCTGGGTACTACCCCCCTCCCCGTTGCTATGCACCTGTCTGCCCAAGAGTCATGACTTTAGCTATTTACATAAAGATCAATGAACTGATGATTCATGCCAAATATACAGGCTGTTTAGGACATGGCTTAGAAAGAAGAATTTTGAAGATGTTTAATTTGATCAGAAGCTCATGTGCTCTGCCCTTGTCACCACCCTGTCATGATTTTAGTTATTAAAATTAAGATTTATGATAATCCAAAACAAATTTTAGGCTGTAGGGCTCCTGGTTCAGAAGCAGAAAAGATTTTGA
Source organism: Fragum whitleyi (assembly GCA_948146395.1). Classification (NCBI taxonomy): domain Eukaryota; kingdom Metazoa; phylum Mollusca; class Bivalvia; order Cardiida; family Cardiidae; genus Fragum; species Fragum whitleyi. The sequence goes on along the minus strand of OX411548.1, from coordinate 19,767,872 downwards.
AGATTTCTAAATTGATTTTTGTCCTACCCCCTCCCCCTGGTGCTCTGATCCTTCTAGTTCAATACTCATGATTTTAGCTATTTTAGTAAAGGTCTATGAGCTGATGATGCATCCAAGCTAAATTTCAAGGCTTTAGGTTTAGAAGAAGAAGAAATTTTAAAGATTTCCAAGAGCTGATGATCCATGCCAAACTTCAAGGTTGAAGGGCTTCTGGTTCAAGAGAAGAAGAACTATGAAACAAGCTAATTTGATCCAAGTCTACCCCCTATATTGGTGCATAGCCCCTGGTGGTCCAAAGGTCATGTTTTCATAAAGGTCTATGAGCCAATGATCCATGCCAAATTTCAAGGTTGAAGGGCTACTGGTTCAGAAGAAATTTGAAATTTAAAGATTTTCTTTAACAAATCACTTTTAGTGCAATGGCAACCCCAAATTTTCAACCAATTTTAATTCTTGTAACTATTTTGGAAGAGGACTACCTAGGGAACATTTCTTTACAATTAGGTGCAAATAAGTTTAGGAGGAGATGTAGTTTGAAAATTGTTGACAGATGATGGACGCCAGACAGAGGGTGATCACAATATCTCACAAGAGCACTTCATGCTCAGTTGTGCTAAAAACAAAAAGAGCAATACTTTTGCATCAGGTGCTTGTGTAAACTTAAAGACAATATGTAAATGTGTCATACTGCATGTAAAGTGAAGGATAAAAGAGCCTAGCAGTCCAAAAGGCTTTCTCCACCAATTGGTAGATAATCCCAGACCTATGTGGGATGGCAGCTGTAGGCTAGGAAAGGATGTGATGGGAGTACTGGTGTAAGAAATACCAGAAATCCATTGTTAGGTGCCAAACTAGCCGCAATTATGACTGAAAGATTGTTAAAAGTGGTGTGAAACCAAATTCAAACAAACAAACAAACAAACAAACCAAAAGGCCTACTTATCCTTGAATGATGGCAGTACTAGCTGAAAGCTTTTATTTTTGAAAATATAAGTAAATGACCCAGTTTTTTCAAACCTAATGGGCCATTGGTCCAATAAATTTGATTCTTGGGCAGAACCCTACAACTTCTGTATGAAAACTTTTTAAGATAAGGAAGAATATATGTTAGTGTGAGCGCATCCCCTGCTGCAGTTCATGGGGTTATTGACAGTTATTGTAAAACTGTATGGTATCATGACAATAAACATGTTGCTTCCAGGGCAGATCCATGGAAAAATGAGTATACTAGGAGATTGAAAATACAAAATTATTATGGCAATTTCCCAGTTAGTACTAACATATTTTTTCTAAATGTTTCCTCTTAAGTCTAATACTGAGCTGTCAGCACCACATTCCTTGTCATTATTCTAAAAATACCATGAACTCCATTTTACATCACCTTCACAGCTCAAAGATAAATTACCAATGACTGCTTTATAATCAATTTTCTGTTATAAGCCTACCACAGTTTCTACGGTTATGTTAGTTTATTCCAAGCCTCTAATATTAATCATACTAAACAAATTCTCTTTAAGTCATACAGATGTCATCCCTGAATGAACCGACGCCCTTTCTGGCACGCCTTGGCCCGTCTTTGGTGATACAACAGAGCTGTTATGACTTCTATATACATATACATGTATGATGTATGAGGCAAACAAACAAAACAAACCTAAAATGTGGTAAAGCTTGTTTTTACACTACTAAACTGGATACAATTTGTTTGTCTTTTCAATCTCCACTGAATATGTAGGCTTTAATTGCTTGCTTTCATGGTAACAAACTGCATGAAGCTGATATGTAACACTAGATGACTAAAAGAATAACTGTCATGGCAAAAGAAAGCAAACCTTTGACCATCAACCACTACATGCATATTGTAATGACATCACATAGTTTTACAATACCCATCCATACACCCCATGAGCTATATTACTAAAATATTCTTTATCTCAAAGAGTTTTCATGCCCATTAGGGTTTGAAAAGTGGGCCATCTACTATTTTCAAAAATGAAAGTTTCCGGCCCCTACTGACATCATTCCAGGACAAGTAAGCATTTTGGTTTGTTAATTTGTTTGTTTGAATTTGGTTTCACGCCACTTCAAACAACCTTCCAGTCATAGCTGCGTCTAGAGTACCTAACAATGTATTCCTGGTATTTCTTGCACCAGTACTACCATTAGATCCTTTCCTAACCTTAAGCTGCTATCCTACATTAGTCAAGAATTATCAAACAATTGGTGGAGTATGGCTTTTGGACTGTTAGGATCTTTTATCTTTTACCTTACTTGCAGCATGACACATTGACATACTGGTCTTAAAGCTCTTACAAGAACCTGACTCGTAAGTATTACTCTCTTTGTTTTTAAATCATTGGTCATGCTAACAAGTTACATTTCTCCACATTCTCTAATGAGTTGCATTAATCAAGCATCAAAGCCACTGCTTAATGAATTCCGCATTTTTCTTCATTTCTGATGATGGGCTTGGTTATTTATTTCAGGGTATTAGCCTTATGAAATCTTAATTGGAGAGATTTCTTAACACTTGTTATGCTGTTCCCGGAATATTCCTGCTTTGGCAGGAGCTATAGACAAACATCAGCCTGCACATATGTGCAGTCTGATATAAGTCTACACCACCTGTTTCTCACAGAATTATCAATAGGTTTAGTTTTTCAAATCAAATTGAGCTACATTTGGTACATTCAGTGCTTTTTTGCCCTTTGATTTTAATGAACAATTTTAGCCAAAATTTATTCAGCATGACAAGTACCAACAACATTGGAGGTGGATGCAGTCTTACCAGGGCCATGAGAACTTGGTCCAGGGTCAGGAACGTCTACTTTCACTCTTAATTTGGCCAAAACTGGGATGAAAAAGTCACAAAATAGTCTTAGGACATCTTTAAGTTTGATCTATTGCTCAACAAGGTGACCATGATGGTCCTAAATCACTCACCTGAGTAAGTCTTTCATAACTTGTCAAGTGGGTTATAAATACCAGAGATTATTCTAATGTACATCTAGGACAATTTTGAAACAAAACAAATTGTAATGTTGGTTTTACTTTTGAGTAGTGTAGTTCTAAGTTTTTCTTGTAATAGTGTAGAATGCAGGCAGTTTGCTCTTTGTGCAGGCTGATCTTAGTCTATAATATCTGTTCAAGCATTGTGTAAAGCATGAATATGCTGTAAAAAGCATGAGAAGATTTACTTTAATTGCATTAAATGCAAAGGGAAGCAAGAGTTCCACATGGAAAGTGCAAACATCAGCTGTTATGGTGGATTGAATTGGTTGGCTTTTAAAATTTGACTCAATCTATCCAAAAACATCTGTGAAATTAATCTATTTAATTTAATGATAAAGCAACTGAAACAGAAATAAACCAAAGTTCTTGATGGATTTAAATTCTTTTAGCAATTTAAGCAGAGCTTCAACCAAGGTACATCCCACACAGGTTTCGGCTTGATTGGAAAAATGGTTTAGGAGGAGAAGAATTTTTTCTTAGATATATGTGAATTTTCTGCCTTTCTATTATAATCAACCTGGCTCCCAGACTGTCAGTGTTAAATGAAGAACATCACTCATGTTTTACTATTTCAAATTTCCTCCCATATTCTCAAAAACTGATCGGCCAGTCAGAGTAATATACGCTGATAAGAATTTATGCCTTCTCTAGTTGAATCGCTTGTTTCAGACTACTTCAGATCAGTGGGACAGGAGCCAGTATATATTACCATGGCAACTAGAGTTTTTCATAGAATTAAATTCTTAAAACAATTTTAGTAGAGCTGCACCCAAGGAACATCCCTATCAAGTTTCAAACAGATTTTCCTAAAGGATTGGGAGGAGATACATTTATTCTAGTATTTTTGGCAATTTTCAGCCTTTCCGTTACCATAGAAACCAAAACTTTTGGTAGAGCTTCTCCCAAGGAACATCTCTACCAAGATCAGCTGGATTGGCCCAAAGATTAAGGAGAAGACTTTTTTTCTATGATTTTCAGGAACTTTCAGTCTTTCTATCACCATGGAACCAGTTTTTGATAAAATTAAATTCTTTTAACAACTTTGGTAGAGTTTCACCCAATTTACATTCCTTTTCAGCTTGATTGGTTCTGTGGTCCAGGAGGAGAATATTTTCAAAGATGTTTTGGTAAATTTTAGGCATTTATTTTACCATGAAAACCAGAGTTTTTTAATGAATGAAATTCTTTTAACATCTTTTGGTAGAGCTTTACCCAAGGAAAATCCCTTCTAATTTTCAGTTTGATTTGGCCCAGTGGTTTAGGAGAAGAATCTTTTCTTAGATTTTAAGCTTTGCTGTAAACCATGGCAACAAGAGTTTTTGATGAAATTAAATTCTTTTAACAAATTTGGAAAAGCTTCACCCAAGGAACATCCCTGCCAAATTCAGATTGATTGGCTTAGGAGGTGGTGTAGTTGTTAAGGAGGAGAATATGTTTAAAGAAATTGTTGACAGATGGACGATGGACGGACTACAGACATGAGAGATCACAATAGCTCACCTTGAGCACTTTGTACTCAGGTGAGCTAAAAACATCTACACACAGACTAATACCTGACTTATTTTAATCTTCTATAAGACACTGATTTGATAGTGTGACGCTGGGTTATTCCAGTAACATTCCGGCTGGTGCACCTACCCAAGGCTTCCTGTTGTTTCTACCACCAGTAGAACCTCAAGATTTCATCCAAGCCACTGGCTGCTCATCCCACTCAGATGTACTTCTTATTCTCAAATTGGTTGGAAATAAATAACACTTGTATCAGATTGTTTTGTAATGAAAGATATTCATAAAGGGCACAATTCTTTATCTTACATAATACCTCCCCCTAAATTGCTATCTACAATCATCATTAATGGGAACTGAAATAGCAGGTAAATAAATGTCATTGACTAACACATGATTCAATACAGCAAGTATTGTTTCATTGTCGTCATAGGCAAATTAACTACAAACAAGACGCCCATGAGGGCCTAGACTGCTCTAATGACTCTAAAGCTTAGGTCTTGATAGTGCTGTTCAAAATATAACAAGAAATCTAGATAAAAGATTTATAAAGAATTTTTGTCCAATGTTTTTATTTTATTCACAGGTTTTGGTGATCATTTCCAATTAAGATAGGGCCCTCAGTGAAAAAGACTAACTATTTCAACTTAGGGGCCCAGACAGCCAAAATTCAAAATCTAACATTACGGGTATTGGAGTTTTCTCCAAAAATCTAGGGGCCCAGCAAAAAATCTAGGGGCCATGGGCGACTGGGCCACTGCTAGTTTTTTTCCCTGGGCCCTGTTCAAAGGGACAGTGCTCTTTAAAGTTCAATTACACCAGACCTAGAGATAAAGGTTTTTTTATGATTTTAAATATTTCTCAAGTTCTTGCTCAAACCCTATGTAGTGAGAACTCATTTGAATTATCTCAGTGAAACAATTCAAATGAGTACCCACAACATAGGGTTTAATCGAAAAGATTTTAGATTTGAGTTACCCCCTCTTATCTGTAAATCTGGTCAGCCTCCAGAAAAGTTAATCATAATGTGAATGGTACATTGCTTATCTAGAGTATGAATGCAAACTGTGGCTGTTACCCATTGCCGCGTAATTCTGCTATTATGAATCTATGGTCTATAACCAAACATTGCAACTGTCAGCCCAATAGCTTAATCTGTAGAGCACCTGACTTCAAATGTCTTGAATTTCCATATCATGGGTTCAAATTCCTGGGGTCGATGACAAAGCCCCTTTCTTCCTGTGACCATCCTATGACTGCAGCCAAACACTCAAATCTTTGCAAGAAAGAACCACTAGAGTCCAGCATCAGTGCTCCTAGGGCCCTTTAAAAGATGGCACAACCAGAAAATATCCATTAAAAGTTAAATAGGATTTAGCTGTAGAATCAGTACTGTTGGAGATTTTTAGCCTTTGCAAGAGCATCCGATGATTAAACTGAACACATTTTGACAAGATTGTAAACTAAGAGGGTCTTTGTGGCCGCATTTGGGGCTTCTGTTCGACATGCTTCAAATGATAAAACGGAGAAGATTGAATACAGAGTAGGTTCTCAGATCGCTTCATCACGTTTGTCCAGACTGTCCTGGCGACTTACATTAAACCACTCTGTCATTCAGCAGCAATATTAACATTTTCAAACTACTGGTACAACTTATAAGTGTTCCCTGTCTGGCGGTCTAGACACACAGATCCAAGGGCCCTTCTCTACCGTCAATTTAGGGCTCTATGTTACAAATCCATCATCAATATGCCATTGGCAGACAGTCTAAGGAGTGCCACCAACATGACCATAGGTCGCATGACTGTGACCTGTTTTCTGCAATAGCGTGTTTTTTGGACTCAATTTTACTCTTAATTTCTCAAAATGATTCTAAACATAAGCAAAACTAGAACTGTCGCAGAGCGGACTAATACCCTCCACAAGCACTTTGACAGAATGTAAGTGCTATTAGTGCAGGATGTGTTTGTAACTTATATTGAGGTCATATGAAGCATTTGCATGAAGTTGCATGATTATAGGTCGCTTGGTTTTTGAGTTAAGAGTCCAGAAACGCAAAATTGAACAAAAATTTACTGTGACCTTGACCTTTGACCTATATGACCCAAAAATAATAGGGCACTTCCTTGAGTCATAAGGAACATTTGTATAAAGTTTCATAATTGTAGGTCATTTGGTTCTTGAGTTAGAGTCCGGAAACGAAAAGGTCTACGGACGGATGGATGGACGGATGGACAGACAGACAGACATGGTGAAACAAATATACCCCCCTCTACTTCATTGGTGGGGGGTATAAAATAAAGGTTAAGATGAACTAATGAGCCAGATCAACTGACTCATTGCTGATAATTGACCCCTTGGATATCCCCGGGGGCTGGATGGGAAAAAAAAAAGAACTTATCCCTTTGCTGTTTAATCCCTGCTTTTTACCTGTCTGTGATTTTATGATTGAGAAAACATTGTGAAAAAAGAAGAAATTGCTTTTGACAAGCAATTTCTTCTTTTTCCACACTATTTTCTACCCTACAGAATGGTTATTTTTCAAATTAAATTCACTTAAAATTTTCGTCTGCAAAACCTTTGAATTTGGACAGGTCCAAAATTTTGTAAAACAGGAAAGGGTTCAACCAGCTGATGTCCATCAGCTCAACCATTTTTGGTGGTTGTGGATAGAAACTCAAAAACAGTTGCTGCAGAACCCTGCTAGCTTTATGTTTCCTTAGAACATCATATATACTTTCCAGAACATGGTTAAAACACCTGTCCCTGAACTTACAAAAATCAACAGATTTTAGCAACTTTAAGAAAGAGGGGTTGAATACTTTCGGCAATTCATCTACATTTGAAAATGGATTGTTTGCAATTTTGTTTGCTGTTCTCGAAAGTAAAATTATTGACTTCAGTTGTTGCAAAAAATACTATTGTTGCAGTGTATTTTTAAGAAATGAAAAGTGATTTTTTCACTGGCCCTTAACCTTAGTTTGGCAGAATATAGTTCTATTATTCATTATTAGTTCTAGTTCATTTTCTCTTTTATACTTTCTTAGTTTCTCAATGAAACCCTATATTAAAGGTTCTCATTTGAATCGTCTTCACTTGATTAGATGTTTCCAATGTGTACCCATAATACAGTTGTGAAAGTATTGTTGAAATTATGATTTGAAATCCCAAATACCCCCTCAATCTGTAGCTCTTCTTATTAAGCCTTTTGTTCAATCTCTAAAATCTTATTTTTTTCTCCAATTCTAATTGCCTATAATGATCCTCCCTTCCCCTTGCTCTTTCATCTCTGTTAGGTTTCTCTCTATCTAAGGTGTCTTGATCTAGTTTTCTCTCTCTTTCTGTTCATTGCATTCACACATCTTCCTTTCCTTCTTTGTTTGCTATTCTATCAACATGTTTTCTTTTTATAAAATCTATTGAATCTTCAACCTTTTAACCCAATTCCTTTTCCTACAGTTAAAATGTTTGACACATACTTGCATGACACTTAATTCTGAAAATAAGCCACTTTTGCCTTAATACTGGTTTTCTAACATCAATTTTTAATTGTTTTCACAACCACTCTATTCAGATGTCATCAAAAAGATGTGTTGGTGGAACACGATTGCCCTAAAAACGGTAATCTTTTAAAACTTTGACCTTGACAGCCTTGACCTTATCATAAGACAATATCTTGGTACTGAAGATTGCACCATCTATCATCATACCAAATATGAGCATTGTATCTTGAATAGCTTTGAAGCAGGTATCTACAGTAATGTAAACAAGTGCATGTCGTATTGCGATGCAATACAGGAGTCCCCCACCGGATAACAAAAAATCCTTTCTTATAATATATCTCCTACTAACTAGATCTATAACTGTATACAAAATTTAAGGTTGCTAGTACATTAGGTTTTGAACAAAATGTCCCAAACAAAAATATAATAGTTAAAACAACCAATGGCAAAAACTCCAAAAGTGAGCAGAGAAGAATGATTCTTGTACATGCCACTTGTCCTCAATGAGATCTATAAGTGTACCAAGTTTAAAGTTGCTAGCACTGATGGCTCAGGAGATATGGTCCGGACAAAAATGTCAGGATAAAAAACAACAATGGACAATAACTAAAAAAGTGGATGTGGCAGAGTAACAGTTCTTGTGCATTACACTTCTTCTCAATGAGATCTACCAGTGTGCAAAGTTTGAAGTTGCTAGCACACATAGTTTAGGAGATATGTTCCTGACAAAACTGTAAAGGCAAAAACAACAAAGGGCAATAACTCAAAAAGTGGGTGTAGCAGAGTAACTGTTCTTGTACATGACAATTGTCCTCAATGAGATCTATAGATGTACAAAGTTTAATGTTGCTAGCACTTATAGTTTAGGAGATATGATCCAGACAAGAATGTAAGAGTAAAAACAACAAAGGGCAATAACTCAAAAAGTGGATATGGCAGAGTTTCAGTTCTTGTTAATGACACTTGTCCTTGATAAGATCTATCAGTGTACAAAGTTTGAAGTTGCTAGGGCTTATGGTTTAGGAGATATGATCCGGAATAAATGTTCTTGAACATGACATTTTTCCTCTATAAGATCTATAAGTGTACCAAGTTTGAAGTTGCTAGCACTTATAGTTTAGGAGATATGATCCGGACAAGAATGTAAGGCTAAAAAAAACAAAGGGCAATAACTCAAAAAGTGAGTGTGGCAGAGTAACGGTTCTTGAACATGACACTTCTCCTTAATGAGATCTATAAGTGTACCAAGTTTGAAGTTGCTAGCACACATAGTTTAGGAGATATTTTCCGGACAAGAATGTAAGGGTAAAAACAACAAAGGGCAATAACTCAAAAAGTAAGCGTGGCAGAGTAACGGTTCTTGAACATGACACTTCTCCTCAATGAGTTCTATAAGTGTTCCAAGTTTGAAGTTGCTAGCACATATGGTTAAGAAGATATAGCCCAGACAAGAATGTAATGGTAAAAAAAACAAAGGGCAATAACTCAAAAAGTGGGCGTGGCAGAGTAACGGTTCTTGAACATGACACTTCTCCTCAATGTGATCTATAAGTGTACCAAGTTTGAAGTTGCTAGCACACATAGTTTAGGAGATATAGTCCGGACAAGAATGTAAGGGTAAAAACAACAAAGGGCAATAACTCAAAAAGTGGGCGTGGCAGAGTAACGGTTCTTGAACATGACACTTCTCCTTAATGAGATCTGTAAGTGTACCAAGTTTGAAGTTGCTAGCACACATAGTTTAGGAGATATGTTCCGGACAAGAATGTAAGGGTAAAAACAACAAAGGGCAATAACTCAAAAAGTTGGCGTGGCAGAGTAACGGTTCTTGAACATGACACTTCTCCTCAATGAGATCTATAAGTGTACCAAGTTTGAAGTTGCTAGCACATATGGTTTAGAAGATATAGCCCGGACAAAAGCGTGACGGACAGACGGACGGACGGACGGACGGACGGACAGACGGACAGACTGAATCGAGCAAACCTATAGTCCCCCAACCGGTAACCGGTGGGGGACTAATAAAGACAAGAGGACCACTTTTCCTTATTATAATTTTATGTGTACGTGTGAGAGAGTATGTGTTACCTTCAATAAACTGAAATGAACATTTTCCAGTAGCCATATGTTGGAATCGGCTTTCGTTACCATTGTATCTCAAATATCTTTTTCTTATTTTCGGTATATAATGAAAACGGGTTTTTTTCACGGTTTATAAACTCCTTCTTGTAAAGGCACATTTCAACAAGATCAATGAAAGTATGACGGTGTGTATCAAATATAAATTATTTTCACATAGTAATACCTTAATAACCGTGATCATTTTGTTTTATCTACAGCAATTTCATTTAAAAAGATGTCCAAACTTTACCATCACCCACATTATACCAATTTTATACTTTTTTCCAGATTTAAACTGAACATTCTTACCGGCTGTCGTTTTGATGAAATATCATCAGTGAAGTGCAGCTCACACAGGATTAATGTAAAGGTATAGTTCAATTTTCAGTCGTTATCCATTTAAAAAACCTCATTTCACTCGACTCTGCTCAATTATATGTCTTTAATAAACTAGAGCTTGTCACTGAATGGGACTTAATACCCCGGCAAGTGCTTTCAGAGAATGAGATACTTTGACAGAAGAAGCAAAAAATGCTTCAAATATAAAGATAACTCTTGGATTTGAGACCTCTAAATTGCGTCTTGCAAAACTTAAACATGTGATAAATGTTTTCAAGCTATTGAAGGACTAGAGGCACTTGAGTGCCTGATTCCCTCCACAGGCCTGAATATCCAAATAATGACTATTAGAGGATGATAAAGCTGTTTAAATGAGAATTGAAGTGAATGAATGAGTGAATGTTTATTTCAACTAAATAAGGGTCATATGCTGAAATATTTCTGCATAAAAAACTCATGATCAGTGAATAACAAAATTGACCTCTACCTGTTACACAAATATTTTTCATTTAATCACAATAATTTTGTGCAGTCTGATAATGGGTCACCCAAGGATCATTCTAGTGATATTTTGTTAAAATCCAAATATAAGAATTTCAAAACTAACAGAATGTTACTGCACAATATACTGGTGTTGGTCTGCAAAATTTTGATTGTAGATCTTTCCACTTTTGATTAAACACTACTAAAAGATTTTACTTCACAATTGTTTGTCACCAAAACAAAATTCTAACTAATGATAGTAAGAAGTAAAATATTCAATCCAATATATTCATTTTATTCTGCCCAATGTCTTAGAGTGCAGTCAACTCAACTCTTTCTACCCCACTCTGAATGTCAGGAGGTCAGAATATCATTTTACACTCTGTGCAGATTCACCCTTCGTTCAACTAAACTCACCAATTCTGAGGGGGTATTCTCAGGCTACTTATTTCAACTAATGTTTCTATACATTTGAATTTCAACAAAGGTTTTTTCCTTCTAATCTATAATCATTACACCTATTAAATTTAACAAGTCTAGAAAAATTCATCATTGAGAAGATACCAAAAGGGTGATCAAATATTCACTTTATATGTTATAATACCCTCTACCAATAAAAAAATATGCTGTTCATCTAATCAAATATTTTTTTGCAGACTGATACAACTTCACAGAAATAAAATTTCCATGATATCTAATCCATCTGTTTAACCTTTCAGGAAAGTTTGTTTTACCCTATATATGAAGAAATGACCTCTGCCCATAAAAGACATATTTTTGATCTGATCACAATATTTTTTAATAGACTGATAAAGGATCACTAAAGAATCATTCATTTTAAATTTGCTTGATATCTATCAATTAGGTTCTGAGAAAATGATTTTCAAAGTTTTCACTATATAACATATAGAGAAATGGCCTCCACCCCTAAAATACACATTTTTCATCCGATCACATTAATTTCTGCTATACTGATAAAGGGTCACTCAAGTATCATTTATGTAAAATTTGGTTGATATCTATCGATTAGATTCTGAGAAAATGATTTTCAAAGTTTTCACTATATAACATATACAGAAATGACCTCCGCCCATAAAATACATATTTTTTCATCTGATCACAATGATTTTTTGTAGGCTGATAGAGGACCCCTCATGGATAATTCATGTGAAGTTTGGTAAATATCCATCAATTAGTTTCTGAGAAAAGCCACCTATTACCATATATGGAAATTAGCCACGCCCACTACAGCCATGATTTTCAACCGATTAAAAATCTTTGAAGGAATCTGATAGAGGGTCACCCAAGGAACATTCCTGTGAAATTTGATTGGAATCCATCCTGTACTTTATGAGGAGAAGATTTTTAAAGTAAAAGTTTACAGACGGACGGACGGACAGCGGACGCACGCACGCACGGACACACAGACAGTGGAGCTAAAAACTGAAGGAGGAGTTTGGGAAACAAATTACAAGTATACGTGTTCAAAAAGAAAAATTGTCTTCAGTTCAAGGGGAGATAATTCATAAACCTGTGGGAGTTGACACTTGAAATTTGTGTCTTGCAAAACTTCAACATGTGATAAATAATTGTATACTGTTTCATTACTATTGAATGGAAATTGTAGGAGGGAGTTTGCAACACCAAATTATAAGTACATGGTAACAAATAGGAAAAAATGTCAAAAGTTCAAGGGGAGATAACACATGAACCTGGGGGAGTTGACACTTGAAATTTGTGTTTTGCAAAACTTCAACATGTGATAAATGTTTGTATAATATTTCATAACTATTGATTGAAAATTGAAGGAGGAGTTGATGACACAAAATTATAAGTACATAATTGTAACAAATAGAAAGAAATGTCTTAAGATCAAGGGGACATAATTCATGAACCTGGTGGAGTTGACACTTGAAATGAGCCTCTTGCAAAACTTCACTTTGTGATCAATATTTGCATAATGTTTCATTACAATTAAATGAAAATTGAAGGAGGAGTTTGCTACACAAAATGATAAGTACATGGTAACAAATAGGAAAAATTGTCTAAGTTCAAGGGGAAATAATTCATGAACCAGGGGGAATTGAGACTTGCATTTTGCATCTTGCAAAACTTCAACTTGTGATGAATGTTTGTATAATATTTCATAACTATTGAATGAAAATTGAAGGAGGAGTTTGCTACACAAAATGATGAGTACATGGTAACAAATAGGAAAAAATGTCTTTAAGTTTAAGGGGAGATAATTTATGAACCAGGGGAAGTTGGGACCTAAAATTTGTGTCTTGCAAAACTTCAACATGTGAAGAATGTTTGTATAATATTTCATAACTATTGAATGAAAATTGAAGGAGGAGTTTGCTACACAAAATGATAAGTACATGGTAACAAATAGGAAAAAATGTCTTAAGTTCAAGGAGAGATAATTCTTTAACTTGGGAGAGTTGACACTTGAAATTTGCGTCTTGCAAAACTTCATTATGTGATGAATGTTTGTATAATATTTCATAACAATTGAATGAAAATTGAAGGAGGAGTTCGCTACTCAAAATGATAAGTACATGGTAACAAATAAGAAACAAGAGGACCATGATGGTCCTATATCGCTCACCTGTGTATCTTTGTCTAAATTAACTAGTATCAAATTTTCCAGCAAAAGTCGTAATTGTACTTTTAAAACTTTTGGTCTCTATAGAATGTAACAAGAAAATTATCATGAAAGCTCCTTTTTCCCGTGACATGACACAGATCCTTCCAATTTTCAAAGGATTCATCCTTGTGACTTGACAAACATTCAGACCAAGTTTCATGAAGATTAGATCATATGTGTGGCCTCTTGAGCTTCAAGATAAAAAATGTCATTAAGGCCCCTTTTCCTGTGATATGATACAGATCCTTCCCATTTTCAATAGGGTTAATCCTTGTGACCTGACAATCATTCTGGCTAAGTTTCATGATGATTAGTTCATATTTGTGGCCTCTAGAGCATAAACAAGAAAGTTGTAATGAAGGCCCCTTTTTCCGTGATATGACACAGATCCTTCCCATTTTCAATAGGGTTAATCCTTGTGACCTGATAATCATTCTGACTAAGTTTCATTATGATTGGTTCATATTTGTGGCCTCTAGAGCGTAAACAAGAAAATTGTCATTAAGGCCCATTTTCCCGTGATATGACACAGATCCTTCCCATTTTCAATATAGTCCGGCAGAAATTAAGCTGGACCTAGTAGTGTGGTATAAAGTTTTTTTCTTGATTGATTCTGGTAGCTAAGACATTGCACATCAAGAATCTGAATGATGACATCTTGTCATCATTGAGCATTTTGAGAAAATGGAGATGGCAGCCAGGGTTATTGTGAAATATTCAAACTGATCATTAACTTGCTAAAAATATTTTTCTGAACCTTCTTTTTTACTTATTCTGGTCACAAGGAGGCTTATTAGAACTCAGAAAATAAATTTATGTGTGAATTGAAATTTGAATTTGGACTTGTAATCAAGATGGCAGCCAAATGGAATTTGGTATTAGTAAACAGTGTAAAGAGCCATGTTATGACAGACTTCAACCTCTGAATGATTTCCACCATTTTGTTCAGAGGCTGAAACCATTTTCTTTTTGAAAATTGGTAAAGAATTCTAGTCATCTGATTTTATTTTTTTTTCGGAAATTGAACTTGGCAGCCAGGAATGCATACATGCAAATTGTGCTAGAAATAAATTGTCAATCTGGAAGATTACTAAGTCCAGTTAAGCTGATTCCTAGATTGGTTCATCTAGCAAAGACATTCATAAATAATAACACTGATTACACCTTTTAATCATTGTTTTTTTTTAAATGGAGATGGCAGCCAGGACTTTCATACAAAATACAAGCCCAGCATATTAAGCATGCTATCTACATATTCTTTAACATATCACTTCGTAATTTATTTGCTTATAAGAACTAGAAAAACAAAACATGCTTAAATTTAGAATTGTAACCAAAGTGGTAGCCAAGTGGGAATCTGAAAGTCATGTTGAAACCAACAACAACCTTTTAATTACTTTAAACATTTAGTCCGCAAGTCATCTGATCAATTTTGAAAATAGGCTTATTAGAACTCAGAAAATAAATTTATGTGTGAATTGAAATTTGAATTTGGACTTGTAATCAAGATGGCAGCCAAACGGAATTTTGTATTAGTAAACAGTGTAAGGAGCCATGTTATGACAGACTTCAACCTCTGAATGATTTCCACCATTTTGTTCAGAGGCTGAAACCATTTTCTTTTTGAAAATTGGTAAAGAATTCTAGTCATCTGATTTTATTTTTTTTTTGGAAATTGAACTTGGCAGCCAGGAATGCATACATGCAAATTTGTGCTAGAAATAAATTGTCAATTTGGAAGATTTCTAAGTCCAGTTAAGCTGATTCCTAGATTGGTTCTTCTAGCCAAGGCATTCATAAATAATAACACTGATTACACCTTTTAATCATTGGTTTTTTTAAATGGAGATGGCAGCCAGGACTTTCATACAAAATACAAGCCCAGCATATTAAGCATGCTATCTACATATTCTTTAACATATCACTTCGTAATTTATTTGCTTATAAGAACTAGAAAAACAAAACATGCTTAAATTTAGAATTGTAACCAAAGTGGTAGCCAAGTGGGAATCTGAAAATCATGTTGAAACCAACAACAACCTTTTAATAACTTTAAACATTTAGTCCGCAAGTCATCTGATCAATTTTGAAAATAGGCTCATAAAACCAACCTCTAATCTAATTTCTTTCTGAAATTTGAAGTTAGTCAGGAAAACATTAATGTGGATTTCCACCTAAAAACAAATAAACCGTCCATTCGCCATTTTTGTTATTAACATGCCCTGTCAAAATAGGTGAAACAACGACTGCCTTAAATAAAAAATGAATTTTAATAATATAACATGCCATTGAATAATTGAAATGTATTTGGTTGAATCTAAATCTGAGATCATGCTTACTTGAAACTTGGATGGATGACAGCCTTTATCGTGTATATAACTTGTTTTTAATTGGTTAACAATATTTTCATTTGTGTATAACATTGTGTAAATATTTGTATTATCTCTGTTAATCCGATATTTTGAGGCCCATATGGAAGATTGGGAAACCAAATATGCAGCCTCTCTAAATTAAGTCGTCATTATTATCATTATTATTATTATTATTATTATTATTATATGTTGTAAAACCCAGGATAAAAGTCAGAAAAGTGAAACAAAAATGTATTGCTCTAAATGAAACATTTTGTTTTAAAAATATTCAACATAGCAGCACGAATGAAAGAAATAAAAGGTTTTTAAAAAAATTGTATCAGCTTATATCAAGCCTTTTGTATTGTATTTAATCAAGAGTTTGCTGTAGAACTTCCCTTTTAAAAATGCAGACTTTTAATTGGAATCTTGTTATCATGTTGATTACAGCGCCAGCTATTTTAAGTATAAAGACTCATCTGAACAGATGAAAAGTTTCAAAATTTGAATGTTTATCACATTTAACTTAGGACCTAGATCATTGCACAGTGTCGGACTCTCAACCATAGGTACCATGGTTCGATCTCCGGCCAAGGTAAATATTGTATGAACGTGTGTCCACCAGTGCTCTAAGCAATGCAGTGTTGCTGAAATACTAATAAAAGTGGATGTAAACCCGAGTAAAAAAACTCAACTGATTTTGCAGCTTTCCCTTACATAACATTTCTTTGGTCATCAAGCTTTCTGCCAAGCTCAGACAAACATTAAATTTTAATTCACAATGAACAAATTTTAATAATTATTGAAAACGTGGAATGACAGCCAAAAAGGCAATTGATTGAAATGATAATTTGACCTTCCTATGTAAGAATCAAGTTGTAAACATTCGATATTTTGGGTTCTACTTGTCGTTCTGCGCGGTCTAAAGATGTCGCCAAAGAATTTAAAAATTGACTGAAAAACACTGTCTACGCTTCTTATTATATTTTCTCTTATTAAAGTGGCCCATGTATCTTATGAAGGATTTCAGTATTCATTTCAATCTTGAAGTGCTTATTTCAAGATTACAACATTCTCAATGCGAGATGGCAACCAGTTTTAAATACTAAATTAGCTTGTATCTAAATACATGTAAAATAATAAGATCAGAGGGGGCATCATACACTCCTCGAAGCAATATTGCGAAATATGGTATGGAATTATCCATTTGACGCAGATCCAAGACGTTAATATGCGTTATCTCTGGTCTGACTGGTATTTTAGGGTGAATTTCAAGATGGCAGCTAAAATAACTTATATGTAAGAAACGCTTTTGTGGATGTCCTTTCACATTTGTATCAATATTTTTATGTCTCAATCATCTGTTTTATGAGTTCTTTACTCCATCCTTATAAATCATAGTCAATTAGAAAATCATTCCGTACTAATTTCGAGATGACAGCCAGTTTTAAAAATTGTTTTTTTTTTTCTTTTAGTCTGTGGACCAGTAAGAAGTAAGAGTCACCTTATAATCACAAATGAATGTCAAAGAGTGATATTTATTTGTTCATTGGAACTCTCTGGGCCTAAATCAGGACGATGTGTAATTTTGGGCATGACTTGATATCAAATTACAAGATCTAAGGGCAAAACAAGTGGAACTCTATAGAGAACCATCAGCATAAAGATAGGGTTAAAGATGCTGTCATCCACATTCCTGGCTGCCATCTCAAAGTTAGAAAAACGACTCGTTTTAGTGAGAGATACAATCCGCTTGATAAAAGGAGGATGGAAAGAGAATAAAATTTGATTTAAATGAAAAAGAATTTAGCAAAACTGTGTAAACTCCTATTCAGCAATGTTGCCAAACAATCACCGTTCTGTTTGGCAGCCATCTAAACTTATAAACACAATTCTGATTATCAATTTGAATACTAGTATTTGCTTTATCAGAAAACAGCGAGTTAACTGATTAAAAGTAATATTAAATAAAAGTATAAAGGTCATTTAACATTTGTAGTTAATCAAAATGATATTATTCTCATTTATGCATTTCTGGCCGCCGTTTAGTTAGGAAGTCAATTTACAAGCGGTGATGGGGCTATCTATCTGATTTTAAGTAGACGGGATTGCAGCTATCATTAAGAGACATAACAGGAATTAAACCAATTCAAAAGTTTGGTTTGTCAAATAGAGTCTATTGTTCTCTAAATGCTGTGTAGTATTACTGTTTGGCTGCCATATTGTCTAAAATAGTTATTGTTTCTTTTGTTTTATGGGTTAATTTCCTCCATATACTTAAAAGTATGATCTTTACGACAAAACTTAGGTAAACAAGAGCTGTCACTGTAAGATGACAATGCCCCCGACACCGCTTTGATTTTAAATTATGGCCAATCTATGTTGAAGGTCAAGGTCATCCAGGGGTCAAGGTCACCAAAGTATGTGCCTACAGAAAGGTAATGTACCAAGGAATGTTGTGGTAAAGTATGATGCGAATATGTTAAGTAATAAGGAAGTTATGGCCAATGTTAAAGTTTTTGGACGGAATGACGGACGGACGGACGGACAGACGGACAGACGGACGGACGGACAAGTCAAATTTATGATGCCTCCCTATCGGGGGCATAAAAATGCATAAAAGCCTATTATCAAGACAAGTAAAGTGATAGCATGTACTTGTTCAAGGGGTCCTGGCTGCCATCTCGATTTTCTCAAAATGCTCAATGATGGCAAGGTGTCATCACACAGATTCTTGATGAGTAAGACTTGGGCTACAAGAATCAGCCAAGAAAAAAACTTTATACCAC
Source organism: Fragum whitleyi (assembly GCA_948146395.1). Taxonomy (NCBI): domain Eukaryota; kingdom Metazoa; phylum Mollusca; class Bivalvia; order Cardiida; family Cardiidae; genus Fragum; species Fragum whitleyi. The sequence goes on along the minus strand of OX411548.1, from coordinate 19,749,118 downwards.
ACTTCTAGGTTCAAGAAAAATATGCCATTTTTCTGCCGGACTAATAGGGTTAATCCTTGTGACCTGACAATCATTCTGGCCAAGTTTCATGATGATTGGTTCATATTTGTGGCCTCTAGAGCGTAAACAAGAAAATTGTCATTAAGGCCCCTTTTTCCGTGATATGACACAGATCCTTCCCATTTTCAATAGAGTTAATCCTTGTGACCTAACAATTACTCTGACCAAGTTTCATGAAGATTGGACCATATTTGTGGCTTCTAGAGTGAAAACAAGAAAATTGTCATTTAGGTCCCTTTTCCCTTGATATGGCACGGATCTTTCCCATTTTCAATAGGGTTCATCCTTGTGACCTGATGGTTAATCTGACCAAGTTTCATGATAATTGGTTAATATTTGTGGCCTCTAGAGTGTAAACACTTAAATTGTTGACGCCTGACGACGGACGACAGACGACGGACGACGCACGACACACGACGGACGACGGACATTCAATGATCACAAAAGCTCACCTTGAGCACGATGTGCTCAGGTGAGCTAAAAATGTCTAAGTTCAAGGGCAGATATTTCATGAACCACGGGAAGTTGGGACCTAAAATCTGCGTCTTGCAAAACTTCAACATATGATGAATGTTTCTATAAAGAATCAAGGCTTTTGAAGGAAAACTGAAGGAGGAGACAGACAGGCTGATTCCAGTATACCCCAGAAAACATTCGTTTTGCGGGGGGTATAATTACTTTCAAGTAGTTCATGCACTGATCTCTCCTTTGAGAAACGAGTTACCAACATATATTTTGTGTTTAAAATAATACACTTGTCAAAGTTCAATATGAAGTATGACAAAAGTTAACAAGAGTGCCATAGTCACAGCCACTTTGCTGCTGTTTCACAAAAATAATTGTAGACACTACTTATTTTGACAGAACCAAATTCAAAATGACCAAGTTTCATTTAAATTAAGACAACAAGAGGACCCTGAGGGCCCTAAATTGCTCACCTGATATTTCAAGTAAATTATCATTAAGACTCCATTTCCTATGATATGGCATGAACCTTCCCATTTTCAACAGAGTTCATTCTTGTGACCTGGCAAACCTTTTGATCAAGTTTCATAAAGATTGGACTATATTTGTGGCGTTTGGAGCTCCTACGAGAAAATTATCATTAAGGCCCCTTTTCCCGTGATATGGCACATATACTTCCCATTTTCAAATGAGTTCATCCTCATGACATAACAAACATTCTGACAAAGTTTCATAATGATTGGACCATATTTGTGGCTTCTAGAGAGTAAACAAAACTAGAAAGCCATGAATGGCTTGTGTCGCTCCACAGGCTTGAATTTCTTGTAATAGCAAATCTAAGTTTTGACAATATTTTTAGATATTTTGTGTTCTACTTATGTTGATTTGATTTTCAAAGTTTCCACTTTTATCACATATAGAGAAATGACCTCCACCCATAAAATAAATATTTTTAATCTGATCGCAAAAATATTTGGCAGACTGATAAAGAATCACTCAGGGATCATTCCAGTGAATTTTGATTGAAATCCATCAGTTCCATTTTGAGAAAATGATTTTCAAAATTCCACTATATAACATTTAGAGAAATGACCTCTGCCCATAAAATACATATTTTTCATCCGATCACAAAAATTTTTGCTAGACTGATAAAGGGTCACTCAAGTATCATTCATGGAAAATTTGGTTGATATCTATCAGTTAAATACTGAGAAAATGATTTTCAAAGTTTCCACTATATAACATATAGAGAAATGACCTCTGCCCATAAAATCCATATTTTTCATCCGATCACAATAATTTTTGGTAGACTGATAAAGGGTTACCCAAGGATCATTCATGTAAAATTTGGTTAATATCTATCAATTAGATTCTGAGAAAAGCCACCTATTACCATATTTGGAAATTAGCCACGCCCAATAAATCCATGTTTTTCATTGGATCAAAATTTCTTGAACAACTTTGAAAGAGGGTCACCCAAGGATCATTCCTGTGAAGTTTGGTTGAAATCCATCCAGTAGTTTCTGAGGAGAAGATTTTTAAAGAAAAAGTTTACGACCTGACGCACGGACGCACGGACGCACGGACGGACGGACGCACGACGGACACAACGCCATGACAATAGCCCCAGTGGCTTTCAGCCAGTGGAGCTAAAAATTGTCATTAAGATGCCTTTTCCTGTGATATGGCACCTATCCTTCCCATTTTCAATAGACTTCATCCTCATGACCTAACAAACATTCTGACCAAGTTTCATGAAGATTGGACCATATTTGTGGCTTCTAGAGTGAAAAATAGAAATTTGTTATTAAGGCCCCTTTTCCCGTGATATGGCACGGATCCTTTCCATTTGAGCAATTTTCATAAGGGACAACCCAAGGAATATTTCTGCCAAGTTTGGTTGATTTTGACCCATAAGTTTAGGAGGAGATGTCGTTTAAAGATATTGTTGACAAAATTGTCATTAAGGCGGCTTTTTCTGTGAAATGGCACGGATCCTTCCCATTTTCAATAGACTTCATCCTCATGACCTAACAAACATTCTGACCAAGTTTCATGAAGATTGGACCATATTTGTGGCTTCTAGAGTGAACCAAAGGCCTGAAATGCCTGAATTGAAGACAGGACTGAATATTAACAATTGGAATGAAAATTGTGGCGTTTTGAGAAGATCTCTTGAGTGGGAATCAAAAATTTGAAACAATCATTTATGGTTACATATGGAAACTGCACCTTCCTAACAAATGAATATGCTTTACTTTGAAGACTCATCACTTCCAGATAAACCTAATCCTCTAGCCAATTCAAGCTTAACAAGAGGGTAACTGCCTTCATAATCGCTATTCATCCCCAGTGTAAGTTTTCAATATCCTAAATGAAAAATATACATTTAACCAACAGAAATATGGTGGCAATTCCTGTATTCTAAAAACTCATATGAATTATTGCAACCCTGTTTTATTAAATTGTATAGATTATCCCCAGCAATCCAATATGATCCAAATCCGATTTTTTTCCAGTCAAACTTATTTAGTGGATGTGTAAAAATCTTAAATAAAATGTTAATCCACATAACACACATTGGTTACCCCTTGATGAAGAGCTGAACATTTCATTGCCATGGTGAATATTGCCCTGAATTGGAAATTTGTTCAAATTTCTTTTACATTTATTATCTGATCCAGGATTCGACTAATTATCTCCATAGAAGAAGCAATGAAAGTAATACCAATATTCTTATACTTTTACTAGTCAAAGTCAATACTAAGAAGAAGTATTTTCCCGTACAATAGCTGTAGCTTTTTTTTATGAATACCGTTTAAGTTTCTTCCAGGAGTGAAACATTCTATTTCAATTTTTCATTGAGATATTTCGATCTCCATTTCAGGTTATTCTCCTTGCATATGGTCTTACTTAGTAGAAAATATTTTTACTACAAAATAATATATAAACCTGTTAAGACAACCAACCTTTCAGGCCTTTTCCACGGGACTGCTTTTCTAGATCAAGATTCGGATTGAACTATCCGGTGAACAATCAATTTTGACAAACTGCCAAAATGACAGATCGTTAAATGAAATCCCGAGCTACAGCATTTATCACCTTGAGTAGAATTCTTTCAAAGTCCACTCCAGAATGTTACAAAAAAATCCATTCCAGTTTCCAAAACAGTTTCTGTTATTGTCAGAAAATTGTCGAAAACAAAAGCGGAAACTCAAAACCGGGATCGCGCATGCGTGGTACTACTGTATAGGCCATTCGGAACACCACTCGGCCAATCTAACGCATTCGTCACAACTCGGCCGATTCCGTAACCTACATTTATCTGAGACTTCGGAGATCGCCCGATGATTGCCGAGTGAATATCACGATTACGATCTGTTGCCGTTTACGGATATGACCGAGTGATGTTCCAAATGCTGTACAATATGGATAGACAAAACAAGCCTAATAATAAAGTAATTTGATAAGCCATCGAAATTTCGGTCTTACTATTTACCTCCCGGGAAACCCCGGGAACTCGGAATTACATCGGGAAACCTATCTAATATATACATACTGTAACTAGGTGTTTTGTATCAATAATATCTATCCCTGATTTAAAAACACATTTCTTTGTAATTCATAATAAAAATAAAATGTTCTACATGAAGGTTATACGAAATAGGTTATGTTAAAATACCTGTGACTTTCTCGTACCCCGGGAATCCCCATCAGTTTACCTGAAAGGCCACTAGGATATTCTTCATCACAATGTTAATAGGAACTTGACTTGTTTATTAGTTATTGAACGGAAATATATCTTTGGAAGTAGAAATCCTGAAATACCCCTGGTCCCGAACTTTTTAACGTATACATGTATCATGTTCCCGTGGTTTTTCCTGAATTACCCCGGGTCCCATTATTTTGACAGACAAGCGTAGAAATGTTTCCCGGGGTAAGTATATCGATTTCAATTAGGTTAAGTACCACGGGTACCACTAAGTAAAAAATTCTTTAGCAGGGAAAATTCAGACAAGATTCCCGGGGTATTGTTTTAAGCGCATTCATTATTGTGTGAAATAACCCGGGTCCCAAAAGCCTTTACTGTTCGAAGATTCGGTATTAACATTCGTATTTTTTCTGTACATTGATTAAATGCGACAGTTTGTTAAGTCAATATCAGGTTAAATGAATTGAACTATACACAAATAAAAGTGACAGTTTCAACATATTTAAGCACTATTTTGACTAAGCTGTTGTTACGACGTTTAGGTTACCAACCTGCGAATTCCATTTTGTTTCATGTCCGAAATTTATCTAATGATCCGACAAATAACTATTAATATTAATTAGCGATTATCATTAAGATAATAATTTGTAATTCATATTCTGTCCTGCATACCAATATTGTCTGCGCTGTTTTAACGGCGTTAAGGCTGTCCGCTCACCATATGCTTTTTGTTTGTTGTCCAAAATTATTGATGTTATAAATAATGATTTAATATATGAAACGATCATCCTTTCGCTAATAAATTATCATTCATATTCTTTCATGCATTCCGGATGCTAAAACGTTTGCGAATGTTAAGTATTCATGAAAAAAAAAATCAGCGCCTGTAGCGGTCGCCCTTAAGTTCAGTCCCTCTTTCACTATTCGTTTGCATCACGGATACAGCTTATTTGGGAATTTCAATGAAATTGCGATTTAATGATTACATGAAGCGGTATTACACCTGTACAGGTCATCAAATACTCGCTCATAAAATAAATCGAAACAACATTGCAAACCATTTGGTCTTCGTTGAGAATGGTAACACGTTTGCGAATGTTATCTCGATTAATTTTATGAGCGAATATTTGATGAGCGGTGATGTGATTATGTTAATTGGCGATCAATCTAAAAAAAAAACTATTTACAATCAATTAATCGACTCATTGGTGAAGCTATTTGGTTCATTGACGATAGAAATATCGTAACTACAGAATTGCTTTGTAGTAACGAAGTTTTGCTCGACGACGAATTAGTCTAGGCCATGTAGTCTGCAATCCTTCCTTTAGAACTTCGACTTCCACGGACAGTTAAGTAATACCTCTGAGAAGATAAGTATCATATTTGGGCTTTATTTTGTATAGACCAAATACATTTCTCATGAATATGTGACTAATTACCCCGGAACTCTTATGTCCCCTGTGTGTATAAAAATGACTAGTTATCCCGGGAATTGCATAAACATGCGAGAGAAATGCGATAACTCGTGTATTTATTCTTATTCATATTTAAGTTTTTTTAAAAAGAGAATTGGGGCTTTTTTACAAAAAAATGATTTATTGTACTTAATTCGGTGCTCATTCCCATAAATGTCGTAAATACATCCAAATTTGCATATGATCCGATTTAGGGTTAATCTAGGTCATATAGATAAACTCTCCCGGGGTAACTATGAACAGCAACCAATCGTCGGCAACATTGCTTCCCGGGGTAATTCTCTTAGAAGCGCACAATACTCTGATTTTCGGATTTTTTGCACTGAAGAAAAAAATGAATAACTTAAGACTATAAAACGTCCGGGATTAGAGTAGCAAACACCAAAACACGTTAGTCTGAATACAAAAGCGTTGATAGAATTACCCCGGGTCCCATAAAGTTAATGTTGACAGCATTGCAAGATTCCCGGGGTAAATGTCCAAAGCAATTTCAATGATGTGAAGCTTTAGATCGGGCCCAAATGAGATTCCCTGGGTAATTTCATGGAGATTTCAATTGTGCTAGATTACCTCTGGTCCTTTCGAGGAGGTATTTCAATCATAGAATATATTCCCGGGGTAAGTGTAAAGCGTTTTGAACAGTTTAGCTAGACTGAATACAACAGATCCCGGTCATCAATTTAGTATTTCAATCATTGTGGAGATATTTCCGGGTTAAGGTACCAGCGTTTTCAGTGATAATAGAATAACCCAGGCCCCATAAAGTTGGCGATACCATTATAGAAAATCTTCCCGGGGTAGGGTCATAGTGATTTCATTGATGCAATGATGCCTTATTTTTGGTGTTACATCATTAAAAGGATTCCCGGGGTATTGTTCATTGAG